>PVJD01002156.1:0-217494 GCA_004026545.1 Mormoops blainvillei | reverse complement strand
GACCCCTAACTATCCTCATTTAATTTTTTTTCCTTTTTGTTATTCAGTTTGGGTGCTTTCCACTACTCTGTCTTCCAGATCACTGATCCATTCTTCTGTCTCATCTAATCTGTCATTGATTCCTTTTAATTTAGTTCTCATTTCAGTTATTGTATTGTTTAGCTATGATTGGTACTTTCTCATTGATACGTTTTCTATTTCTTTTTTGAAGTTCTCACTGTGGTCATCCATTCTTTTCCCAAGTTTAGTAAATATCTTCATGCCAGTACTTTGATCTTTGTATAAGGTAGATTGCTTATCTCCATTTCCTTTAGTTCTTTTTCCAAGGTTTTGTGTTATTCTCTTGTTTGGAATATATTCTTCTATCTCCTCATATTACCTAATCTCCTGCATTCATTTCAATCTATTATATCAGCTATATCTCCTGGCCTTGAGGTAGCCTTAGGTAGGAGATAGACGGTGGAGCCTAGCAGCACAATCTCCTCTGGCCACCAAAGCCAGGTGCTTGAGGGTTGTCCCCTGTGTGGGCTCTGTGTGCCCTTCTGCTGTGGCAGGCTACAACTGCTTCAAGGGGATTGGGTAAGTGGGGCTGACCTCAGTGTGGCTGGTTGACTGGGACACAGGAGTCAGCAGGGCTTTCAGCAGGGTACACCCACTGTCATTTAGCAGGATACAGGGTCCAACATGGCACCCACTAATGATGGTATCAGCACAGCAGAACAGATCACAAAAATGGCTGTTGCCAATGTTTCAGTTCCCAGGGAAAGTTCACTTGCCTTTGTATTGGTGTTTCCACACACTTTTTATACTAATCAACAATATCAGTTATAACATTTTACTATAATTGTTTGTTTATAATTCTATCACTTACAAAAAATTGTCAGTTTCTTGACAGCATGGTATGAATCTTTCTTATCTTTGTACTTCTAGTACCTGAGTGTCTATAAAACAATATTAACTCAGTAAATATTTTTTATATATAAGTATATTCACAAATGGATAAATGAATAAGGTAATATGACATTATTATGATTGGTGTGTTAATAAAGGAAGTTGTATTATTTAACAACACAATAATTTGTACAGATATTAGAGCTATGATGTGCTGAGTATGAAAAAGGGGCTTAACTGAACACATGGTTATAAATAAGATTAAAATTCATACTTATTTTAAAAACATTTATAGGTACTCATTTCTCTGTATGTCCTGCAGAAATATTTACCCCTTTTTGATCAAACTTTTCTATGCTGTTTGAAAATGTTCTTTTATATTAAACTTAATGTATAAGTACTCTTGTCTCCTGCCTAAATTTGGGGGATTCCTTGGTTATCTCTGAGGCTAACACAGCCATTCAATTTGGCCATCATAACTCTAAGAAAATGAGCTCAGATGCATTTAGGATGACTGCCTTTAGGAAAAAAAGTCACAGAGTTTTGCTTAACTATAAGGTGGAGGGAAACTAAGCAAATCTCAAAGGGTAAAACACCAAACTCTGAGATTTTAATATTCCACTATACAAAGTATATCTCTAAGAGTCATAACGTGCTGTTTTATGCTTCTCTTTGGAAATGGAATTAACATTCCTGTACTAACCGTAAATGGTAAATCCTTAAATTGTTAATAGCTTCCTCAGGCTTCTGCTCCTTTGCTATGCAATCATCTTGGCTCCAAATTATAAAAATATTGCGACATGTGCTCATCAGTCTGCTATCCTAAGGCTCCTTCTACTACTGAAAACAACCTTTGGACTGGGGAATGAACTACAGGGGTCTACTCCTGGGCAGGAAGTGTTTTAACATGGAAATCCATTGCACATCTGTACCTGTTTTCTTGGATACTGATGATAATGCAGCTGAATTATAGGCTTATAAAATTTATTTTGCTACACACAATGTCATGTTTAGCACAGAGTAAATCCTGCCAATTGTCATGGGTTCAGTGCTCAAGGTGGATAGGGTGGCAGTGAGTGCCTGCTTGTAACTAGTATATAACTGGAGGAAACACTGAATGGGAGAGGAAGAAGGGAAGCTCAAAAATATTTTAAAAATGGATCTTGTTACAAAAATATAAATGCAACAAGCTTAAAGGAATGAATGAATAAATGTAGGCAGAAGGGAAATAAGATAAGAAACTATTCAGATGAAGTAAATAGACAAAATGAAAGTGGACAAATTAGAGTTCAGATTCCCAACCACCACGGCACAGAGGGAAACAATATTTCTATGTTCCATGGTGCCCACGAGGAAAACACACATCAGCATAATAACCAACACAAGTTTCTCACACATCTCTTCATGGAGAGCCCAGCATTGCAAATGTGGGTACACTTTATAATACTTAACAGAAACTTTTGAAAACCTTCCAAACAATATTACATATTGTTTATAGATACTTGGACATGCACTAACAGTGCACAAAATGTGGACAGGAAAGATACATACAAAAACTGGGGTATTGGTTATTTCTGGAGAGTGGGGAAGAGGAAGGAGTTGGGAGGGGAGTGTTAACCTGTAATTAAAACATTCTTTTCCTTTTCCAAAATGAAGCTGATAAGGCAAAAAGTAAAGTTTTTCATGACTACTTTAGGTCTATTATTTTCTGTATGTTTGAAACATTTCATAAATGTAAAGAAAAAGATTTAAGTTTACATGAGTAATGTAATGAGCAATGATGTGTGTCAACAATGTGAAAGTAAACATAGAAAGTAAGTCTTTAAGCCCTTTCATTTTAACACTGTTTGATGAAAGCCAATGGTAAATAGCTGAAAGAAATGAAATTTAGTGTAAGCATCTTGGTGAGATGTGGATGTGGTCAAAATGATGCCAGCTAGATATCTGGCTTTTTGGTGGTCTGGCCAACCCTAGCAATGCAGACTACCATATTGCATGAGATTATTGTCCTCAGATTTCGATAAGTGACAGACAGCCTGGGTTCGAAGTTTTATTCCCTACCAGCTACTTAATTCTTCTGTTATATTCAGTGGCTAGAATACTCAGCCAAGCTGGCAAAGTACATATGTCCTCCCAGAGACTTGTGGAACTTGACAAAGACAAGTGCCTAGAAGTAAGTCCCCCATGGTAAGTAGTGCTGCGGGTACCTGAGGGCTCGGATTGCTTGGATTCCAGGCAGGCGGGGACCAAGGCACCAGATCTCTATACAGGGTCAGGTCTCTACCATTTCAGACTTAATTTGTTTTTCAAATGAACAGTATAATCAATCATTACATTGTTAGAGTAGTACATTTTTATATGAAGTTTAATAAATACATAAAATGGAGAAGTTTGGTTAACTACAGTTCTTTATTTGTTTGTTGCTTTTTAGAGAGAGGGGAATGGAGGGAGAAAGAGGGAGAGAAACATCGATCAGTTGCCTATCTCACATGCCCCCAGCTGGGGACCTGGCCTGCAACCCAGTCATGTGCCCTGACTGGGAATCGAACTGGGGAACTTTGACTTGTAGTCTAGTGCTCAGCCCTTTGAACCACACCAGCCAGGGCTGGATAACTACATTTAATATTAAATAGCAGAGCATAATAGCTTGAAGTCTTTATTATATTATTTATTGCTGTGTTATTTTCATTGCAACACCTCAGCTAATTAATAAACAAATTCACCACAGTCTGGGTATTTCTAAGTGACATAACCAACCTGCCACCTTGGTCACTGGAATAATAATATTGCTAAAAACCTCAGGAAAGCAGCCATAGTCCTGGAGATCTGAATACATAAAATCCTCCTATAATTCTCATCGACCCTTGCAAAGAAAGGAGAAGAATGACAATTATACTTCTTCCCTCTGTTCTTTCCCTGTCCATGCACAGGCTTCCTTTGGAAATCACTTCAATTGTACTCATACAATCACAAGGGGATCCACGTGATTTTCCTTGCTCCCATCCCTACAGCTGTCCCTGAGAATGACCGTAACTATACAGATCAGCTTTTCTAGGAGAGTCCTTTATAAGCATTCAAACACGTAGCTTCACCTTGGTATTTTGTAAATGCTAGAAAAGCCTTGAGGTATGAGCCTACTGGGAGTACCAGGTGCAGTCCCCTCCCCCCAGGCCAGATGTTGACCAGCACTCTTTCACAAGCCAAAGAATCCTGAGGTATACAGTGTGTCTGGACCATCAAAATTCCGGGTCTCTAGTCTAACCAATGATTCTCACGGTATGGCCTCCTGGCCACCAGCATCAGCGTCACCTGGGAACTTGTTAGAAAGGCAAATCGTAGAGCTTCACTTCAGGCCTGATGAATCAGAAGCTCTGGCGGTGAGTACCACCAATGGGTTTTAACAAATCCTCCGGGTGATGCTGATGCTTGCTAAGGTTTGAGAGCCATAGATTATTCTCAATTCTGGTCCACTGGAGGCAGGAGAGAGTAGTGTAAACAGCATAGATTTCAGAGCCAGACTTTCTGACTTCAAATTTCAGGTGTCTCACTAACTACATGTGATTCTATAAATTGCTTCACTTTTCTGTGCCTTTGTTCTCTTATCTGTAAAATGAGGTTAATGGTTGTATACCTATCTGTAGGATGGTTGTATACCTATCTGTAGGATGGTTGAATACTTATCTGTAGGATGGTTGTATACCTATCTGTAGGATGGTTGTATACCTATCTGTAGGATGGTTGTAAGGATTAAATAAATTGTTTTAAATAATTGTTAGCTATTTGATGAGGTTAAATCTCTTATTGAGGCAGCCCCTGCTAGGAAAGGATGATCTGGTACAAGTTCTGTTTTGGGCAAACCCCTTTACTTCCCAGAGACACAATGATTTCCTCTGTAAATGGGACAATTATGTTTGAACGACTCACATCACTGGGCTGGTGTGAAGACAAGTGAGAACATATGTAAGTTCTTTGTAAACTGAAAGAGTAATTTAAGGCAAATTATGATTTTCCCATCATCAGGTGCAATGCAAACCCAATAAACCGTCTCTCAGTTTCTTTAAACCAGCTGATCATCACGCCCCCTTGGAGAGAGCACGTGATTCATTCTGAGAACAGCTGCCATCGTCTACAAGCTATTTTCCTAGTGTCTTGTGCAGTACTTATTTTAGTACTTCTTCACATACCAGACAGTCTCTCTCCTCTTCGGTGACATCATTCTCACTACATAAACATTTGTTATTCCCCCAGTAGTTTCCATCTGAGTTCAAAATATGCCAGAGTTAGCAGAATGACTTACCTGTTGATACCCTTTCAAATCTGTATAGAGGAAGGATACTGAAGTTACATTATAATAATAACGATTTATTGAGCGACCATTAGGAACAAGGTTCTATGCAAGGACTCCACATATCTCATTCATTTCTTAAAACGATCCCAAGTACAAGTGCTACCCAATGTCCCTGTTTTACAAATGAGAAAACCATGACCAGGGGAGTTTCAGTAACTTGACCAAAGCTTTCCTGCTAAAAAGGTCTCTCTGATTGCAAGGGTTCTTTCAGTGGGCCCGCCCTGAAAAATGAAATCATAAAGTCATCTTGTCCTGAGTCTCTTTGACACTTTGAAATCTGAACACACTGAGGCAAGGACAAAGGTGAATGAACCAGCTCATGTCACATGCCTCTCAACAAGAATGCCTGTGCTTGGGTCAAATTCAAGTGACATTTCAGAAATGAATACACGAGAAGCATTTCGTCCTTCACCACTGACTCTGTGTCACCATAAAGACCACACCTGTGTTTCAGATGGGTACCTAATGCCCCCTAAATAAGCCAAAATTAAATCACCACTTCCATCACATTATTGTTTTTATAAACTTACCACACTGGTTTATTTGTTTCCCAACCCCAGCCCTAAGGCACATCATTTTTAACCAACTGAAATAGACATTACTTGTCCATTCAAAAACATCTTTTATTCACCTTTATTGTTATATGCCTTTCATCATTTAAAGAGGCCAGTATTCAGAGAGTCACTTGGAAAAGCCTAAATATGTATAAAACCTTAAGGATTATTTGGAAATGTGAGCTATATAAGAGAATTTTACTTACTCATAACATCACGTTAGGATTTGAGAGACAAATGTCCAAAGATCACTAAAGGGATGTTTATCAAAACCCCGTTAACTGCAAACATTTAAATGGAACCCAGAGACCTTTCAGTGAACCTGCTGGCCGGTGCCTTCTCTGAGGACTTTTGGAATAGACTCACCCACCATAAAACTCAGGTTTATTTAAATATTTTTTTGGCTTTGCTTTGTTACATAGCCTTGAAAAACAAATCTATATAGTTTTCTAAGTGTACAGACCTGAGACTTGCCCTCTAGAAATATTTGATAACTCAAAGGCAAATGAAGTGTAATTCAGTGGATCTTTTCATCCTAAGCATGTGCCCTGTTAAGGTTCGGAGTGCCTTTGCTTCGGCTTTTGAAGTAGATTTTGGAGAGCTCCTAGCAGTTACCCATGGACGGTATGAATTTACAGAGTGCTAGTCTGGATAAAAACTGCATTATAACATAAAATGCACCATTAATACTTTTAAATCCAGTATGATTTATATTTATATAAACAACATAAAAGAAGCCAATTAAACCAAAGTCACTGGAGTGTAAATAACATAAAAACTTATTGTTCTGTGAGCTATGAAAATAAACTAATAATGAAAGTATTTATCATATGTCCAAAAACCAAGCAGGTATGAGCGGGTTAAGCAGACTGCAGGAGAAACATTTTTATTTTTCTGACATTTTTTTAATGCAGGCCCAACATTTTGGTCCAATTCAGATCCATTTAAAATGTGACATTATATCTGAAAGTTGCCTTTTGTCCATTTGAGTAATTAATAATTTTAAGTGTAACAAGGACATCTTGATTCAAACACTTTGTAATCTGACTAGGAGGATATTTAAAATTCATTACAGTACATTAAACTTACAGTGAACAGTTAGCTTCATTGCAAAATAAATAAATAGCCAATTTGCTTTGATCAGCAGAAATTCTGATAAAATCAGCAAAACACCAATTAAAATGTGAAAAATGTCACCTACCATAGTTATTCTAATGGAACATGGACTTAGAGGAAGGAACTGATTCAATGTTTATTTTCATACCAGCTGTGGCTTCCAAATGTAAATCACTTCACTTTTTACTGGTGTAGCTGCTAGCTCCTCCAAGGGCTCTGGGCTGATTCTACGATTGAACAATTTGTGTTACATAACAAGGCAGCTCTTTTGGGGCTGCAATTGAATTCTCTTAATTTTCTGGAAAATCAGTGTTTTCTTTAGATGTTTTACCAGTTTTCTCATCTCAGAGAATCCTGTTAACTGACTGAGTCCTGTCAACTGATTAAGGACTGCGACCAAATGATCCGCAGTCCCTCCTGGCACACGTGGACACTGTCCCGTCCTGGGTCAAGGCACCCTTTTTGGGAAGAATCATGACACTTTGGCCTTGCTTCTTGTCATGTTAGTCATTTTAGCCCATCAGCACCATGCTGCCATCTGTCCAGAATGATTCAGACTTCTGTCACAGCATGGCAAGTGCAAGTTCAGTATGGGTTTGCTCATTTCTAGTACTTAACCTAGTGCTGGGTGCCTGGCGGGCGCTCAGCAAATGCGTACTGGAAGGACAGAGGAAACCCATCTGAACTTCATTCTCTTTCAGTGAATCCGATGGCAGGTGCATGGGCCTCCTGATTTCAGATTCCAGGAATCAGTTCCCAGGTCCTCAGTACCTCTATAATAAAGGGAACAATAAGGTAAAAGAGAAAAAAACTGCCTAACACTTCACGGCATGCCCTCTTTACAGAATTAAAAAAAAAACAAGAACAAAAAATAGAATTGCTTCAAACTGCAATATGGGTTTTCTTCTTCATCTGCCTTTTCTTCTACGTAAGCAGATTCTTCTTGACAGAAACTGTGAACTCATTTCTAACAAGTAATGTGGAATCTCTGTCAGTTCTGGCCACTTCAGAAATCAGTAACAGAAAAACAAAAGTGCAAAATTGGAAACAACTGTGCTGTGTTGTGAGCACTGTTTTCTTCTTTTGATTTTTTTCAAAATGTTGTTTCATCACCTTTTCAATAATTATATGCAATAGAAATTTAAGAAGAAATGTTATGATAAGACCCTCAGCATGGAACCTGGCCCATTTGCAAATGAACTTGCTCATTATCCAATTAGGAGATGGAGGCTACGTTCAAGCAAATCCACAATTCAAAAACACCAAAATTAAAATTAAACACCTCAGGGCAACCGTAATGAATTTAAAATTAGATGATATAACAGCAATTTTACTGAGTTTAAAACAACTAATTGTTTGGGAGCTGCTTTCACTCATTTGAAGTTTCATCCAATTATTTCCACTGCATTTCACACCTTGAATTTATATTTTTGCTATAGTTGGGGTGTTCTTTTTAATAACAAGGGGATGAACTACTCAATTTGTTAATGAGTTCTGCATGTATGCCTTAATACACACATTGCAAAACTTAACCTTGAATTATGTCCATATGAATTTAAGACTGTCATTTGTACCTTTAAAGAAAAGTCAGACACATGATCTTATCTGCAACTGGTAATTTGTTTTCATTTAATTAGAAAGTGTAACAGTGTAGTGAAATCAGAAAGGTCTTTGTGCCCCCCTCCACCACCGTGTGTTTGCTGAGATCTTAGGCGAATACTTGAACCTCTCCAAGCCTCATTTTCCTGTAAAATGGAGCAACGATATACCTAATTAACAGGATTGTTGTGAGGACTGGATGATCATAAATATCAAGCACATAGGATAATGTTCTACCCATAGAAATCACTAAATAAATTCCAGCCACTATAACTAGTTACTACAATGTCATGTTTAAAAAAACACCAGGCAAGTTAATAAGATGCAGGGTCTTGGTCCTCAAAAGGGTTGCCCGATGTATCAGAGAAAAATACAGGATGCAATATTTGGGAGACACTTGTGCTAAAGAATTATTCAGTGTCTATCTGAAACCTGGCAATTTAGTGCTTAAGTTCTGACACTTAAAAGATCTTACAATTTCCTATTTTCCTTTTAAATACTTAGGACTCAAGCAAAGGACAGGTTAGAAGTGAAATGTTTAAATTATGGTCTTAATTCTTCACTTCATTTTGGGCACAGAGACAGAAAGTTTCCACTGTCACTCTGGGTGTCCTTGGGTACCATGACATGCAATCAACATCACCTGCGCTGGCTGATAATTCAGAGATATGATGCCCTTGTTTATAGCACCTTCAATTCCACGTACATTTTTACTTGACTAATTCACTGTTTCATACCAAGCAGGAGGTGGGGAGGAAATCATTCAAACTAAATGCAACGTTGAAGTTCAGTTACTTGGCTTGGAAAACAGCAGATAAATTGATAATTGCAAATGGTCTGAAATGTGAATGATTCTTTTTCCACTTCAACTAAATCTATTGAGCACACCCAAATAATTTAAAAGTGCTGAAAATAAGCAGTATTGGGGATTAATGAAAGCAATATATTCACTCTGTTGCATTTATTATTTTTAAATTATAGTACTCCCTCTTGAAGGAATGCAATGAGGTTGAAATGAAGCAATTTTGTTGTTAAATATTGTCATTTAGAATAAAATGCATGAGACTCTGGAACTGAAACAGCACAAGCTGTTGCTATTTTCTATTTATCCTTAGTTTTTTTCAAGGGAACCAACAAAATAAAAAATAGTAATAGCAAGGAAGTTCTGTGTCTCAATGATCCCACAGTGGGGGTAAGGCAAGGTAGATCAGACTTGGCATGAAAGTTGCTCAGGATGTGAGGACCAAGGAGGCAGAGATGAGTGTTCAGATCCCCGGCAGCTCCTTCTGCGGGTCAGCTGGGAATGGCTCTTCCTGCTGTGGACTGACTCTAACCTAGTACTTCTAAGGACAGAGTGGGGTCATGGAAAATAGAGAGAACTGGGCATCAGGACATTCTGTGGAGCACACACCCTATTCTCATAGAACTTGGTTTCTAGTGGAGGAGACAAAAAAAAGTTTACTTCAGGTCATAAATGTTATGAAAGGAAAATGGGCTTTTTGACTGTGTGACCTGACGCAAATCATTCATCTTCTTTGAGCTTCACTTGCCTTATCTGAAGAATGGGAGATAGTATCTACCTGTAGCGTTCTTGTGAAGACTAAAAATGATGTATGCAAAGGGCACACAGTTCCTGGAGGACAGAAGTGGTCATTCTAACTGCTTTTATTGCTATTATCTTCAATGTTATCTTTTCTGCTCTGTCTTCTTAGAAACGGAAAGCAGTAGAGGTAGGGTCAGTAAGGTGTCTATCTGAAGTTCAGCACTAAGTTACCAGATGAAGTACAGGATGCCCAGTTAAATTTGAATTTCAGATAAACAATGTATAACTGTTAGCACCATTATATCTCACACAACATATGGAACATGCTCATAATTTTTAAAAAATCATTCACTGTTTGTCTGAAATTTGAATTTAGCTATGCACCCTGTATTCCCTGTCCCCAACTGTGGCAACCCTAAGCAAAAGGTCCCTTCTATGAAGCCTGTTGAAATGAAAATCCTTCTGAGTCAAGTTCTCCTTTCCTACCAATATTTTTGTAATGTTCATGCTTTCTTAATTTCATTTTCTTTTTAAATTTGTGTGTGATAGCGAATTCTTTATTAAGGAAAAGGTGGAGCGTGCTAATATTCTCAGGGGAGCTCTGTGTTCCTCAGAGCAGGGTTGGTACAGGTGGAGTCCCCAGGAGTGTCTCCTCATCTGTAAAAAGGAGAGCAAAATACAGCGACTCAGCTTATAGCACATTGTGGATGGCAGGCACTAATGTATATGGGGAACTCTGTGTGGAGCTGGGCACAAGGAAAGTTATTATTGTTACTCCCTTGGGAAGGGAAGCTATTACTGTTATTGTTCACTCATTCATTCAACAAACATTCACTCTGCAGCAGACCCAGTTTGAGACACAGGGAGTAGAATGGCGGGCAACTCCTAACTTGTTGGGAGGTTCTATATGGCACGGACCCCACACTCATAAAATTTACTTTCTAATGGGGATGAAAAATAAATATTCTGTATCAGGCGATGGTAAGGGCTAAGAAAGGGGGAAAAGTAGGGTGTGGTTAGAGAGTGACCAGAAGTAGTTATTCTCAATTGGGTGGCTGAGAAAGGAAGGCCAAACTGATGAGTGGCATTTGAGCAGAATCGTTAATAAAGTTAGGGAGCAAGCCACATGGCTACCTGGGGGGAGAACGTTCTAGGAGGAAGAACAGCCAGTGCAAATACTCTGATGCACATGTCAGAGGAACCACCATGACTGATAAGATTGATCAGGAAAACATATTTTAGTTTCCTTTAGCCAGTTTACCTGGAAATTGCATAGACCTCTGGTTCTCTATTTCGGTCCAGCTGGAATCACTGCTTACAAAACTAACTTTGACAAGCCCTTGTATGTCTCTCTAGGTCTGAGAAAGTACTACTTTGGGAGCCTAATCTTAAGGGGCGCTCCCAGCTGCTGCCACTGCCATTATCTGGCCCCCTGGACCCTAAAAGGTGATGCTCCCATAGCCACTTCAATATCGTACGAAATGTATGACCTTCTAGTGGGAAGAGAGCCGCCAGCTAACCTTGTCCAGTTTCATCTTTGTTTCCTATTTCAGCCATTTTTCTTTCTTAACTTTTAATTTCTAACCTTTGCCATACAAAATTATGTCCTTTGGAGTGGCTAGTATGCAACCTGACCTCTGGCATTTGTCCATTATCTCTATGTCTTAGATATCATTCAATCCGTGTAAGCTGGCAATATGACCTTCAAAAGAAGTCTCGATTACTTTTCTTCCCCTAGAGCTCTTGAAAGTGCTTTCAAGAACAGGGAAGAATTATTTAAAATAATCAAATTCACTTTTAAAATGCCAGAACTATATTAAAGCAGCTCTTGGATTCGGTAATCGTATCTCACTTTTAAATAGTGTAAACATTTCTTTCATTTACATTACTTTCTTTTCTTTTTCTTCAACATAAAGTATAAAGATCAACTTCAGTAAATTAACATTTTAGGATCCATACATTCAATGCTATAAAGGGCTTCTTATTTTTAAAGTTCTTTTTATTCTTTTCAGTAAATATTTTATCATGGTGATGGTGGTAGATTAGACACTAGGGTATTTTTCCTGCTGCTGCTCCTGTCAAAATTACCCCTGATAGCTCCACAGTACTGGGGCATAAAAGATCCCCTCTGACATAGCTTCCGAAAGTTTAGCAGCAGCTATTGAAGACCTGGGGAATAATGGCTTCTTGAACTTTGTGCACAAGGACATGTTTATGCCTTTTTGACTGCTTTTATGAAGACTTTTGAGTAATTTTTGGTGTTACCGACAACACAGAAATCCACTAAGGGGAAAGAGTTATCAGGCTAGAAGTTCCCGACATTGAATCCTTTACCCTACTGAGGAGTATGCAAAGGTGAAGAGTATATTGTTAAGTTATGGGAGTGAGCTAGGCTTTAGGGAGATGAAGCCTCCTCTACCTTTTGCTGGGAGCCGTTCCCACACCACAGTGCTTACCAAGGGTTTCCATTTCTATGAAAAATGGCCACCATCTCACATTCCCTGGGATTGAGATGCTTGGTTATAGCTCCTATCATCCTCAGACCTGGTTTAAACTCTCAAACTGGGAATCATAAACAAAACAAAGCAAACAGAAAACCCCCCCCGGACTTTCGGCCTAATCTACCAGGGTTGTATCTCAGAGACCTGGCTACCAAAAACAGTGCCATACTGCATGTCCACTCTATGGAAGCACCAACTTACTTTAATTATCCACCTTTAAAAAAATTCGACCTCAAAGTGGAAGCGCTCCTGAACACTTCATTTTGTGACGCTGAAGAGTACTCTCAGCCTCCCAGAAGTTCTTTCCATCTCACAACAAAAATAAGATGCAAAGCATCAAAGCAACAACAACATCCCCTCCTATCCCCAAAATAACCTGGAGAGAGACCTGGTTGCTTATTATGGACACATTATGAAAACGTAATGTAATGATTAGTGAAGAAAAATAAAGTTTCCTTTCCCTGCTGTTCAGTTATCCTGTTCATTTCTTAATAGTCCCACATTCATAAAAGGCCAAAGGACTCTGACCTTGACAAGCTAACTGAGCAGGAAAAGGCAATCATGTGTACAAGGCTGTCACCCACCCTACAAATTATGATAAAATATACCTCGGGATCAGAAAAAAGAGTTGCATATCTCCAGTGACATCCACAGTAGTACGTTTAAGGATTTGAATAGAACAGCAATTTATTTTGCACTAACATGTTTTATGGTTATCATCAAGCATTATGTCTTCAGAGACTGAAAGGTGATGTTTTTATGGACTCTGGTTCCTTGTTGCATTATCTTCACAGCTCAGAAATGATCTCTTGCTCCTTTTTTAATTCCCCCTTCTCACCCCCTACTTTGCCTCTCATTTAACAAAGCAGATGTTTTTGTAAAGGAAAGGGAGAGAGAAATAACAGGAATCCGCCTTACATAAAGGGCACAAAATGAACAGATTTCCAACCCTGAATAGTTTCAAAACGAATGATTATCTGGCTAATTAGTGAAATAAATAATAATAATTGCCTGTCCCTCCTCATTAGAGCCCTTAATAGTAAATGAAACTCCAGCACAGAGTTCCAGTGAGCGGGTTTCACAGCTCAGGACTCAGATCTGAGTTGGAAAAAAGAAAGACGACTCTATTTTGTAGGTGCCCATGTGCCAACCCCTAAAATCAGAAGAGCAAGAAAAATGAGGGTGGCTTCAGGTTTGGGACAGGGAAGATTTCTGGCTTCCTTCCACGTATAAGTATATGTTCCAGGCATCCAAGAAAGGACAGCCAAAAGCTATAAACATAGAACACTGGAGCCAAAGCATAGAAGAAAGGATGCTTGCTCACTCAAAGCTTACCTAACCAACAGCATCCATGTTCTTCAAGCCTGATCTAATCCATCTGCAACATTATTTACCCAGGCTTCTCGTTAAACCTGTGAGTTCTGGGCTCCCCCTCGAGACCCACTGACTCAGAAGCTCTGGAGTCGGCCTAGGGTCCACATGCTCAATAAAACTCCCAGGTGCTTTGCAGGCACCTGAAACTGGAGCACCTCTGCAGTAGTCAGTGGCTGGCGAGATTGGGCAGTGCTGTGAAATAAAGCATGTTTCTTCCTTGTGGGGAAGATACTACAGCAGGAAATCTCAGCAGATAGGATCATCCTCTTGTAGAGAATTTTACTCTGAGGTTCAGCCACAACATCCCCTCGCCAGGGATCCTCTCTGTACCGGCCTTGCCACAACCTCTGAAATTAGCAGAGAACCTCATTGCTGTTCTGCTCCCAGAGCCTACACCGCCAAGCCCATCACTCAATACTGAAAGCATTTGACTAGCTTCTAATGAGGCAGCAGATCAGCTTTTAGGGGTCTGTTCTCAGTGTGATGTATGAATGGAGAGCCTGTTAATTTCAGTCAGTGGAGAGTTCCCACTGCTCTGGCAACTGTCTTGTAAAGCTCCTGCTATACAAGGCTCAAATCATCTTCTTTCTGTGTTTTGAAATCCACCAGTGTTCAGGTGCTAACCGAAAATGGGAACAAAATCATTATCTTTAACCTTCTTCTGTTTTGGGAATTCGAACCTTTCAAGACTGCTGGGCCCCTAAACTGCGCTGCTCCCTCCACTATGACACATTTCACCCAACCACAGTAAGTAATGAACTTAACTAGAATGTGCTTAGCACTGGGGAAACAGAGGTGTTTCTTGAGCTTGAAGACCGTATAGTCTAGCCTGTGAGACAAACTGGTAAATAGACCATTATAATACTGTGGTAACCATAGATCAAACTGAGAAGGAAACTTGGGTGGAGTCTCAACTGATGAAGAGGAGATGCTCAACAGAAAAAGAAATAATGCTCTACAGAAGCAGATGCTTAAAAGAAGAGCTTTCCAGCAAGGGAAGAAACGGCTTACACAAGGACCAGTGTAGCCAATAGATTCCAACTTGTCTGACCCACCCACAGAAGGCACAGTGCCCAGGGCCCAAGATGCTTTTAGGGGACTGCAGAAAAGTTTTAGTTCCGATTTATTCTAAAATCAGAAGGAAAAAGTGACTACAATGATAACAAATATAGGATAATGACTCTAGCTTGAGTTATATGTATCTTTATACAACACGGTCATAAAATATAATGTTTAATTTTTTTTTTTAATGGGAGAAGAGGCCCCTGAAGGTAAAAGTGTCTGGCGTCCTCAAAAGCTGTAATGCATTAAGTCATAAGCCCTGGCTTATGCAAAGATACAGGTGAGCAGTCAGGTCTCGAAGTGCAAGTGACAATATCTAAAACACACTGAGCCCTTACTCTGTGCAAAGCACTTTTCTAAGAGCCTTGAGAATATTAGCCTCTTACTCCTCATAACCCCACGAGGTAGGTACAATTACCACCACCCCTATTTTACAAACAATGAAATCAAAGCAGGAGAGGATAGGTTCCCCAAAGTCATGCAGATAGTAATACACTCACACAGTCACAGTCATACAGATAACCAGGTCACCCCTCTAGGCACTATGACTCCAGAGTCCACACACTTAAACTCCATGCTGGTGCTCCCCCAATAATTCAATTATTGGTGATGAAGAGCTCATTTTCTTACTTTCTCATCTGTCACAGACCAATACCTTTGTAAAAACAAAAGAAAACAAAAAACCAATAAAAGTGAATTTCCAGAAAAATGAAACAAAAACATGCAAATGGCAAGCCCCCTTTTTCAAAAATTAAATTCAACAGACATAAAATTACATTAAAAATGTTAATTTTATTCTCATTTGAGAGAAAGGGGGAAAGAGAGAGAGAGAGAAACATCCATGCGAGAAATACCGACCGGCTGCCTGTTGCACACCCCCCACCCTGCAACCCGGGCAGGTGCCCTGACGGGAAAGTGAACTGGCGATCCTTCAGTTACACGACGATGCTCCAACCAAGCCATGCCGGCCAGAACTAAAATTACGTTTCAGTAGGCACACTTGGATGTAGCGGCCATGTCAAATTACATAAAAGTTTCTCAGGGCGTACGTACCCTCAACCTCTGTGCTTGCGTCACCTCAGACTGGTAACAAAGAGCTTGCGGAGCCGCCTGGGGTGGTACACGGCGTGTGAAGAGCGCTGCTCTTGGCTACGCCGCCGGCCCCGGGGCCTGAAGTTTGCTTCCTTTCACAGGAATGGAGAGTGGAGTGCAAGGGAGGCACCGAAGAAGGATGCCACGTGCCCCAAATGCTGGTGAGAGAGCTTAAGAAGGGAGAACTGGGAGCTCAGAGTGAATCGGAGTGCACGCCTTTTTTAGCCAACTTCAGGGTACAGGCAGAGCTGGGGGCCTTGTAGCCTGAGCCCCCTGTCTATTAAAGCCTCAAATTTTAGACTTTTGGTTCACCCTGAAATGAGGTGACACATATATATCATCACTGAGGGACACTCACAGGCTCTAAAGATGCTCAACTTGAAACTTCAAATTGGGCCCCATTAATGGTCTACACTCCCTATGGTACTTTATGAATTAATATTTTTCACTGAATCCCTCATCTGTCTTATAAATATACATAATTTTGCATCAAAAATATTAATTTATTAAAAGTAAATATAAGATATACTGTGTTTTTTTCATTTTCTTTCTATATCTTGCTTTATAGCATAAGTATATTCCTGAAAACGTAGGAGTTTGGTAAGCATAATCATATTTTTAAACATCCCAGGAGATATTAGATGGATAAGAAGACTATTAGTTGTGTTTCCTTTTCTGTAAAGTGAAAATGACCAATTAGGTGTGAAAGACTTCGAGAACCTTAAAGTGTTGTTTTTAAACTATTAGTTATGAGCAGCGTTAAAAACGAGGCAACAGGCCTCCAGTGGAGCTGCTTAAGCTAAGCCCCACGTTGCCACAGCAAGGCTTAATTATGGCTTCGGCTCTTTCGGAAACGGAATCTTAATCCAGTCCATAAGGAGTCAATTGATCAGCACCCATTAGATAATCTGCCTGATAGACCCATGCCATCCCCGAAAAGAAAGTAACTTTGTAACAAACAACCACCCCGCTTGTTACCCAGTATAACGTCCTTGTTGCTTTTCCCTTCTGCCTATAAATCTCTTTCATTTTGTACAGCTCCTTGGAGCTCCTTTCTACTTGCTAGGTTGGAGGCTGTGTGATTAGCATCATTTTTTGCTCATATAAGCTTTTAAAATTTTTAACATGCCTCAGCTTACCTTTTAACAACTCTAGTGTCAGAAGAGGGAGCTGAAGGAGACCCCAGACGGTCCCCAGGAGCAGCGAGCAACCAGGCACAGGGGACCGTGGATCCCCTTGAGCTCACCGTTTTCTTGCTGCCTCTGGAGCTAATGGGTAAGTCCCTCTCAAAACCTAGCTCCACAGCTTTTGAGTTATGTGCTTTCAAACTTTATTTTAGCTTTTTTTTTTTTTTTTTCCTGGGCTGGGTCCAGAAACTGGATGGAATCAAATCAGGTCTGACTTAAAAACCTGCACTGGGTTCGGGGTTGGACTGGGTCTGACTTAAGCTGGACTGGGACTAGTGCGAAGCCTCAAGTGAATACAATTTTGTTTTAAGGCTGAACTAGCAGATTAACCTTGTCAAAGATAATCTTTAATTCCAGTAGCCACAGTAGTCGAGGACTTTTAGTCATCCTAGATGAATTTATCCATTTATGAGGCGCCCGAGGGAAAAAGGGGTCTCAGCCACGTACTCACTACAGAGGGTAGAAGGAAAATTATTTTTTCTCCCCTATCATCTCTGGTGAGACCTGCTGGGACATCCTACTCACTCCAGAGCCTGCAGACAGAATCCTGGGAAAACTGGTAGAAGCCAGCCAAGGGTGAGAATTCTTTCCAAAGTCAGCTCTCCCAGATCTCTCTCTATGGCGCTTGGTCACCTTCTGTCTTGCTCTGGCCTGGAAAGATAATGCCATTGTCCACATATCTCAGGCCATGGCCTGGTTGTGGGGATGGTTGTAATCTAAGCTCCAAACGACTGCTAGTGATTATGTAGCTCTGCCTTTCCCAAGCTTCTCCCTGACCACAATGCCTCAGTTCCTCTAGAACAAACACGGCCGCCCTCTACTGGGTCAGACTCTCTATGCCTGGGTGTCTGTTTCCTTCCCTAGGGTTAACTCCAAACCCAGGGAACCTTGCATGTACAAAGAAAGGGACACAAGGCAATAGTAACCAGGACGAAACAGCCTGTATGATCTACAGACCCTTACATTTCACTGGTCAACTTCCCGGTCCTGAGCTGGAGACTCAAACAGGAATTATTAGGGGGCATTCACCATTCAAAATCGGCTTCCTCTGGCAGAGTCTTACTGCCCTGGCTAGCAGTAAGTACAAAAGAAGCTATGACCAGGAACTCTCGACCCTTGCAGATATCACAGAATCTGCTGCTAAAGCGAATGTGGCCCCACAAAAATCCCTAGACTCTCTGGATGCAGTTATTCTTGATAATAAAATAGCCCTTGATTATCTTCAGCTGAGCACGGAGGTGTTTGTGCTGTGGCCAATGCCACTGGCTACACTTGGGTTGACAGTTCTGGGGAAACTGAGGCTCAGCTACAGAAGATAGCTTACTAAATAAGCCAGTGACTTCTTCAACAGGGGTCTTTCTGTCTGCTAGACTGGATGCTACCCACTTTGAATTAATTTTTTTCTCAAATAAACTTTTCAAATTTGTAGTATGCCCCATTTTCTCTTTTAACAATAATATTCTCTTTTATAAATCCAGGCTTTCACACCGAGATTTGTACAAAATGAGATGTACCTGCATTTCTTGGAAGAGAAGGATAGTAATTGTCTTAGACAACTGGCTACCTCCCACGTTAATCTCAATCAGGACATATTATAGTGGTAGGAAGTGTTCTTATATTGAAAGGTTTGGTTAGCCAAAAAGTCTGTTCAGTTTTTTCCATAAAATAAAAGACACATTTTTCATTTTCACTGATAACTTTATTGACTTGGATACTTTGATTATGTCAGCTATCTCCCACTATTGGATTCTAGTGGGTAGAGGCCAGGGTGCTGCTAAACATCTTCCAGTGCATAAGACAGCAAACAATTATTTGGCCAAAATGTCAATAGTACCAAGAAACTTCACAAACCTCTTTTGACACATTCAATCAGTAACAGCACCTTCTCCATCCATTGCAGAAATCTTTTTTTGTGTGTTTCAGTTGAGTTTTTACCTTTCTTGAAATAATAAAGCATAATATACTGAAAATATTGTATATTTTTTCCACCTTCAGTATTAAAATGGCTTCAAAAATTCACCAATTTTGATTTTTTTAAATGGATGCTGATATGACAACTGTCACAATACAATCTAACAAAATTGCTTTGAATGAAGTTAAAGACAACCAAGCACTACTAGAGCCATCGTATGGAAAAAAAACTAAATGAACTTTTTGGCCAACTCAATATTTCAAGTGCCAAAAATTAAAAATAAAAAAAGGATTTTTATGTGTATTTCATTCAGTCCCCCACCAAAATAATCTTACCCTCCGATCTTAATCCCACCATGTTTCTATTCATCTACTTACTTCCTTTCCATCAGATATTTCACCAACACAGGATGGTTCCGTTTGGTGATGGGGAGGGAAAGCAAGTCTTGCTCTTTTCCCACGGAAAAAGGCAAAGTAATGTGGGATTCAGAGGTTTAGATTTTCCTGTTAATGGCAAAATCTGGAACACTGTTGTGACTCATGCAGCTAGTCCACAATGGGCATTGTCCTGAAGGAAGAACAGGCTAGGGTAGAGACAGTGCTCCCGGGATCCATGCCCCCTGAACCTCTACCCAGAAATGGACCGACACAACCACCTGAAGATGCCAGTGTGGTACTGAGAGGAGGTGGTCCCACCTCTGGGAAAGAGAAAAGTAGTACCCCCTAAGAAGTTATGAAACAATGCTTTCTCATTCTGTCATCAGGGAAAGTGTGGAGCTGCCCAGGAAGTTTGGTGACCTGTTATGCTCATATGATAGCTTCAGAGCTCTCTTCTAAGGGCTTTACAGATAATTACCATAGTTAATTCTCATGACAACCTTGTGAAATAGGTACTATTGATTTGCAGAGAGAGAAATGGAGACATGGAACTGGTGCATAACTTTCCCAGGGACACACAGCTAGTAATTGGCAGTGCTGGGTTTTGAATCTGGTGGCATAGGTAAGTGTCTAATATAATTTATTATATCAATTTGACCCATATTCTCCCATGTTGATGCTTTACACAGACCATTGGAGGGCTGTCTTTTTCAAGGCTATCATCATAGCTTCAGACATAAGAGAGAGGCAAGCTAGTATTAGAAGCACCCAAAATAATGGTTGTGAAAAACCATGTACTTGGGGAGGAATTTTCATTATTTTACTTAGTTCTCTAAATTGCCTGAAATCAGTATTTTTTTTATACCCATATTCCAGATGAGCATGGGATGGTGTCAGTTGCCATAGTCACCTAATTGATTAGGGCTTCACCAGAGATTTAAACCTGCTACTTCCAATTCTTGGCTATTTCCCAATCATCATTCTGGAGTTTGGGAACAAACTATTGCTCTTTGGAGACCACCGCTCTCCTCCACCGCTTCCTGAACCAATACAGTTATGCGGGGTTCTCTTCACCCACTCTTGTTGAGGTCATGCCTGAGGCCAAAGAATAAAAACATCTGGACAGTTTAAAGCCTAGTTGCAAATTTTAGGGTTGGGAAAGATCGCCCTACCCATGCAGCCTCCTTCACTGTGAATCAGTCAGGGGAGCCTCCCACAAGGCGCAGACAATTTGTATAAGCTGAGCTGAAACCAAGCAACCCAACTCTAGGCTCTAATAATTACTGAAATTTGTTGGGAATAACAATAGCTCAGTAAAGCCCAGTGTTTCCCTAAAGGGCAAGTATAATAGGCCTATAACTTCAAACGTGTAAGAATAATTTGTTATTCATGTTAATCCCCTCGCCATTGCCAGCCACATCAATCTTTTTGAAAGGGGGACACTGGAACAAAACCCTGAAGTTTAAAGGAAAAAAAAAACCAAAAACCAAAAAAAAAAACCCCAGGCACGTAAGGTGAGCAGCAGCAGATAGCAAAGCCACTCTGTGATTCTGCTTGCTGATGCCCAGGACTTGTCATGATTCACTGGTGTCACCCATCATGCCACGCCTATTTGGCCCCAACTCCCTAGAAAGGTAGGGAGGTGGGCCAGAAAAAGAAAAATCCAAAAACACTACCTTCAAGCCATTTCTGACTATTTTTACAAGAATAACAGTTTTTCAAGAATTTTTAACCACAGAGGTCCAGGCATTCTTTGCTAACTCAGTTTCAACTCAGAAACAGCGCCCCCTTTAAAACATGTACAGATAGCTACATTGGTCCCAGGCTTAGTTTTCAAAGTTGCAGAAGTATCCCCACTAAGCAGGAGGCTTAGAAACAGGCAGTAGTTGACAACAGGAGAAGGACAATGCAACGTGGACGGAGGTGACTTTGGAAAACTGAGAATTCAGATGGATTGAAGGCACAGCCTGCGGGAAAAACTCTTCCCAGAAAAGAAATACATAGTAGTTTTAAAGACCTTCTGCCATAGAGGGAACAAATAATATTTCCTGGATCCTAAGAAAACGTTGCCTACAAGATTTAAAACCAGGTATTTGGGGAGAAAATAACAAAATACTATATTAAGCATATTTACAAACTGTAAGGGGATTTTATGAACTGTAAAATATTGAAATGTTATTCTTAATGTGCATTTTGAATTGAGAAAATATGATACTTTCACTCACTCTCCTGATGTGAACTGCAATCTCACATACCCCACCCCCTTGTTTTGACATGGTCTACCCTAATGTGTTATCTCAGATGTCTATGACCTTAAAAGATGAATAGTCTCAAATACTGGATGTTTAACATGAATATGAGTTGGGACCTGAATTAATCTGACTCATCTTGACATCTCGTGCTGGCAAACCCGCCTTTGCTACAAAAAGGCTGACTGGGATGATTCCCCCATTAGGAATCCTGCCCACAGTACTTTAAAAATAAATCATTCCTGTAGGTGCTCCTTCTCTTCATAGTCGTGGCAGAAAGCATGGCCCTTAGTTGCAAGTCTAGAAGTTGACTACGTGGATAGAATCTAGACATACAAAGGTTAGGGAAGAATCTGAAACTAAGAGTGACCTCTCTTGTTTCAAGATGAGGTTTCCAAATGAAGTTATGTGATGAGGTGGTAACTGGTCCGATAGCAGCAGGCACCACACACCACTTCTTAGTCTCCCCTCACCAGTCAACATGTAACTCCTCTTACAAATAGTTTTAAGTGCCAATATATATGGGACTATCGAGCAGAAAGGTTGGCCTGATGAATGGATGTGACCGGAGACGTACAAAATATCACGACCCCACCCAACCTGTTACTACTTCGAAAATTCTACCTCTAGAAATTCATTTATTTGCACTGATGCATCCCCCGAGAAGAGCAATATCTTAAGCTAGTCATTTAACTAATGACTGATTAGAGAGCTACCAGGACCCAAAGGTGAAGGACAAGCTATAAAGCAAACAGCTGGAAGGTGAAGATGGACATTTAAAAGGAAGTTAAGGTGTCAGAAACAAATAGCAGTGTCTTCTTCATCTTGCTTACGGCTCACCCTTTAAAAAAAAAAATTCTCCTTAGCAGAGGGAAACCCTTAGAATGAAAAAATAATTCATAATGAGGAATCTGGAAGAGGATCAATTCTAAGCAGATAGATATTCATATGTTTTGGTAAAAGGCGAAAGATTTGTATGATTTGAAGAGAAACGAGGGTATATATATTTTGGAACCAAAGGGAGAAGCGTTTATGGATTCTAGCCATCCTGAACCTCTTCTCATTATAGCCTTGAATACCAAGGACAACGTTAATATAGATAAAGATATCACATATACAGGGGAACAAGAGTCTGGACTGAGCCCAACCAAAGACAACCGCTTTTGGTTTCAGGACCCTCCCTGCTGTGGAGCTAATTCCTAACAGAAAACAACAAAAGTATAAAAAAATTGCTAAAGTAACCACTCAAATATTTCAATGAGCCTCATTAAAACATTTTACTATTTGCATTGATTATCATGTGGCTACTCACATGGATTCCCATAAATCTGACTGCATTAGGTTCTCAGGCCTTTACTTCAGATCATTTCTTCTCCTGATGGGGACTGGCCCAGGAGATGAGATTTAATGAATCACCACTGTCCTCCCTGATCATCACAGGAGAGCTCATTAGCTTTTTGCTAGGTTTGTACCTACTATCTGCCCTCAATATGCCTATGACTTCTTTTGAGTTAAATATGACATTATCAAAAGGGAGAGCTCAAAAGAGCATGTCTGTGCTGGATGCTGTGGACTTGAAACACTATATAAATATTTTTACATATGTTAAAAGGTATCCGAGAGTAGAAGGGAAAAAAATAACAAAAACGCAACATCCCCACTGATGGTATCACTATTTAGATGACACACATCATTAAAATAAAAGAAGTTTGACATCGACACCTTTGCAAGCCTCACCAAATCTGTTTAAATGCCTGAGATGAGTCAAAGCAAGAGAGGGAGAGGGTTCAAAGAATAGGAGAAAACAGTCTAATAATTCTTACTGTTCAAAAAGTTTGGGGAGAGCTCTATCATATATCTTAGGATACTTTAGCGAGCCCTCCTAATCTCATGACCTTCGGTTTTTACTGGAAATGATCAGAAGGCTCTTATGGCATTTCATGCAAAGGAATAACATCTTAGATTACTCTCAAACAAAAGCTTTAAGTGACCCTTCAGTCCTTCCAAAGACAATCTGCATAATAGTTTGATTCATCTGACACGGTTATCACCCGTAAACGAAGTCAGGACACTGATGGCCTTCAGCAGAAATCATCTGAGTGATTTTCGGTTCTCATCTGGGTCTTCCCTAGGTTCAGGGTTCTCTTTTGGATTTTCCCAAGGTACAGAGAGAGTATCTGGGTGACGGTGTTGCTCCTGCATGGCTGAATGACAGCCAAGGACCACTGTCAGGCTCCCTATTAAGTTTACTGAGCTAAACAAGGGCCATAAAGCCTATGTGGAACGCATACAAGTATTTAGCTCTAATACCCTTAGAGTCAAACAAGTTCTTAAACTTTTTTAGTTGCATATCTTTTTAAGAATCTGATGGAAAACTTGAACTGGCTCCCAAGAAAGATGCACTGCCCCCTTACAAATGCGTATGTGCCTGTGCACACACAATTGTGTGGGGTGCAGCTCCAGAGGGCTCTCAAACAGTCTGGTCTTATTTCTAGGCCTGCTTGAGGCCTCTGGACCTAAGACTAGGTCTTATATAGATTATGATCTCAAGGGATGTAATATAAAGTAACACTCATTGAGAGCTTACTATATGTCAGGTACTATTCCATCTCTTTTGACCCCTACAACAACTCTGAGGTACGGAAAATTTAACCAAACAGCTAGCTAGTGGAAGAGTTAGGGCTTCAAACCCATCATGGCTCTGGATTCTGTGCACTGAACCAGTAGATTATGCTGCCTCTCTTATTATAACACACTTTAAAATTTTAAGGCATGCTCACTTCTTTCTCATTTCACTTTTGCAACCCCCTTCAGGAGTTAGATGAGATAGCTATCTCCAGTTGAGGCCATTTCCAAAGTGGAGGAGGAGATCTGCTTTAAACTTTTTTTAGACAACAAAGTCACAGTTGATGGAGTTAAAAATCAAAATTCTAATTTCAGCCTCCTTCTGCCACTAACTACAGGTTGAAACACCCTGGGAACATTTCCAGTTCCTTCTTTACAACTGCCCACTGCCTCAAGGGCTAAGTCAGTGGGGTGAGGTTTTGAAGCTATGCGATGCTCCCTGCAAAAACTCGGCTTCCTGCAGTGCACAGAGAACAGTTTTGTTTCTACAAAGGAAAGGCAAGATGGGAAGAGCAAGATGAGGACAGTTGCCAATTTGTAGAAAATAACAATGCTATGTGCATAAAATCTTGCTGGACATAGACGCACCACACCTTTGTCCTTATGTGTAGCTCTAAGCCTAATTGGTAAGTAGAAATATTTTTAACACTCCCTTATCTAAACTCTTCCTGGCATTCAACAGTGTTTGGCTGTTCCCAATCTTTGGTGAATGAATCTCTCCATCCTTAACACCCCCATCAGCATGCATGGCCGTTCTTTACAATCATTCAGTGTCAGAAGTGGATCCCAGCGTCGCATTTTGGTGAAATGGCAGACTGCACTAACATGCCCCCTATCTCCTTCCTCTAAAATGGCATAGAAATGCTGGAGGAAATGTAGCGAAAACTTCACTGAAATGGAACCAAACTTTAAAGAATGAGAAAGAGAGTAGAGAAGAAAGAAATTCCCAGGCCCCCAAAATGAAGAGAAACAGCAAGAGCTGCCATCTTGCCACCGGTGAGGTGATGCTCTGGTGGCCCCACAGGTTGTGGATCTGGACACAGGGCCAAATGGTGAGAGGCTGGGGTTTACATGCCCACTTAGCAACAGCGGGGGTAGAACAGGGAAGAGTCAAGGAACGTTGTGTTTTACCAGCTCCAAGTGATACAGAAAGTCAGTTAAAGGAAATCAAAGCCCCTCTTCTGTTCAGGCATGCAGGGTGCAGAGTCTGAACTCATGCTATCCACCCATAAGAAGCCTCAGTGAAGAAACTGAAATAACAATTAATTGTAGACCAGTGAAACCACTGAGATGCCTGGCCTAAGAAAATAAAAAACTACTCTGTACAAACATTTTCATAACCCAAGGAGCATGTAGCCTCCCCAAGATGGGGACAGCTCTATGCTAAAAGCAAGCTCATAATTTTAAAAAAAATTACTGATCACAGGAGGAAATGATCCTCCAAAAGAGAGAGTAAGCAAGCAGAACCAATAGGAACATTACGGTCTAAGAATTTAAGATAATAGAACAATCTGAAACAGGCAAGAACACAAGCATATCCAAAACACTTAAAGACATCAAAGATTAGAAGCCATGATACAAGAACAGGGCACCATATAATAAAAAGAAGTAGATTTGAAAAAGTCATATTGCACTTCTGGAATCTTTTTTAAAAAACAGAATCACTGAAATTTAAAACTTAACAAATGTACTCTGAGTTTCCTAGGACTGATGTAACAAAATAACCACAAACCAAGTGGCTCAGAACAACAGAAATGTACTGTGTCACAGTTGTAGAGTCTACAAGTCTGAAATCAAGGTGTCAGTGGGGCCACGCCCCTTCTGAAACCTGCAGAGGGGGGATGATCCTTCCTTACCTCTTCCAGCCTGTGGTACCCCTACTGTTCTTTGGCTTGTGGCAGCATAGCTCCAGTCTTCACATGGGGTTGTCTTCATGTCTCCTCATATAGTCCTTCCTCTGGGCATGTCTCTGTGTCCAAATTCCATCCCCATCCCCCTTTTTATGGACATCAGTCAGAGTGGATTAGAGCTCACCCTAATGACTTCATTTTAACTTATTTCTACCAAGACCCTATTTCCAAATAAGGTAATCTTCTAAAGTACTAGGGGTTAGGACTTCAATACGTCTTTTCTGGAGGACACAATTCAACCCATAACAAACAGGCTTAACATTAGATCAGATATAACAGAAGAGAATCAATGAAAAAAAGATAAATCAGGAAATTACTCAGGATGCAACATAGAAAAGTTAAGATATAGAAAATATGAAAAAGAAATTCAAAGTTATACAGGACAAAATAAGATTGCTCATATAGATGATATGTATACACACAAATATATGTGTGTGTGTGTGATATATATAAGAAGTTTCATAAAGATAGAACAAAAAGGATGAGGGAAAAGCAATATTCAATGAGATCATGGATGAGACTTTTCAGAATTTATGAAAAACTTATCCTTAGATTCAGGAAACATGCCAGGAGCAAAGCAGGGCAAATAGATTCCATACATATATATATATCTGCACTTTCATTATTGATCTATATATATCAATAATGAAAGTGCAGATCATTAAAAATGAAATCTTAAAAGAAGTGAGGGAAAAAAGATTAACTATAAATAAAGATTAGATCGACGGTAGTTTTCTCATCACCGAAAATAAAAACCAAAACAAAACTAGTCTGTGCTGGTAGAAGTCTGCATAGTGTTTAACAGTTGGGGGGCTAGTGGCTGGCAGGGGACATGAGGGGGCTTCTGCGGCACTATCCATGTTCTATTTCTTTATCTAGGTTTTGATTACATGGGCTCATTGAACTGTACACTCATGATATGTGTGCTTATCTATAAGTGTATTTTAGTTCAATAAAAAGTTTTTAAAAGAGACACCAGAAGACAAAGAAATAAAATTTTCAAAGTACTGAGAAGTCAGCAAAATGATCACTTAAATAGCATGATATAATAAAGTCATTTTTCAATCAAACAAAGATTGTGAGACTTTAATATTCACCAATGATGCTGAATAGGATATAGTAGTAGGAAGAAAATGGAACCCGTAATATTGCAAGGAGAAATAAAGAGGAAAGAAATTTATAAACACATGAGGTAAATATAAACACTTGCTGAAACACCAACAGTAAAGAGCTCTAGTTTTGAACCAATGAAGAATTAATATCCTGAGAGAGAAAATATCATGGATGATAAGAGGGATCTTTGAGCACAAAGATTCTTGTGTGGTGTGAGAAAAGGGAAGAAATGTTACATTTTGGCTTCCAGTGTGCATATTAAAAGTTTAATGACAGCCATGAAAAGATAAGAAATAAAATATATAAATTTCAAGCCAGTAGGGAGGGGAAAAGAAATAAAGAAAATTCAGTCTATCCAAGGGAAGCTAGTAAAGGAGAAAACCAAGCCAATAGTATCAAAAAGTCAACAGGTAACAAGTGTCAACAAGAATGTGGAGAAAAGGGAACCCTCGTGCACTCTTGGTGGGATTGTAAATTGATGCAGCCACTGTAAAAAAAAAAAAAGTATGGAGATCCCTCAAAAAATTAAAAATAGAACTACCATATGACCCTGCAATTTCACTCTTGGGTATTTTTCCTAAGAAAACGAAAACACTAATGTGAAAAGATATATGCACGTCTATATTCATTGCAGTATTAGTTACAACAGCCAAGATGTGAAAGCAACCTAGATGCCCATTGACAGAAGAGTGGATAAAGAAGATGTGGTGCATACACACAATGGAATATCATGCAGCAATAAAAAGGGATGAAATCTTGCCATTGGAAACAACATGGATGGATCGAGAGGGTATTATACTAAGTGAAATAAGTCAGACAGAGAAAGAGAAATACCATGATTTCACTGATACTATGTGGAATCTAAAAAAAAAAAAAAAGAAAGAAAGAACAAAAGCAAACCAGACTCACAAAAACAGAATAAGCTGATGGCTGCCAGTGGGAAGGGAGTTGGGGGGATGGGAGAAAAAGTTGAAGAGAAAGAAGTGGTACAAATTTACAGTTATAATATAAAGAAGCCCTAGCATGAGAAATATAGTAAAAAATATTGTAATAACTTTGCATGGTGACAGATGGTTGGTCACTAGATTTAGTGTGGTGGTCACATCATAAGGTATATAAATGCCAATCACTTTGTGGTACACTTGAAACTAATATAATATTTTATGCCAACAACACTTTAATAAAAAATTAAAATAAAGAAAAAACTAAACCAACGAAAGGCAGGGTATACTGAAACAACAAACAAGATTGTGAAAAAAACTCCAAATAAATTGTGATTTAAATAATAAAATTTAAATGAATTAAACTGACCAATTAAAGAGAGACATTCTTCAATGTTTAATAATTCAATTATATGCTATTTAAAAGAGATATGTATTACATATAATGACATAAAAGTTGAAAGGTAATAAAGGGAAAAATGATATACCAGTCAAACACTAACCAAAAGAAAGTTTAAAAATGCTAATATTAGAGAAAAATAATTTAAGGGGGGGAAACCCTTACTAGGAGTTAAGAAATGTCATTAGTTTAAGAGAAATGAAATGGCAATTAATTCCCCAAGAAGATATAACAATCATGAAGTTGAATGAATCAAGCGACATTGCCTCAAACTATATGAAGAAAAAAATTAACCAAATTATAAGAAGAAATTGATAAACTTTTTATCATGCTGGGAGATTTTTAAAATACTGCTTTAGATTTGATAAGTCTAGTTGATGTGCATACATTTCATCTTCACAATAAAACTGTAGGATTCTTGAGGTAAGGATGTGAGCCTTCTGCCAAATTCCCCAGCACATGAGTTCCATTCTCCCCCACAAAGAGTAACCGGACATAATCCCTTCTCATGTAATGGATGGAAGACTAAGTGCTATAAGCAAATGCATAGCACAAGAAGCAAGTAATAATAATTTATTTCTGATAGTAGACACTTTTTAACAAACAAAATGATGACAGGTAGAATAATTAATGAAGACATAAAAGAATAGGTTAAAAAGAGAAAAGAATGTATTTTTTGCAGCATTTCTGAGACACCAAGTTCATTTACTAAATTATAAAATTACTGTATTAACCAGAGGATCACTTATATTCATTCTAAATGGGGGAAAATACAGTGGGAAAAATTAAGAAACTGTAAACAGAACTCTCATTTGATGGACACAAGACAATAGCAGTGATGCTACCCCCTAGTGTCACAGCACAGCAGCCTAGAAAGTTTTTATCTTCCAGGTCATTCTCCTAACAAAAATATTAAGCCACAGTGGGTGGTCGTAAGTATTACATTAACGTCTGTGGTTACTGTCATCATTATCATAATTTTCACCATGATCGGCCTATGACTAAGTGCCTTTGTGACAGATAGCAATTTCATGACCATCGGCTGTGGCCACAGTGGCAAAGTCACAACAGAGGCAATTCATATTCAGGGAACAGTTTTGGCCACTTTTCTCAGAAGGGGGCAGTGTAACCATCAGGCACTTGGCTTCCTGGCCATTCTAGTACATCACGCAAAAGGAGCTCTTTGAAGATCAGTAGTATGAAGTTCTATATTAAGGAATACTGAGGTGATTCATGATGGAACAGAATGCCATTTTCTTTTGTTGTTGTTGTTCTTTTTTTTTTTTTTTTTGATGAGGGTATTTTAAGCTTTTATTTTTTCCATTACCATTTAGTCCCCTTTTATTCCCCTCCCCCCACACAAACACCCCACTGTTGTCCATGTCCACAAGTCCTTTTTCCTTTTTGTTTAATCCCTCCACCCTCTAACTGCCCCCACCTAACTGTCATCTGCTCTCTGTCTATGAGTCTCTCTCTGCTTTGCTTGTTAGCTCAGTTTGTTCATTAGATTCCACATGTGAGGGAGATCATATGGTATTTGTCTTTCTTTGACTGGCTTCTTGCACTCAGCATAATGTTCTCCAGGTTCATCCATCTTGTCACAAAAGGTAAAATTTTCTTTTTTACGGCCGAGTAGTGTTCCATTGTGTAAATGTCCCATAGTTGTTTTATCCACTCATCTCCTGATGGACATTTAGGCTACTTTCATATGTGGGTGATTATAAATAGCGCTGCAATGAACATAAGGGTGCTTATGTTCTTTCGAATTCGTGTTTTGGGTTCCTGCAGATATATTCCCAGAAGTGGGATCACTGGGTCAAAAGAAAGACTGATTTTTAATTTTTTGAGGTATCTCCATACTGCTTTCCACAGTGACTGCACCAATTTGCATTCCCAAGAACAGTGAAAAAAGGTTCCCGTTTCTCCACATCCTCGCCGTTTGTTGATTTATTGATGACAGCCATTCTGACAGGTGTGAGATGACATTTCATTGTGGTTTTAATTTCCATTTCTCTGATGATTAGTGACATTGAGCATCTTTTCCTATGTCTACTGGCCATCTGTATGTCCTCTTCGGAGAAGTGTCTATTCATGCCCTTTGCCCATTTTTTAGTTGGGTTGTTTGGGGGTTTTTTGGTGTTGAGATTTTTAAGTTCTTTATATATGAAATTTTGGATATTAACCCCTTATTAGATGTATCAGCAAATATGTTCTTCCATTCTGTAGGTTGTCTTTTTATTTTGTTGATGTTTTCCTTTGCTGTGCAAAAATGTTTTAGTTGGATGTACACCGTCTTACACCGCACACAAGAATAAATTCAAAATTGATTAAAGAGTTAAATGTTAGGCCTTAAACCATAAAAATTGTAGAAGATAATGTAAGCAGCAAAATCTTGGACATTGCTCACAGCAATATTTTAACAGATATATCTCCCCAGGCAAGGGAAACAAAAGAAAAAAAATAAACAAATAAGAATGCCATTTTCACATGACCCTCAATTAAAAGAAATGAAGGAAGATAGACATTTCAATTATAACTCAACAGGCCCATATGTAAGTATGCCCCAGATGGTTGATTGAGAATATATAAATTCATATTAAAAAGGAGTTTAAATTCCTAATTTATTTGTCAAGAGATTCTTTTACAGAAAATGCTGTAGATAATAGGCAGCAATTGTACCCTATCTAACAAGGATCCAAAATTGAATTTGTTGACAAAGTGTCGCATGTGGTTTCCATTAGGGTATACTTAAATCTGAACCCAGTGCCCCACAGTAGGCTTTGCGCAACCTACTTCTTTACCAGAAAAGCAGTTTTATTATCTCTGCATATCTTATCCTACACATGAAATAATACTCTTTGTAACTTCAGTAATTTCACCTTGACTTTAGGACATTTTAGTTGTGTTTTAGACTATTCCAGTGGAGTGCTTAACTAACAATATTAAATCTTTTTCATGAGTTATAACTAAACAGTGGGTAAAGGAGCTGGAGTGGATGACAGACATGGAAGGAATTTGATGAAAGGCAGTTTGAAGATGACCTGGCAGTCTAAAATGCAATGATCCAAATATCCTGCTTTGAATGTTTAATGTATGGACTTCACACAAAAAGGAATGTGGCGAATTGGGATTCCAAGCTAAACACAAATCCAATCAGTTGCCAATCTACCTATTTAGTCATTTTTTTAAGTTTAAAAGCATTAGTGACAGTGGAAACACCATTAGCTGTCATTTGAAACCCAACAGAATGGCTAAAATAGAAATAAATATACAATACCAAGTGTTGGCATTCACTCAGCCCCACACTGTTGATTGGAGTGTAAAATGGAATGAATTGGAGAATGATTCGGCGGTTTCTTACATGATAAAATTTACATCAAACCAATGACCTAGGAAACTCACTCCTAGGTACTTACTTAAAATAAATGAAAACGTAAGTCCACAAAAAAGATTTGTACATGATGAGAAGACATTTTAAATTTTGATCTAGTCCTCTTTATTGGTTGTTCATTTTACAGTTCATGCTTTTGGTATCTTTTCTAGGAAAGTTTTGCTTATTCCTAAATTGAGATTATATTGATTTTCTTCTAGAAGTTTTATAGCTTCAACTTCATTCCTAGGTCATGATCCACTTTGAGTTAATGAAAGGACTGGTGCCTAAATGTTCATAGCCATTTTGCTCCTAACAGCCCCAAACTGGGAACTACCAAGTATCCGTCAACAAGAGAATGGATAAATACAAGGTCATCCAAAAGAAATGAACAATTGATATACACAGCAACATAAATTAATCTCAAAAACATTATGTTGAGTAAAAAAGGGCAGACACAAAGGAGTATACTGTATGTTTTCATTTATATTAAGTTCAGCAACAAGCAAACCTAATTCACAGACAGAAGTCAGAACAATGGTAACCAGGGCTTAAGCACTGGAGGATGCCGACTGGAACGGAGTGCAAGGAAACTATCGGGAGGACATGAAAATGTTCCATAACTTGTTTTCAGTGATACCTACACAGGAATCCACTTGTCAAAGCTCTTCAAACTGTATACACTTAAGAATTGTGCATTTAATTGTATATATAATATAATGCAAAACAAAAAAACAAAAAAAAACAAAAAAGCCAAACCATTGCTGATCTCAATGCTGACATTTGCTCTGATGAATTTAATCCACTAGAGAACACCTTCCAAGGCACAGGCTACTTTCCTGGAAATGAAGTAAAAATATGTCCAGCACAGTGTGGTCACAGAAAAAAAGCTATGAGGCAGAAAAGTAAAACCAGGGCAGTGTGGAGTTACACTTTTCCAGTTTCTTCTATTCAAAAATTCACTAATGATGGGATCTTAAATCTCTGCCACTTTCTTCCCTAGGAATAGCTAAGTGACAATGAATAGGATCCATTTTTTAAATTAATTTAATACTAAATAGTTTTATTTTCAAAACAGAAACATGCAGCAGAATCCCAGATTTCATTTCGAATTCAGTGTTCCCATTTCATCCATTATTCATCGACACCGCACTTTCTTGGTTTATGATTTTACTAAATTTCTTCATTTGAATTATGGCCTTGTGGTCAACAGTAGGCGATATATTATTCTTATATAATTTTTAAATACAAAGGCAAATGGCACGGAACAATTAGAATCGATGGCTTGGGAGTCTAGCTCTCAGATGTCATAGGCAAACATCACGCTCTTGACTCTAACCTATGGGTTCCACTTCATGTGGGTTGTATTTTTCATACATCAGGGGTTTTTATAAATTTACTATTCAATCCAGCAGCCCTACTTTGTTCGCAAAATATAAGCAAAACAAATATGTCAGGGTAATGATGCCAGGACTCTCCCTTATTGAAAAAAGCAGTTTATTAATACCTTATTGCTACAAGCTAGATCTTATTATCATCTTGGGTCATTTAGAATCTTATTAGGTATTCTGCTGGTGGATGAATAATCCTGTGATAAATTCTTTGCCATGTCCTTCACAGTTGTCATAGCAGGATCATAAACAGCATTTATAACAATCTCGCCTAGAGGAAGCGGCCGACGATGGCCTGCTTAGCATGCAGGAAATATTCAGATCGGCTGTGTCTGGTTAGACACAAGCCCACAAGAGAGATTCCAAAGTGAAATGTTGCATGGGTTTCTCTGAAGATTCCCCTTCAAAAAATGCATGAGGTCAGGGACGTGGGGACCAAAACCATTTTGGAAGCCACAAATAGTTTCTTCCCATCAGATCTGCTGGGTGACCGGGGAAGGCCCAGGCACAGGTCATTTTATTCCTGACAGTCTGTTCGGGTCTTTATTCGAAAACTCCAGATCAAGGTACAGATTATTTTATACTGACTGATTTCTGTTCTCATTTTTAAGTTCACATACAAAATTGTGATTCACCTCTGTTAGTGACTGATGTCTAATTAATGCATTTGATAAAAAGATGAATCTGAAAGAGAAAGAGTATAATTCCCATCGTAAGTCAAGTACTTTTGCTCTGTGCCAAAACTGTAGATTTCAACACTTATAAAAACCCATGTTAAATATCTGTGCATGTAAATTTTGTACATACATAAATATATATATTTTTCCTGTTCACATGGGGAGAATTATGGGTACATTAGTACAAACCTGCCACCACTGTTCTTAGAAAAACCTGTGCAAGACGCAAATGAGCTGGTCCAATGTTTCTCCAGCCTCGTCTACTACTCCTGGCCCTCACCTCACAATTAATCCACAATTAATATTTCATTACTCTCTAAATATGTCAGGCCCTTCTCAAACTCTGGACTCTTATAAGGGCTTTTGTGTTTGTCCACAATGCCCGTGGCTCTTTTTTTCTTTGCCAGATGTCCTAAGTTGGATTCTGCCAGAATCAGAACCTGAAGCCAGTATTTGAAGGAAAGTAATTTATTTTGGAGGTAACCCAGGAAGCACAAGTAAAGGAGTTGGAGATGTGAGACGGGGAAGACAAGGAATTTTAGTGTGCTTGCAGATTATGCTCAAAGCATAATTTGCTCAAATTATTGAGCAACTATGTCCCAACCCTCTAGGAATCCCTGATGGTGTAGAATGCACCTCAAATTGCCCACCTCCCCAAAGCAAGAAAGCTGGGTTATTTATCACCTGCTCCATTGGTCATCGTGGGCTTCACCTGGTGGGTACTTAATTCCCCAGAACTTCTGACCTGCTCCCTGTACTAGCTGACCTTGATCTCAGACAGGTTAGAAGTAGTGGGATCAAGTAGCATCCGAATGGTGAATGCCCAGGTGATGTGGGTAGGACACTGACAGCATCTACTCCTCAGGGAAAGCTTCTTTGATTCTTCACATCTGAGCTAGATGGTCCTTCACTTGGTTCTTATAGCATGATGTTTAATTATGGCACTTATTCGATCATATTATAAATGTAACTATATTCCCCTCTAAGTTATAAGCTCCTTTAGGAAAGGGGTTGTGCCTGACTCATGTTTGTATCACCGCATAGTCCCTGACACACTAAAGAAATTCAGTAACTCGTGTATTCCATAAATATTTACTGAGGACCTACCATAGGCCAGCCACTATTTCAGGAGCTGGGGGAGTATAGCAATGAGCAGTATCTTCTATTCTTGTAACAGGGGGGTCTTAAAATGGACAGAAGTAGAAAAAATAGCCCAATTCATATGATAATTTCAAGTATTATTAAATGCTATAACGAAAATAAGAGTAAGGGGTAGAAAATGACTAGGATGGCAAGACTGTACTATTTTGCTAGGCTGCTGAGGAAAGGTTTCTCTGAGTGGGTAATATATGAAAAGAAATTTTAAAAATAATGAAGAGGGATTAGGAGAGAGGGAAGGATGTATAGGCAGATCCCAAGGATTTTTAGGGCAGTGAAGCCATTCTGTATGACATCATCATGGAGGACACGTGCTATTATATATTTGTCCAAATCCATAAAATGTACACCACCAAGAGCAAACCCTAATTAAAACTATGGACTCTGGGTTACTATGATGTCAGTTGTAACAAATGTAACACTCTGGTGGGGATGTTTATAATGGGGAGGCTGTGTGTAGTGGGCGGGGTGTTAGTATTTGGAAAAACCTCTGTACTTTCCACTTAGTTTTGCTGGGAGCTTAAACCAGCACTACAAAATAAAGTCTATTTAAAATAAACATAGTGAGAAAGACCCAGACTTGTGAAGATGAAGAAGAAAGAGAGTTCCAGGAAGAGGAGATAACAAGTTGAAAGGCCTGGAGGTTGGAACAATCGAGGCACACTGGAGGGCCGGGAGGCCGCCGGGTCATGCATGGGGAAGAAAATGCCAGAAGAGTGCTGAGAGGCTGGCAGGGGCCAGTTCACATAAGGATTTTTTAGTCTCGTAAACTAAATCTAACATCCCAAAATCAACTAGAAGAAAATTCAAGACTGCATTTAAAAGGATTTTTCTCAACTGTCTGGATATGTAGGCTAAGGTTGACTCCTGGATTTATTTATCATGATAGCTATCTCCGTTTGACTGGTACGACCGCAGGGCGGCAACCTTGATTAGAATGCTTTCTCAACGGCTGACCTACTCACACATTCACAGTAGCACCAAAGGGGCCATACTTGAAATAGCCAAATATAAATAAATAAGTGAATATATACCTTCTGTGTTTTTGCATCAGCTCTCTTGCAATTGACCTTTGGGAGACCTTTGCCATCCTGTCCTCAGTTTCCTCTTGAACAAAGTGACGGGGAGGGACTAAATGATCATTTGAGTGTCTGACAGCCCTACGAGTCTACAGCAAATTCTTCAAGGTGAGAACAGAAGTTATACAGTTGATTTTTCATTTAACTTTTTAATAGAGAAATTTTTCAACGTTCACAGAAGTGGAGAGGATACGTGAACCTCCATGAAGTCACTATCAGTCTTTACAATTTATGAACCTTGTGTCATGACTGGCTTTTTTCACGCATATCAGAATTTATGCAACCAAATACCCACAATTCCTTCAATGTGGACACCCTGAGGATCAATCCCTAATATTGAGAGAGACAGTGATATACATATTCTTAGCACGGAGGGCTGACTTAGAACAAAAGTCAGAGAATAAGGTACATGACTATTCAGATAATAAATATTAAACAATACATAATGAACGTCCAGATTGAAAACAAATAATTTAAGAAAGGAAGTTTTTTTGACTGGGCAAAGCTGGCTTTGAAAATAAATACACTTCTCGAGTAGTCATTTATCCACTGTTGGAATAAGTGTTTTCATCTAGTTACTTAGTAAATATTCAGTAACCACTGACTGTGAGGTCCGGCAGTAGACGCTGCGAAGGATACAAACATGCATGAGGCGGTTTTTCCTCAAGGAACTCCCTACCCAATAGAGCAGAATTTGAGGCTGTGCTGGACTGGCACCTCGGTTTCAGCACACTTGAGCGCACAGCAGTCTCATCATCACATCTGGGTGTTCCGACTTGTCCTTGCTTCCCTTTCCAAGGCGGCTTTTCTTAAAGCTGAGTGTCACCTCTGTCTCCATCTTGGTGAGCAAACGCATTTAATTCTCACACGTTTTCCTCCTCTAGCTCGAGGGGCAGGGCAATCTGCTTTTCCTTGGACTTGCACGTGTAGGTTGAGGTGTGCTGCACTTGAACAGACATTCACAAGCATCTGCTGCCAGCGCCCTTTGCAAGGCTCTGAATAAGCGATTTCTCCTGAAGTGTCTGGCACCAACTAGATCGATTGCTCCCATAATTCCCAGTGAGTGAATATGCAACTCTCTCACTGATTGATTGACTTAACACCAACCAATTAGAGCTTAAACTGTCTAATTAAGCTGGAAACAGAGTCATCGACTCACTGAAGTCTGAGGCCTTTAACTTTACCTAAACAACAGAATGATGTCAGGTGTGTATTAGCACTGGGAATAACTAGTAAAACCAGAGTAAAGTACTTTGCAAATATAAAACGCTAGGGGAATGTTAACAAGGGTAAGCAAAAGATATGTCTAGACATTTTTAAAAAGAGAGCCAAAACCTGTACAAAATTCATACACTACGCTAATGTCCTCTTTCAACATAAATGCTTCTAAATTCACTTTTTGTCTAAATAACACAGAATAAAATATGCATCATATCATAGGACTCCACTATAAATGGTTTCCATTTTTATTTCTGATTTTTGTGTTTGGGGGTTTTTTGTTTGTTGGTTTGTTTGTTTTGTTTTTTGGTGTGTGAGTGATTATCATTGACCAGTCAGAATTTTTTACTACGCTACAACTATCAAGATAGCTCTATTATAGTACACTTGTTTGAGCACAATTCACAATTAATAAGAGCTTTTCTCAACTCCTACATCAATGTCATAATTACTCCCCATTTTTCCCTCCTCTAAGAACAATAAAACTACTCACTTCAGAGGTATAATGATCGCCATCCTCTTCAAGAGCAAATGATGTTTACTGGTTTGCTTTAAAATCAGAGCATTCATTTATGAAAAGACTTAAATTGTCCACCCAAAACATTCTTTTTTCACTGTAACACTAGCTACCGCAACAAAAAGAAATATACATGGAGAATTGCTGGAACCTGACTTGTTTAGCCAAGCACAAATGTTTTATAAACATGACAGCACACAGAGACACCATCCTAGTCTGTCCCCAAAGCTATAGCTCTGTCGGCTCCTGAAATAATATTTAGCAAAGAGGCATTTTAAGAAAGTCAGCACAAGAGATAAAAAAAAAATCTTCTCAGGTATATGTATGTTATTAATCATAATTAAGGCATATCTGACAGCTTCTTGGCAACAAAGACGATGAGTTCCTTTCTCTGACATCAAAATCCTAAAGGAATACTTGCTATTTCATTATCGACTTCACTGGTCTTTATACCTATAATATCCACTTTGAGGATATGAGATTTTAGAGCAATTTGACAATGACCGCCCACCCCAGACACTGTGTAAGGTATAATATCAGCTGGGATCTCACTAAGATAAGTACAGGGAACCACGCTGGGGTTAAAATGTGAGCTCCAGGAAAGCACATGGGCTGCCCCATAATGCATTTCCACTGAAGGGTCATCCAGAGCTGTTGTTTTTGGCTTGTGCAGGGAGCTCTGCACTTTCGATTTCCCATTAAATTGGAAAGGGAGCACTTGGTTCCCACTGCAATGACATCCTCTGATAAGATGGTGAGAAATGGGAAATGGATCTGTTTCAAGAGAGACTCATTTTAATAAAACCAAACAAGAGACTCACTTCCATTTAATCATGCTCAATTTCATTAATGTGCTTTTTAAAACGATGCTGCTTTGGAAAGCTTCTTATGATAGCTCTGTCCTAGAGGAAGCAACCACCAGGATTTCAGTGTGGTGCCTTTGCGGGCGATTTCATGGAATTTATTCTGATCATCCGTTGATCACAAATTTCATCCAAGTTTCTCTCAGGCCCAGCAATGAGATTTGGCCTGTTACATGCAAATTCCCAGCTCACTTTTTGCTATCTTCTTTCCCAGAAAACATGGGCATAAGAGACCTTTGCCTGTTGTGGCACCTATTTAATAGTGTAAGTTAAAATCAAGATGCTCCTTAACATAGTATGTTTCTACTTGGAAAATGATGACTGCTATTCGATCTCTTGATCATTCTTCTTCTTAAGCTCTTACTTTCTCCCCCACTTTTCTCTTTACCATCTGCTTGGCCCCATTTGTCCCTCTATCCTTCTGTCTCTTCCAGTCTTGTCCTCTCGCAAGGTCTTTCTTCGTCAGGCCAGGCTGAGAAGAGTTGGTGTTGAGTGAAGATAAATGGTTTTGTCTCCATTTTGTAGGTGAATTGAAAGACAGTAAACTTTAAAATCTTAATTACTGATTTTCAACTTAAATTTTCCCATAGACGTCTAGAAGTAAAATCGGTGATGTTTGGAGGTTGGAAGGGACTTCATCATGGCAGGACTGTGCCCCTCCCCCAAACAGTTATTCATTAATGAATTGTTTCTGCCTCTACTAATGTAACATTGTGACTATAATGCACTTTCTAAATATGGTCTTCAAGATATTAAAATCACCACCTTGGTTGATTTGGGGTTTTATTGTCTATTCTTGGCTGTACCTCATCTTAGTGAGATCTCACGGGATTTAGCAATTAGCATGAATATAGCAGGTTGATAACCAAAGTAATTAATGGCATCAAAATATAATCTTGCCTGCTTCTGAGGACTTGTTACACACATCTATATCGTTCTTTTTAAATAGTGCTGTATTCCTGTTAGAAAAATTAACTATCACAAAATTCTATTTTGATAAAAAACAATTTAACTTAATATGGTGACATGTTTAAAATAATATTGGGAAAGTGACTCAATATGCCAATTATCGATAAGCTATTAATCCACTAATAATTAATAGCCATAACAACAAAAGAAACAGTGAAGGTGCTCTTTGCGATTATATATACAATATACACTATGATTCTTTTAAAAAAAGTAAAAATGTAAAATAGGCATTCTGTTAACTGTCAAATGAAAAAGTTTTTTTAAATTATGGTTATTTATTTTTTCTTTCAGAACTCTCATTTAAATATTGCTGAAGACAGGAAAAGTGAAAGGAAATACTTTATTGTAAGTGTTCATTTTCCATAAAATTTAGGGAAGGCAAAAGTTTTCCTCAAACCTCTGAGGGTTCCTGACAGGCTCTGAAAATTAAACTGATAAAGACAGATTAACAGAAGAAAATCATACAAGTTTATTTAATATAAGTTTTACTTGACATTGGGGCCTTCTTAGGGAAATGAAAGCCCAAGGAAATGGTTAGGCCTAGGTATTTTTATGCTAGATTTGGTGAAGGGTGGACAGTCGGGTAGAAATACGATAGGTCAAAGAGTCTAATGCAATTGTAGTAAGCTGGAGGAAACTTAGTGCGGACTGTTTGCTTTAATTCATCACAGCCTCTCTTTGTCTTCAGGGATAAGGATTCTCTTTTTAATAAAAACAGACTCAAAAACTTAACATTAAAACCAATATTTTAAAATTGGGGGACTTAGATGGCATTTGCCCCCCCTTTCTTGCTGCAGTCATATAAAATGAGCACCCCTTTTTAAGTTTCCTTCTAAGAAATCTCAAAGGTTATTTTTATTATGAAACATTTAATGGAAACAAGGATAGAAAATCACCAATGTCATCGTTTAACATTTTGCCATATTTGTATCAAATATTTTTTCTCAAGGAAATGAAATATTACAGATACAGCTGTGGCCCCCTGAGTATCCCAAACTAATTCATTGCCATCCTTCCCCCCAAAAACAATTAAGAATCAACTCTAGACAGGGCAGCTGTGTTGCATAATTCACAATGGCCTCTGGAGCTGTTCCTGGGAGCATCCTAGAGACTAGCATTGTTCATACCATATTTGCAAAATAGCTATTTGGTTTATGAATTTGGCCATTTTTACTTATTAAAGTCATCTTGAACCCATGAGGTATTCTTCTGGTATGTTTAAAGGAGATCCTTCTAAAACTTGAAATAAATATTTCATTGCTTATATGGCATGCAAGTGACAATTTATTTTGTAATACATAGTAGAAATAGACTGGAATATATATATTAATAACATAAGACATACTTTTTGTGACCAATCCTTATCTCTAAGTGGGGGGAAAGGTGCAAATGTATAACCATCTCCATTAGATCATTTCCATTAGAGTAGAGAGATAGGAAACAGTTGCATATTTAAAATATCTAAACTCCCCCAAACTGAAGTTATATTCCCAGCACAGAAGGCCAATGCTTGATCAAACCAGAATTTGGTTTTTGAAGACAGGAAGACCATAGGTAAAACTGCTCACCAACTGGTCACTTCCTTTCCTTTTTCCTGCTCCTTCCCTGGCTCTATTACCTTTCTGTTACAATTTTTTTTTAATTTACTTTTTATTTCAAAATATTTCCACACTTACTTTCTTACTTTCACACTTATATAATGTATAATATATTCCCCATGTACAACAATACACATTTTTAAAATGTTATTATTTTGTTATATTTGCTTTAGATTTTTTAAAACAAAGTTTTAAGGAAATCATTACTGATTGAGCTAATAGAGCTAAAGCCATAAGAGATTATTTTTAAAGTGGTGGTACCCATATGCTCTGCCACCAGCAGCTTGAAAGAGGACCTAATTCTTTATACGAGGGTATATAATAATGGTTTGTCAACCCACCCATAACACATTTGGGGGTCTTTATCATCTCAATCCAAAGCAAGTAATTTTTAGGCATCAGGATAGACAGATTTGAAAGATTTAGACAGGGGGCTTTACAGTATCTCATATAGTTGTTATTTTTTTAATGTTCCCATCATCTTCCCTGTCCTCCTTATCCATTCTCTATACTTTAGCCAGAGTGATCTTAATTTTAAAAAAACAAACATTTTAATTGGCTTTAGAGAGAGTGGAAGGGGGAGAGAGAGAGAAACATCAATATGAGAACCATACACACCCTGATGGGATCAAACCCACAATCTAGGCATGCGCCCTGATGGGGAATTGAACCCACGACCTATTGGTGTATGGGAAGACACTCCACCCAAGATGCCAGAGTGATCCTAAAAACCTAATCTGATTATGTCATTCCTAACTTTGAACTCTGGTACCTTCCCTTCCCATTAAGGAGAAACTCCAAGTCCTTTACCCCAAACAGCCAAAAAAGGACCTCTCATCCTTCTCCTCGTCCTCTGCCCTAACCGAACTGAACTTTCAACTTGTTAAAGGCGTTGTGCTCTTTCCATGTTTCTTTCACCTGAAATGCTCTTTCTTCCTTGTAGTTAGCCAGCTCTGACTCATCTTTTAGGTCTCAGCTTAAAGTTCTTTAACAGAAAAGTTTTCCCTGGCCTCTTCCCACATCTAAAGCAGGTCTCCCTAGTATAATTTTATTGCATCTCTTGGGTTTTTTAAATCATAATTTACAAGTATATTTATTTGTATGAGTATTTGTTTAATGCCCATTTCTCTTTATTAGACTGCAAGTGGCATGAACACAAGGAACTTGATCATTTTTTTTCACTTCTAAATTTACCAGTATAATGCCTATCTCTTATATAATCAATAATTATTTATTGAACAAATGAGTGGAGATTTCCTGTTCCAGGTCTCAGGATTTTAGGCAATTAAAGTTGCATAATTATCCTTCCCTCTTTTTCTCTACTAACTCGCATGTATCTACTCTCTGCTTCCACGTCCCTCCCCAGCACACTGGGATCTTTCCCCCGTTTAGAGATATGACCTAAAAGTTGGTAATAAAAAGGGTATCTTATGTTCTATATATTTATTTTCAAGTCTATTTAAGTATCACAGAATACATGGTCACTATTACATGGCATATATGCAATGCAAGATTTATTTCTAATTTTAGAAGGATGTCTTCTAAAGATATAACAATACCTCCATGTGTTCAAGATGACTATAATAAGCAAAAATGGTCAAACTCATAAACCAAATAGCTGTTTTGCAAACATGGTATGAACAAAGAATTCTCAACTCTAAGCTTGAGGACAGTTAGTCCATAAAACAACCATCAGGCAAAAAAAGAAAAAGAAAAAGAAAAGAAAAAGGAAAAAAAGCAATCTTGAACAGAATTGCAAGGATCATTAACTGCAACTGAACAGTCACGTTCCCATAGGAAGATCTTACAATACTATACATCTTGTCATCTAATATTCAGAGACACATTTGGAGGTTTAAAAATGGATTTTGATCCTGGACATAAACATTTCTCAAGTCACAGTTTAAAAGAAGAAGAAGAAACAAAAGGTGGAAAGTCACTAGATTAAAACCCCATGCTTAAAATTAAATAAGTCAATGCCTTGACTAACATTGTTTTCAAAGCCTGATAAATGTTTTTACATACATTTTGAACCTTCTTCATTCACCCTCACACAATTCCACCCAACTACTCCATGTTTCCTTTTCTTGCAAGAACCCTGGATATGTGATTTTAGAGCTCATGCTTCTCTCTCCTAAAAATGGAAACGTTCTTAAGATTGGAATAATTGCACGAGAAGGAGACAGGGCAGAGGCAAACTGCTCTCATCCTCCAAAAAAGCTACAAACGGAAAACAGAGTGTGGAGTCCAAAGTCAAAAGTTTGAGTAGAGGATGTTGCTTGCTGTGTTCATCTAGGACTTTTCTTTTGTTGCCCAGAATCCCACAATCCCCACCTCTCTTCAGAGGTGCTCCAAGCCAAGGAATGACTGCCAATTTCCTTCTCAAATTTGCTTCCAAACTAGTAATTAAAGGTAAAGCATGGGAAAAGTGAATGAAGACCCTCCAGTGAACCTTTTAAGATGCTCATTCATTCATTTATTCCTTCATTAAGCACTTGTTGAGCTTCTATCATGTGCCCAAGCACTGTAGCCACAAGGTATGCGATGATAAGTAAAAGACTCCCCATCTTCACGAAACATGTGTAGGGAAGGGAGACCAACACAAATGAAACAATTACACAAACAAATATAAATCTAAAAACTATGGTAAGTCCTTGGAAGGAAAAATATAAGCTTCTATAGAACATTACAAAAGGAGGGGCAGGCTTCGTCTGAATTTTTTAGCCAAATTATAAATAAAAGAAAGATGAATACGTATAAAGGGATAAGAAAGGGAGCCTCCTTGGCATAGGGAATGGCAAATGTAAGTGGCCTGAAATAAGAAGGTGTGTAGGGCAGCACATCTACTGTGTCAAGGAGGGCCAAGGGGGGAGAGAGGCAGAAGTGAATCTGAAAGGCCAGGGCCAATCACCAAGGGCCTTGAAAGCTGTTGTAAAGATTCTGGTCTTTGAAGAGGAATTTAAAGCCATTTAAAAAGTTGTAAATAGTGACATTCATGATCTAATTTTCAGATCACTCTGACTGCCAAATTGAAATGTATTAAAGAGGATCAAAGAACAGAAGTAGGAAGACCAGTAACAACATGATTTGATGTGTAACTTTTAAGATCACTGACTACCACATTGAGAATGAGTTGGAGGAAAGCCAGAGAACATGTGGAGAATTATTTCATTGGCAGGTGCAGACACCCAAGTGAGAGACGCTGATAGCTCAGGCCAGCAGGGAGGCAGCATGTCTGAAAAACTGTCATGGTGACACATGAGTTGGCTCACTCCCATTCTCCTCTCACCTAGTCATTGCCTGGGTCCTAAGAGGGCTGCCCTCCAAAATGTCTCCCTTTTTAGGAAGACTCCTAAAAGACAGTAGTCTCTGGTGTCAGGGCCAAAATCCTCTTGTTTCTCCTAAGCAATGGACTTATTTTAGCCCTTTGTGAGACAATCATGAATTGTGGCACCTTTGTTGTGTTCCTGGAGGGAAAACTCATCAACTTTGAGGCCCACTTTCACCAAGAATAGTGCAATTCCCAGCCTGTCTCCTTGTAGCTAAAGTCAGTCTTTCTTTCTGCTTATTTTTCCTGTTCTTATTCTCTGAAAGGTTTTTGTTTTATTGAGTGTATTGAGTATATGTCATTTTTAACACATTGCTATGTATAATTTAGCAAGATTCTACAGGAAATAATTTTTAAACCAGTTACTTATCATTTAAAACTTATTTAAAATGTAGAAAATCAGAACCTTTTTCTCTACTCACAACAATTATGTCACCAAGTGTATAGACTTTCCACAGCAAGCAATTGCCCAGTTCTCTGCAGATACCAACTGAGTGTTCTACAATTTAATTCAATCCTGACCCCAACTACCCAGAATTAGTGCAGACCCCACAGGTAAAGGGCTCAGTCCCACAAGATTGCCCCACTTCAGACTGCAGTCAAAAGTACTGGGTGCCAGGATATCCACACTTCTTGTCCATCTTGACTGCAAATTGGAGGTTTCTACAAACCTCTCCTCGGGTTTGGTAATTTGCTATAACGGCTCACAGAACTTGGTGAAACACTTTACATACATGTTTTGGTTTCTTATAAAAGCTATTGGAAAGGATCCAAATGAACAGCCAAATGAAGAGGTACACAGGATGAGGTCTGGGATGGTCCCAAACACAGGAGCTTTGTCCCAGTGGAGTTGGGGTGTGCCACCCTCCCAGTACATGGATGCATTCACTGTAATTTAAGGGATTTTTATGGAGGATTCATCATGTAGGCATGGTTGATTATTAACTCGATCTCCAGTTCCTCTCCCCTCTCCAGAGAATGGGGGTGGGTGGCTCTAAAAGCTCTAAGCCTCCAGTGAAGCTTGGTCTTTCTGGTGACAAGTCACCATCCTGAAGCTATCCAGGAGTCCCCAGACATCAGTTATCCTGTTCACAAATGAAAAGACACTCTTATCAATCCAGATTACAAGGGTGTTAGATGCTCTTGTATTGGGAACCAGGGACTATGAACAAATATTGTCACAAAAGATGCTCTTATGACCCATATCACCCATATCATAAGACCCATATCATAAGATGCTCTTATGACCCATAGCTGCCTTAGGGCAGCTGTGAGGGGCTTTGGAGCTTTGCTCCAGGGACCAGGGATAAAGGCTAAATATATATATGTTTTTTATTATATGATGGTACCACAAAATGATACATATTTATTGCAGAAATATTGTGAAAGAAAAACTCAAGAAGAAAACAAAAATAATCTGTAATCCCACCATTCAGAGATAATATTAATTCACATTTTGGAGTATAGCCTTCCAGTCTTATTTCTCCCTATCTAGACGTATCATCTTCCAGTCTTTTCCATAGGAAAGAGTATGTGTATGTGAAAGAGTGAGAGAATGTCTACGTGTGTGCATTTGTCTGTGTGTGTATTTGTATAAGTCTATTAAGTCCATCTTGAAACAATGAGAGAAATAGGTAAAGAGATGGATATATGATTAGATAGATTGACAGATAGATAGATAGATAGATAATAGGCATTTTCCCCTGCATTTTCAGTTCTCAGTGATTTAAACCCTCAGCTGTTTCTTTGACAATGTCAAAATTGTTTCTTTCCGACCACTCTTATCAATAAATAATACTCCTGCTTGCTCAATCAGAAGCAATTGTTGGCCAAGTGATAAATGATGACTTAGAGATTATGTGATTCCAGTCTTTCCATCTTGAGTCCTAAGAGTATTCAGGTTGATGGAAGACTGACCACAGGTAAAAAGTAAACACTCCCCATGGTCATGTCACATGCTACCAGACCACACAGCACATTATATTTTAAATTGTTTATATAGCAAAACTGGATTGCCTGTGGAAATGACAAATCTCTTTTAGCTTTCTGGTTTCTAGTAGCAATCTCTGAAAAAAAAACCCAGAAAGTTGCTCCCAAATTATGTCAAAACTAGTTTTATAATTTTTTTAAAAATTACAAACCAACCTAGTTCAGTTCCCATACGGAAGACAAAATTAAAAGTGACCATCTTCTATACTACCTGCCTTAGGCAGGCTGTAGCAATAACACCTACAACAGAAGCCACTTGGAACTCATGCAGTAAAAATCCATCACCAAATTGGTCTTTATCAGATACTCAACCTTGTCCGACTCTTTCTCTGATAACCAGCTGAAACTGTTTAAAAATACAAATATCTCATAGCATATTTAGAACACATGGTTTCATTTGATCCACATCTATGTGGCCATTTTGTACTGAAACCCATAAAAATATATGGCCACTATGCCATACTCCAACTGCAAATCAGAAGAGTATATTGAAGGGCTTCCAACATGTCTGAACTATATTAACTAGAAGGGATGAAGTAGAGCCTGCTTCCAGGGCTCCACCACCTAAATTGTTCCTCCCTCCCTCCCTCCCTCCCTCCCTTCCTTCCTTCTCCTTTCCTCCTTCTCTTATTTATTTAAACAGTTCAATGCTTTGGGGGTTTACTGTTGGGGTGTATAGTGTTTTTCAATTAAATAATTCAAATATTGGTTATATGGGAAATTTTTTGTATTCCAGACTTATCAACAAGTCTTCTTTTAATTCCCTATCCCTAATTAGTCAAGATGTGTTCAGAAAAGGTAATTTGATTGCAATATTAATGCAGGTCAGCTTGAAAACTTTTATTGAGCACCTAACTTATTCTGATGCCATTCTAGGTACTGAAGACTCCAAAATAAGGAAACATAGCTCATCCTTATGAATCTCCTAAGTTAACTAGATATCTCATGTGGATCCTGAGAAAGAAGATACCTACTAAGAAGGGTTCCTGGTGATAGGTTCACATTAAAACAAAACAAAACAGAGCCTCACAGCCATTTCTATACAGGGACCTCTAGTGGAAACCACTAAGCCTGCACTGAGCTGCCTTCCTGCAATCAGAGTCAGCCTTTATAAAGGGGTTCCTGGAATCCTATTTCAACCAATAGGACTGGGACTTCTCCTGTCCATTTGGAGCTGCACAGCTATATCGCCATTAGTATCTTCCCTCACCAATCAGAGTGGCTCCATTTTGACTAATCAGGACAGTGCCTTTTGAACCAATCAAACTGTGAGAATTTAAAATCCTCATTTGCATGAGGAGAGACCAATCAGGGACTGGAGTGTGGATTTCTGTCTATATAAGTCAGCTGCCCTCTGGCTCAGAGAGTGCATTTTCCCATTCCACTGAGGACTTCAGGCTGCATTTCCCCAGCTGAAACACCAAAGGCTGAACTGAAACACCAAAAATGGCTCACCTGAGCAGAGTGGAGGAGATCTGTGCAAAAGCGGACCAGCACAGAGCGCAGAGGGCTGAACTGGACTAGAGCAGAGCAGAGCAGAGGAGAGCTGTGTAGCCGGCGAGAGGCCTCACCCCAGAGCCGTCTTGCAGCAGTGTTGTTCCCTAGCTGTGCTGCTTTGTAATTGAGCTGTAACATTATTGAGCTGTTCCACAGTTGTGCTGTATCACAACTGAGCTGTTTGTGCTGAAACTTCCTTCTTCACTGCACCCCAAATTGGGGATTCCTGTTGGCTGTTGACTTGATGCCAACAAACATCAGTTGACTCTCATAAACCCTAGTTGAACGGAATAGTGGAATGCCCTAATTTTTAAAAAAATATACTTTGATTATTTAAAAATTTGGATGTTTTCTTGAATTTTAATATGTAAATACAAGGGTTTTTTTTTTCAATTTTCTTTCTGATTAGCCTAATGCCTGTTCTGTCTGGTGATGAGTGCTAAAAGTCAATTGTACCTGTGTAAATGATACTTTCAGGAGAATCTGCTTAGTGTTCTCTCTTGGAGGGTGGGGGGATGGAGAGAGAGAGAGAGGGAGAGATTGAGTCCTAAATGTAAGCTTAGTCTGTGAAACCCAACCCTCCTGATTACAAATGAACCAGGAGTAAACATGGGTCTCAACCTGGTTCCAATCAGAATTGGTTCTTGATTACAAATGAACCAGGAGTAAACATGGGTCTCAACCTGGTTCCAATCAGAATTGGTTCTTCTTCTTCTGCATATATTGGATAAGCTCGTATCAGAACAACCCTCACACTGAAAATATCTAGAAAAATTGACAATAGAGAAAAAGATCTGTTTGAAGGCAGAACACTAATATGCACCAAGACTTTGGGAAATAGGATGCGAGAGAGAGAGAGAGAGACAGACAGACAGACAGAGCTCAGAGAATTCAACCATACACTTTTGCCCAGTAGGCATCTGCTGATTCTAAAATGATGGCAGAAGAATTTAGGAAATGAGCAGAAACTCCAGCAGCCTCACAGGACTTTAGGGAGAAGAACTGGAATTTAGGGCCCACTAGGGAACAATGGCCATGCTCAGTGTAATCTGGAAATAAGCCAGCCCTCACAATGACTAAAGTTCAGTTTTTGATCAATGTAATTATAGACTGGATCAAGGTGATTTGTCCTTGTGGGAGGCAGCCTCTAAGATAACCCCTAATGATACCCACTTCCTGGTACTCATGCCTTTGGATAATCACTTGAGTGTGGGCTGGACATAATGACTTCATTCTAACAAAAAGAACTGGCAGATGTGATGGGTTACCACTTCCATGATCAGGTTACAAAGAAATTGTCTTGCCCTCCTTCTCTGCTTCTCTAACTTGCTCAGATACCATGTAGAAAGCTGACGGAGAAAGGAGGTCTATACTCAAAGAATCAGTATCTCTGGTAAATAGCCAGTGAAGACCTGAGGCCTGCCAGCAGTCACGTGAGTGAACTTGAAAGCAGGTCTTCCCCCAATGGAGCCTTCAGATGAGACCACAGTCCCTGCCAATACCTGAATTTCAAACTTGCGAGAGCCTTCAAGATAGTCACCCAAATAAAGCACACCTGGATTCCTGATACATAGAAATGCTAAGATAATAAAACTTTGTTGTCCTAGCCACTGAATTCTGGGGTAATTTTTACTCAGTAAAAGACGACTAATATCGCTTGTATCTTCCTGCCTTCCAAAGTAAAAAACAAACTAACAACAACAACAACAAAAATACTCTAGAGGACTATAAAATTATCCAGAGTTTCAAAGTGCTCTAAAATTTGTATACCTATTGTCTGACATTTTAAAAAATAACCAAATATGCGTACATATAAAAGAACCAGACAATTAAGAGAAAACATTAGCTTGACTTGCTAGATATACACGTAGAAGAACTTTAAAAGAATATGTACATTTGAAAAAGTAGATGATATTGGATTGGTCGAAAAGTCTGTATGGCTTACTCTGTAAAATAAAAACGTATTTTTCATTTTCACTAATAATTTTATTGATTTGGATATTTTGAGTATGTTGGCTATCTCCTACTATTAGCTTCTAAGGGTAGAGACCAGGGGTGCTGCTAAACATCTTCCAATGCATAAGACAGCCCCACAGAAAACTCTGGTCAAGGTGAAGGTGTAGATAAACACAGTTCACCTTCTCGCATAACCACATCAAAATTACAACTAAATTACAGAACAACCACTAAATTACAGAACAACCACTAAATTACAGAACAACCAACTCAGAACTATCAGAAAGATAATTAAATGGAATCATAATTATGGAACTAAAGAAACCTCATTCATCTAGACTGGCAGGAGGGGTGGAGACATGAAGACATTGAATAGGCTGGTCCCACACCCAAGTGTGGTAGGTAAAAATTTTGGAGGGATAGCTAGGGAGTGAGGAGTACCAGCCCCACACCAGGCTCCCAGCCCAAGGTTCTAGGGCCAGGAAGATAAGTCCCCATAACTCCTGGCTGCAAAAACCAGCAGGGACTGAGTCAGTGGGAGAAACTTTGTAGCCCCAAATAGTTCCTCTTAAAGAACCCACATGGACTTAGTCAGATTGACTTCATCTGAGCTCCAGCACCAGGGTAGCAGCTTGAAAGGCACCAGTGCTGTATGGGGAGGAACTGAAATGTCTGGCATCAAGGCAAGAGTTGAGGGACAGTTTTCTCTCAGTCAGAAAGGTGGGCAGAGGTCATTGTCCCTTTTCTGAACCCTTGCCCCACAGAGCCACAGATCCTGCAGGCAGGGGCCATATCTGACACTCCATAACCTAGCTAGCATGGTTAGCTCCGCCCTGAGGCTCTGCCCCACTCAACTTATGCACTTACCCAAGCTGCTAACAGTGGCTTTTCCATATGAATGGCTGGTCTTGGCTCATGCTTCACAACTTCCTAAATTCTCTCAAACAAGCACAGTTGGCCTCAGTGAGCCCTAAGCCCTCATACCTCTTGCTAAGTGTCTTCAGGCCTGGCACTAGTAGCAGCCAGCCTTACTTCACAGCTTGGCTTCACCTGAGAATCTCCAAGTAGCACAGATTGCTTGGTAGCTCATGCAAGGTAGACCTGGGCAGAACACAGGTCGGGGCTGACCTTGACCTACACCACCTGGGAAACCACAGGGCCTGAAAATCCAGTGGACAGCTATAGACCATGTCAGAGCACCACCACCCTGCCCCTGTACAGCTGAACCTCCACTGAAGGTGGAGGTTGGTGGTCAGTGGTCACAGCCAGCCCTGATGCTGACTGGCCTGGGTAAATCCCTTCCATTGACCTGCCAACAGCAAAGAAGGCTCAACTGCAAGAGGAGGGTGTACTTAGTACACATGAAGGGTGCACCCCAAGTATGCAGCTTGGATGATAGGAGAGGTGTGTCACTGGACCCTACAGGACATCTACTACATTGGGCCATGCTACCTAGACAGGGATCCATAGCAGTTCCACCTAATACATACAAACAAACACAGGGAAGATGCCAAAATGAGGAGACAAAGAAGCATGGCCCAAATCAAAGAACAGATCAAAACTCCAGGAAAAGAACTAAACAAAATAGAGATAAGCAATCTATCAGATGTAGAGTTCAAAACACTGGTTATAAGGATGCTCAAGGGACTTAGTGAGGACACCGACAGCATAAAAAAGGTCCAGTCAGAAATGAAGGATACACTAATTGAAATAAAGAACAATTTATAGGGAAACAACAGTAGAATGGATAAAACAGAATCAAATCAATGATTTGGAACATAAGGAAGCAAAAACAACCAATCAGAAGAAGAAGAAAAAAGAATCCCAAAAAACAAGGATAGTGTAAGCAGCTCCTGGGACAACTTCAAGCATTTCAACATTTGCATCATAGGGGTGCTATAAGGAGAAGAGAAAGAGCAAGAAATTGGAAATCTATTTGAAAGAATGAAAGAAAACTTCCCTAATTTGGGGAAGGAAATAGACATGCAAGTCCAGGAAGCACAGAGAATCCAAAACAAGATAGATACAAAGAGGCCCACTCCAAGACACATCATAGTTAAAATGGCAATGTTTAAAGATAAAGAGAATATTAAAAGCAGTGAGAGAAAAGCAGTTAGTTACCTACAAGGGAGTTCCCATAAGGCTGTCAGCTGATTTCTCAAAAGAAATTTTGAAGGCTAGAAGAAATGGCAAGAAATACTCAAAAGTCATAAAAAGCAGGAACTTACAGCCACGATTGCTCTACCCAGAAAAGCTGTTTGGAAATGAAGGACAAATAAAGAGCTTCCCAGACAAGAAACAAAGTAAACAAATTCATCATCACCAAACCATTATTATATGAAATGTTAAAGGGACTTATTTATGAAAAAGAACAAGATCAAAACTAGCAATCACATGGCAATAAGTACCTATCTATCAACAATTGAATCTAAAAACAAACTAAGCAAACAAGAAGAACAGAGACAGAATCATGGATAATGAGAACATTTTGATGGTTGCCAGATGGGAGAGGTTTGGGAGAATGGGTGAGGAGATGAGGGTATTAAGAAGTACAAATAGGTAGTTACAGAATAGCCATGAGGATGTGAAATACAGTACAGGAAATGGAGTAGCCAAAGAACTTACACACATGACCCATGGATATGAACAATAATGTGGGGATTGCCTGAGGGAGTGGGGGGTGCTGGGTAGTGGGCGCAAGGGCAGAAATATTAGGACAACCGAATAGCATAATCTATAAAATAAAAAAGATAGCTCCACTGCAAAGAATTATTTGGCCAAAATACCAAGAGTACCATCAAAACATTCTCATTATCCATGATTCTGTCTCTGTTCTTCTTGTTTGCTTAGTTTGTTTTTAGATTCAATTGTTGATAGATAGGTATTTATTGCCATATAATTGCTAGTTTTGTTCTTGTTCTTTTTCATAAATAAGTCCCTTTAACATTTCATATAATAATGGTTTGGTGATGGTGAATTAAAAAACCACTTTTGACACGTTCGATCAGTCACAGTACCTTTTCCATACACTGCACAAATCTTTTTCTTGTGTTTCAGTTGCATTTTTACCTTTCTTGAAATAATAAAGCATAATATGCCGAACGTGTTGCATATATTCTTCCATCTTCAATATTAAAATGGCTGCACAAAAAGCCACCAGTTTTGATAAGTTTTTTTAAAATTCAGGCTGATATGACAGCTGTCACAGTACAATCTAATAAAATCATTTCAAATGAAGTTAAAGACAACTAAGAATTATTTAGAGCCATCATGTGGAAAAAAACACCTAAATGAACATTTTGGCTAACCCAATATAACAGAGAATTTTAGCAGAGAACTGGAAAGCATTGCTTAAAAAGAGTCAAATAGAAATTACAAAACCGAAACACAATAACTAAAATTAAAAATTCAATGAATTGGTTTAACAGCTGATTAGACTTTAGTTAAAGGAGAGAACTGGCAACTGTAAAATTGTTCAAGCACAAAAACAGGCAGACTACAGTCCACATTAAATAAAAAATGAAACATAAAAAACAATACAAAATACTATCTGCAAAAATTGTATGGATAAAATTACAAAGCTATTAAAAGACAAACAAGAAGATCTAAATGAGTGAAAAGATGTACAAGATTATTAGGAGAAGACTCAATATCATAAATATGTCACTTCTCGCTCAAATTGACCTCTAAATACAATCCAATTTCAATCAAAGCCCCACAACTTGTCTGCATGTGTAATTCGACAAACAGACTCTAAGCTCTCTAAAGAACTATGAAATAGCTCATACCATTTTAAAAATTAAGGACAGGGGGAACTCAGCAGCTTTAAAGTCTTATAAATCTGTAACAATTAAAAAGTGTGTGGTGGCTCAGGGATGGATAAACAGATCAATGAAACAAGAGAGAGAACCCAGAAAGTGACCTCTTCCCCACCATGTAGATAAGAACTTGAAAGCATAACCAAGCATCAAGGAAAGAAAGGACTAGTTACCAAATAGTACTAGAACAACCAGCTACCTAATGAGAAAAAAATTGTATCATAATCTGATATTGTACACAAAAATATTTTTAGTGCATTATGCACTAAATGTGAAAAAAATTAACATCTAAAACATTTTTAAAAAGTATACAGCAGAGGATATTTTTAAGACCTAAAGGTATGGGAGTGATTTTTCAAAAACACAAAAGGCCTAATTATATTGGAAAAGATTGACAAATTTGAGTACAGTAAAATAAAAAATTCTATTAAAAAATCCCCATAAAGCTAAAAGGCAAAACCACATATCAGTGGTATGAAACTTGCTATTCATACATAGAACCAATAAGAAATTAGTACCCAGAATATATATAGAACTTTTAGAAGTTAATTAGAAAAAGACCAACAAAACAAAAGAAAAATTAGCAGAGGATATAAGGAAGTAATTCACACAAGAGAAACCACAAATTACCCATAACCTCAGTAAAAATCAGAAAAAGGTAAATTAAAACAACAAAGAGATATCATTTCATACCATCAGATTGTCAAAATCTTTAAAAATGTATCAATACCAAAAGTACAATATGATGTAAGAAAACAGGAACTCTTGTTCATTGTGAGTAGGAAAATAAATATGTACAGTAATAAAGAACAATTTGGCAACATCTAATAAAGGTGAGCATGTACGTATTTTACAAATCAATAACGCAATTCCTTGGTCAAGAAGAATGATAATACAAACCTTCGTACAGGTTAATTATGTACCAAACCCTGTTCTAAATGTTTTACGTATTATCTCACCTAATCTTTGCAACAATTCCATGAAGGAGGTACTCACTACACAGAGAGGTTGAGTGACTTGTCCAAGGCCACATAACTAGTTAACAACACAGCAATCTGATGCCAGAAATCCATGCTCTTAACCATTATGCTATACTACCTCTCTTTTTGCAAGTGCGCATAAGGGGACTAAGATATTTACTCAGTATTATTTGTATCATAAAGTTATATGAACTGCTTTAACAGAAGATTAGACATAGCTAAAGGGAAGAAATGGACAACTGTTCACAAAAGAAATAAAAATATCCAGACCCAAGTACAGATTAAAAAATTAAGATGGAAAATTTAAAAAGTACTATGTGCAAGAATTTTATGGATAAAAATTTTAAAAACTATTATCAGACAGAAAAGGCCCATTGGTAAAAAATTAGAAATGACCTAAATACCATTAAGAGGAAAATGAAAATAAAATGTGGTACTTTCATTAAATGGAATGTGGCTTGGAAGTTAAAATAAATAAAATAGACATATGTATAAATAAGGATAAATCTGAAAACCTTAATACTGAGTGATGAAAAAAGTTGCTAAAATATAAGTATCGTAACATTGATCTAGAATTCGTCATTATACATAACTAACCTATTAGGCAGGATTACCTCAATGCTAATGAAACAAGCTTCAGGGCTCCTTGCTTGCCTGGGTCCCCTGCAAAGCTCTGGAAGGGGTTCTGGCAATGTGTACATGTGGTCACATGTTTCGTGAAATTTGCATAAGCAAAATATTTTAACCATGTTTGGTTAAGACAATTGTCTCCTCCCATACCAATTTTACCATCTTTATCCCTTCCCTTCAAATCAGGTAACACTGGAGCAACCATAAGCATTTTTTTTTAAATCTGATTTAAGAGAAGTTAAGCTGTAGACACATTTAGGTTAGGTTTTGTGAGCTGTGTTCATAGACTTCGCTACTTGTCCAATGCAGAAATTGCTCCCAGGAATGATTCTGCTGCCCATGGGTGGACTTGCAGATGTTGTATCATGACTCAAGGTGCTTTGCCTCAGGTCAGATCAGAACATAAACATGCCATACAGCGCTAGGCACCAAAGTATGGTGACAGTCAAAACACAATAAAGTTTGAAATGTATGGAAGCGGAAGATGGTCTGTGGAAAATCCTTCTAGTCATACTTGTTTAAATGGGAGAGTTATTCTTCATTGACATCTAGTCAAAACAAAGTTCTGTCTTGTCTGGAATAGAGTCATAATGCAGCACATACAGTTATAAGCATGCTTTTTAGTTTTCTTTGGGGAGAAATCATGCAAGAGAGAATTCACTATAATTCTTGTGTTTTTAAGGAAAAACCCATAGTAGTAGTACAAAAAAAATGAGTATTTCTGTCTGCAAACTTTCATGCTTTATGAATTTCAGCTATCAAGACTAAAAAAATTTGATCAATCACACTAAAAGAAAAAAATTGTCTTTGTACTCAGATTTTAATTTAGGTGATGATACTTCTCTAAAATCTCAGGAAAAAAAATCTTATTTAGAAAAAACTTATTTAAAAACTATAGACTTCTGATCAAGATGGAGGTGTAGGTCAACATGCTTCAGCTCCTCACACAATTACAGCAAAAATTACAAATAGGCTACACAACACATATCACCCAGATTCATCAGAAAATCAGCTTTATGGAAGTCCAACAGCCACAGATTTAAAGAAGGCACATTCATCCAGACAGGTAGGAGGTACAGAGAGGTGGAGAGGCATGGAGAGGGACGGAGACTTGGAGGTGCAGAGAGGAGTGGAGAGATGCAGAGACGTGGAGATGTGGAATGGGCAGTCCCACATTCATGTGTGGTGGATAAAAATTGGAAGGGATACCCTGGAAGTGAGGGGTCCCAGCCCCACACCAGACCACCCAGCCTAGGGTTCCAGCACCAGAAAGATAAGTCCTCATAACTTCTGGCTGTAAAAACCAGTGGGGGTTGGGGCAGTGGAAGAAACTACAGGATTCTCAGGAGAATCTTCCTAAAGGGCTCACAATAGTCTTAGGACTTATGCAGACCCACAACCTCTGGGATTCAGCACCAGGACAACAGCTGGAAGGGCCCCAGTGGCATACAGGGAGAAATTGAAGTGACTGGCAACAGGGAAAGTGCCAGGAGAGAGCTCCCTCCTGGGTAAAACTCCAGAGGCCAGGCAGTGGCACTGTCCTGTCTCCAAGCCCTTCCTCACACAGAGCCACAGGGTGGTGACATGGGTTGCCCTGCCCTGGTGATTACCTAAGGCTCTGCCCCATACAATTTATAGGTGTGATTTTCTATAATAGGCCACACTACTAAGACAGGGAGTCAAAGGAGCTCTACCTAATACACAGAAACAAACAGGGAGGCTGCCAAATTGAGAGGATAAAGAAATATGGCCCAAATGAAAGGACAGGGCAAAATTCCAGTGAAAGAACTAAATTTAATGGAGATAAGCAACCTATCAGATGTAGAGTTCAAAACACTGGTTACCAGGCTACTCAAAGAACTCATTGGATACTGCAACAGCATTAAAAAGACCCAGGCAGAAATAAAAGCTACATTAAGTGAAATAAAGAAAAACCTATAGGGAACCAAGAGTTGAGGGATGAAGCCAAGAACTAAATCAACGATTTGGAACATAAGGAGGAAAAAAGCATTCAATCAGAACAGCAAGAAGAAAAAAGAATTCAAAAAAATGAGGATAGACTACGGAGACTTTGGGACATCCCCAAATGTACCAATGTCCACCATCACCAAGCCATTATTATATGAAATGTTAAAGGGAATTATATAGGAAAAAGGAAAAGAGCAAAACTATGAACATTAAAATGGCAATAAATTCACAACTATCAACAACTGAATCTAAAACACAAACTAAGCAAACAAGCAGAACAGGAAGAGAATCATAGATATGGAGATCTTTTGGAGGATTTTCAGGTGGGAAGGTGAAGGGGGAGAACGGGGGAAAAGGTGCAGGAATTAACAACTATAAATTGGTAGGTACAAAATAGACAGGGGGATGTTAAGAACAGTATAAGAAATGGAATAGCCAAAGAACTTATATGCATAACCCATGGATATGAACTAAGGTGGACAGATTGCTGAAGGGGATGGGAATACTGGGCAGAGGGGGGTTAAGGGGGAAAAACTGGGACAACTGTAATAGCATAATCAATAAAATATATTTTAAAAAATAAAAAACTATATAGACAATATACTGAATAATTTCATGTAAAACAAAATGTAGCCAAAAATTAGAGGAAAGGTATAACAGAAGTGTGTCAAGTAGTTAACAAATATTATATTATTTTTCTAGATTTTTGTGATACTCATAATTTTTAAAAGTTTTATAATTTGTTATAATTTCTTTTCTCATTATAAATATTTACTTTAAAAGGCTACCAAAATTTTATAAGTTTCTGGTATACAAAACAGAAACCTTCCCTGATCACTGTGTGTTATTTATTTATGATTCATATGCACTAAAAGCTAAGAACATGCACAGGAAAAATATGAAGCAGCTGTGGGACCTTGTTTATCTCAGGAATTGGGAAGGGGGGTCTGGGTCATAAGCATGGTGGTTTCGCTGTATTTGAAGCATTTTACATACTCAGTAACTGGAATCCCTGAATTCTGGTGTGAACAAGCATCCAGCTAAATCTGATACATGGTCTCATTCATGGAATTACTTTCTAAGAAACTGGGTGGGATAAGATTTGCCTCATTCTGTAAAATGGGATATCTTACCTCTATTTTTATTAAATGGCTAAATTAAATGGGATCACAGGTAAAAGGGGTCTGCACATTAGAAAACACTGTCAAATGTTATGCAGTTTGCAAAATGACAATCTATATGCAAGTATTGATACTAAAATGTCAATAATATGTGAAATTTAATGAGTACCTCATTATATGCAGATAATCTTCTCTGTGTCTGATATGTATTTATCTCATCTGATATTCCCAACAAGCCTGGAGGGAGGTACTATTATTATTCCCATTTTATATATGAGACCAAATATGTAACTTTTTGAGGGTCCTATAAAATATTTACCTATATTTATTTAACACCTATAAAATATTTAAATGAGTCAGTTTCTTTATTCATTTCAATTAAAAACCATCAATCCAGGTGTACGATGACGTTATGTTAAGGGTGATGGGGGTAGTGGATAAAAATGCTGCAAACAATTATTTAAAAGATTTGCTTTTTATCAGTAGTTATTGTATCATATATACTCAATACATGTGACAATAAATCTGTTTGAATTTTAGGGAATAATGTGAAGTAATGTATGTAGGATTTCATTTCCTAGCTAAATATTAATCCAGATTACACACTATTTCTTGTAATATCTAAACTCAGCAAATTTAGAATATTTTTCTGTTAAATTCAGAAGTTCCATTTTGGTATTTATCTGTGGATTCTCTTATTTACCTAAAGCTGTATTACAAAATTCCACACCTTATATGAGAAAATTTTAGCATTATAAAACCCAGAGTTCCTTTAAGTAGCATGTGATCAACAACTATGCTTGTGTAAACTGGAATTATGCGCCACAAACTGGGGATTCAAAGGGAAAAAAATTCACTGACCTCACAGAGCTCCCAGACCTGACCTGCACCAGCCAACAAAATAATAAGATGTACAGAGAGATACAGAGGAGTCTAAAATAAAACCAACAGGGCAGATATTGAAGTGAGGACCTGAGGACACGAAAACGGGAAGGAAAAAAATCACCAGAGAAGATTCGTTGCAGACCTCCACAGTGTCTCACTCCTAAAAGGCTCCACGATCCAATGGCTTCCTTACCAATTGCTTGTCAGGGGCAGGAACTCTGAAATTTCACATCACAGATCTCGAATGGAGGGGGGATAAGAGGGATCTTCGGTGAAGCGAATGGGGAAAAGAAAGAAGTTGGACAGAAAATTTCCTGCTGGAACATGTGTGTGGTGTTTCAGCCACAGGCTCCTGATGATGGAACTTTAGTTGCTGAACATGAAGATAATTTCAGCACCCTACAATTATGTGCCTAATTAAAATTAAGAAATTAGAACACAGTTAAAAGGAATAATATTTTGCTCACAGCTAATTTCATTAAAGTATTAATGAACAGGACTCTTTTTATGGCCACAGGGCAACCACTTTCTACAGAGCACTTCCATGCGAGCTAATTTATTCATGCGTGAAAAACAATCCAATGAGAAATGAGAGAGCAGAGAACTGCTGGTCCTAATTAAAATATTTAAAACACCATGTCTATTTTCTTCCATCTAGCCAAATACCTAAGCTTGAGCCAGCATGGTGCCAATTAACATGGAAAAAGCAAACACAAACACCCACAGTTTCTGATTAAAGTGCACATTATTGTACCATGCAATATATTGTTCAGCACATATATGTAAATGTTTAATTAACCCGTGTCTAAATCTCAGCAACATTCGAAAATCAAAACTTTAATCCCCAAACAAGTGGCAATCCGTGTAGGGGAGATACTTACTTATTTATCACAGTGTTTTATTCAAACCTAATTTGAAGCAGTCGTGTGCTAGACATGCTAACGTGTATCTTAAGGGAAAAAGCAGGGAGGAGACTCTTTGCTTGGCTGACTTCTCTTCAGATGGCAGCAACATTGTTCGTCAGCACGGACTTGTGAGAGGGACTAGGTTAGCCTCAGGTGATCGGGAATTTTTCATTAATAATGTAAAGGGAAGTCTGGACCTAAACCCATTTGTCAGCCTGGACAGCAATGACAATAATGACACAGAAACACGCACACACATGCACACGCCCTCTCCTCTTTGTTAACTGAAGACCTGTGCGTCGGAGCAAACTCAGAGACATCCCTGCCATGGGAGCATGTTGGAGAGAAATGTCTGAAGCACTGAGGAGTTAGAGATTTGAAAACCTTACAAATATTAACTGGAACTTGATCAATATGTTAAAAGCAACCATCCAGGGAGAATAAATGTTTTCGTAGCTGCTACGTTCCCTGTCTTACTCCCGTGAGGTAGGCTGAGCACAGGAAGCCAGAGCTAAGGGCAGTAAAGTGACTTGCGGAAGGCTGGAGCTAGAACTTGAACCCATGCCCTTTAACTCCAAAATCAATCCACTAGGCACCGCATTGATTATAACCAGCCATTAATGTTCTGTTTCTCTGAGAGATTTTATCTTAATTAAGAAACCTAATTACTACTCATTTAGCCATTAAAATCATTTGTAGCCCTGAGCTGGTGGTTCAGTTAGCCGGAGCGCTGTCCCGTACGTACGCCAAGGAGCTGCGGGTTCGCTCCCTCACAGGGGCACTGACCGGAGGCAACCAACTGATGTTTCTCACATCGAAGTTTCTCTCCCTCTCCTCCACTGCCCGCCCATTCCTCTCTCTCTAAAAGCAATAAAAACATGTCCTTGGGTGAGGATAAAAAAAAAATCATTTGTAGTTTGCTTTTCAGCATCTCTAGGAAGGGGTTGGGAGGGTGAGGTAATTAAACAACTTTTCCCCCTTCTAGGGTTTCTCACCACTTTTTGACAACGAAAATCATGGAATTTTAGATTAAGATCCTAAAAGCCATTCAGCCGACAGGGTTTCAAAATGTTTGTAAGCAGCAGACTCCTTTTTTCAAACATAATCTTCCCTGAAATAGCCATATATTGACACAGGTAAAAGGGGGACTCTCTAATGGGGGTGGGGGTGGATCTCACAACCCAAGATGCCAGCTGTGGCACCACCTAAGAACTCACCTCCTGAAAACCACTGTGCTCATCGAAGCCTTCATTAAACAGCTGGAGGAACTGAGGTCCAGAGAAGTGAGCACACAGGTAAGTATTTATGCAACATAATGGACCTGGAATGTGCTTACAGTAACCTTGAGCCGTTGCCCGGTATTTTTTCCATAGCACCAGGTCTCTAATGGAATCAATGGAGACTACAATGCATGGAAAGTTATGGAGCCAAATAAAGGTAGGGCTGTTTGTGCAAAATTGTGAGTAACAATATAGGAATATATGGCTATGAGGCAGGTTGGCCTGGTGCACAAAGCAAGAAGTGAGTGGCAGGCAAGAGACTCAAGAGATTTGTCTCTCTCCTGTGAGTACAGGTTCTTTATTTCCCTGGACCCCAGAATCCTCATCTAAAAACAGGGTTAATGTCTCACAGAATTGTTTTAAAAATCAAGTAAGAATTAATGAACATGTGATTACAAAAGTACTTTATCAGGCTGCATTGCAATTGCTTTCTTGTCTATTTCCGTCACTAACGCCTGCGCCTATTCCAAGATAACGTCTTTGTTTTACTACCTCTTTATCCTCAGTGTCTGTCCAGGAAAGGTGTTCAATTAGCATTGCATGACGTTGTTGAATCCATAATGATAGTAATAATGACTAACATATATTAAGCATTTATTCTGTGTTAAGTGTTGATGCTGAGCACTTAATGTTAATTATTTATTTAATCCTCATAACAACCCCATAAGACTGATATTATTACCCTCACTGCACAACTGAAAAACTGAGACATAAAAAGTGACTTGTTTGCCCAGGGTTCCAAAGCTAGTAAGTTGTGGAAAAGATCCACACTGTGATGTCAAACCTGAGAGCACAAGCTCCTATTCACCACCGTCTTCAAAAGCAGCAACGTGGGGTAACAAACTGAGAGTTCTCAGCTAAGGAGTAAGGCAAATGCCACAGATGGAAACGCATGTGAAATACATATACCCACCCTGAGAAACACACAATGCTAATTCCAAAAAGAGTTTTGTTCTAACAATCAGAGGTTAGGGGTGATTTGAGGACATCTCTAATCTCTTAGGATGAAATTGTGGAGGCCATGTTACCACCATTCAATTCTCAAAAGGACCATTGGTCTGATTTAAAATGTCTAAAAAAGACAGACTCTCAAAAATATGCAATAGCCAAAGGAAAAGGGGAGTCAGAAGAAGGGGTGAGGAAGAAGGGAGCCCAAGACCATGAATCACAATGCACCAGGAATTACCCCTGTGATCAACAGCCTCATTGTTTTTGTTTACAAATATCATACCCAAAAAGCAGTGCCAAATGGTAAAGCAGATGTGTCTGGTCACAATGCAGACTGATGGAAGTTGACAGAAAGATGCCACTGAAACACTGAATCATTGTTTCAAAATGCAGTGGAATCGGCAAGGTCTATAGAAATTAGTGCTACAACCATATTTGATAAAGAAGGAAAATTGTGCACTCCTGGGATACATCTCAGACACGTCAGGGACTTCTTTTTGAGCAATCATGATCCATACTGTGGCGCAAAACAGAATAGTGGGCTGGTTATACCACTGGTCTAATCCTACGTAATATGAGGGGGGACCCAAAAAAAACAGAATTTATTTATAAAAAATTGTGTTCTTACATGTTTTTTTATTCTTACATGTTTAAACTCCAGTCACCTTCAAAGTACTCTCCATTTGATGCAATACATCTATTGAGATGTTTTTTCCACTGCTCAAAACAGTTTTTGAACTCATTGATTTTGATGCCGTTTACCGCTTCTTCTGTTTTTTTGTTCCACCTCTTCCACATGGGCAAAATGTTTCCCTTTGAGGACTTTTTTCATCAGGGGAAACCAAAAAAAAAGTCTCTCCATGTGAGACCAGGTGAAGAGGGAGGGTGGGGCATGGGGATTGTGCTGTTTTTTGATCAAAAACTGATGAACACATAGCACAGTGTGGGCAGGTGCACTTGTAAATCACCCAAAAAATACCATATGATCCCACCTGTAAGTGGAACCTAATCAACAAACAAACAAGCAAGCAAAATATAACCAGAGACATTGAAGTAAAGAACAAACTGACAGTACCCAGAGGGGAGGGTGGAGAGGGATAATGGGGGAAAGAAGGGGAAGGGTCATCAATGAACACGCATAAAGGACCCATGGACAAAGCCTAATGGGGGAAGGATTGAGGGTGGGAGGTGGGGGTGGGTGGGGCAGGGGAAAGTGGTTGCAGGAAAAGGGAGACAACTGTACTTGAACAACAATAAAAAAAAAGAAAAAAAAAGAAATGGGCAGACACATTAAAAGAGTCTTCAAAAGAAAAATTCAGTGAAGCCAAACACAGCCTCTCACAACAACGCCAGTTGCTACAATAATCCAGATGGGTTCCTAAAACACTAATCTAGCAGGGGAAGCCTGGACTGCAAGGGGCCCACCTGCCAAAGATAATTCTGGGCTTTTTTGGGCCCCCTCCTTGTATAATGCTATGTAATCTAACCCTATGGAATATTCTTAACAACTACATTCATATGTATAAAGTCTCTCTGAAGGCAAGATGGGTTGCATGTTCCTGGGTTCCCAATTTGCAGCTGGCATTGACTGAACCTATGGTGATTATACCTCTCCAGTTACTGAGAAGGCTTCAGGGACAGGGCTAATATTCCATCATTTTATCCCCTCTACTACAACTTACCTACATCCTACCAAATCTGTCAGTCACTTAGAATCCAAAGTAATTTAATTAGAAGTATTTTCTTACAATGTACTAACATGTACGTTAGTATTTTACAACCTGCATTTCCTTCAAAGTAGCCAGTATTACATAACTAAAATGTAAAAAGGTTTTGTTTGTTTGTTTTTAATTTTCTCTCCATAAGCAAGTTTGGTTTTTGAAATTTTCACTTTCAAGGGGAAAAAAAAGGCAACAAAGCAGATCTCCAAGATAGAGGCTACATTTTTATGCATCTTTAGCCAGACAAACATTAGTCCTTCCCCAGAACTGGAGCAGCTATTATTCTGAAGAATGTAAACTTGCTGTTTTCTCAATATGCAGATAGGCTGTTGTCACAGATCCACATGGTAATGAACAACTTCTCAATATTTAATAAGCTTGGCATTCCTGTCCCCAGGCAGAGAGCACAGACGGTTGGTAGCCAGCTACTAACTGACCATTAAAACACAGAATCTCTCTTTAAAATGTGCTTCACAAATGGGTTGTATCACCTGCAGTGGGCGGCGGACACCGTCCTCTGCCAGGAGGTGGCCAGTCCTCCTGCCTGAACAGGCCTGGCAGGACCAAGCAAAGTTAGCCTGCTTAGTATTCACACAGGGGCTGCAACACAACCCTGTTTGCGACAGGGTTTTTAAGGCTGGGGTGGGGAGGGGGCCAGTGCAGTTAACGGCTCTTCTCTGCAGTTGTTAGCCAAGCAAGTGGAAATTGGGAAATTAGTCTTGAGGGTTTTTTTTTTTAATGTAAAAAAATGAAACCGTTCTGGAACTCTGTTTTTTCATTCTTTCCGTGCTTGCTTGTACGCAGGAGTGTTTTGTACTGTCCCTGGTGTGCTGTGTGAGTATAAATATATTGCAACAGTAATGCTCACTAATTGGACCAAGGAGCCATGAATTCAGAACAATAATATTTGAGCATTTTGGCAGTGGCTTTTGTTTTTTTTTTTTTAATTTAAGGAGTAAAATCTAATGTTAATGTGATTATAGGAACTTCAGAAAATCATTAATACAATTAGTTCATTTTCTAAATAATGGAAAAGCTAACATAATGAGTTCTTACTCTTATTGACCATTAAGAGAAGACATTTGGCTGTAACTATAATTCCAGGTTAACACAAAAATTCCCACAATCACATTAAGCATACAGAGTTTTAAAATTCTTGAGTGGGCCTACCATAACTCTTGTAACCATCACTTCCTAAGATGTGATTGCCTTTTCTTCTCTTTCATCAACAGTAATAGGAATTGGTATGTTTTTCAGGATGACATTTCATGAAGAAATAAGAGAATTCTTCCTTAACCATTTCAGAAGTGTGGTATGCATAATGATGGGGTAAATAATGAAGCTGTGAATGTGGATGATGGGTAGTTGACTTCCTGGCAGATGACTGGCTCTCCTCGCCATCCTCCAATGGCCTCAATCCAGGCCCCAGGAAAACTAAAAATGACAACTTCATCACCCTTTGGGCTACTTTCCAGGAACATTAAATCTAAAAGAGTTTACGGTCATGTGCTGCCAAGCAGTAAAAGGAGCTAAACTTTTCTGCGTTGGGTCAGGAGACAGGATTAGGACCACGGGGGAAAAAATACAGCGTGGTAGGGAGATCCAGGGCCTCCACAAGAACTTCCTAGCTGATTGTACCATAATGGAATGAATAGTGTAACTTACAAGGCAGAGGCATTTCAACAGAGGTGGATCGACTCATGGATGCTATTAACAGTGTCTTCAGAAAAATTTTTAGTGTTTTTTTTCAAACTCTCATGTAAAATCCCAAAATACGACAGATGAAAATAACGCTTCTCTGGTTGAAGTAGAAGGTGAATAACATAGAGCTCCATTCGTTTACTCCGTTTTAGCTCCCATGCTCTCAGTGAACTCCACAGAGCTCCGCGGAGCACTTTTTAAAAATCGCTGCTATAAAAATCATTCCTAAATTAGGCAGATGATCATTCTAATCCAGCAATTTTCAAGTTTTTCTTTACTGGGAAACACATGACAAGGGATAATTAACATAAAACTTGAACCCATTTGCAGGGGAAGTCCAAATTCAAATGTCCCCCAAAATTCTGTGGCCAAATCAAGCACCACAGAAATTTGCAGGACCCTCAAGTGTTCCAGTATCACAGGTCTTAGGGAGCGAACTGCAGCTTGGGCCACTCGGGAAACCTCCCAGAACACAAAAGAACTAGAAATACGTTATCACTGAGGTGGCTTTGATCTACTCTAATTTGTAAAAACAATAAATTTTTTAAAATATTCACAAGTGTGAGCACTTTATCAGTAATGATCAATTATTGCGGCCACACCTCGTAACTGACCACAACTCATCAGGGTGGGCCTGGACGACTGGATGAAGTGACAGCCGCACCCAAGCCACAGCACCAGGGCTGAGTCTACAGGGAGACTGAGACTGAAATAAGGTAAGGTTTGTACTAAATTATACAACCATTTAAAAAGATCCACATGCTTCGGATTTTATGTATAAAAGCCAACAGTGGTCAACTTCCCTGTTCAGCCAGAGGTTCAGGCATCATATAAAATTCAGCCTAATGAAATTTTACTCCTCCTGCTCTTTTGAAATTCTTTCAGAGTACTCAGTATCACGGACGGAAGCTTCGATCTATGTAGCAGAATTTAAAATAATGGTGCATCTTTTAAGTAAATACCATTTATGATGTGCCAGGCATGGTTCTGAGTGTTTTACATGCATTTACTCATTTAGGTTTCACAAGAACCCAGTGCCGTGACTCCTATCATCACTCCCTTTTTATAGGTGTGGACACTGAGGCTTGGAGGAGCTAAGTAGCCTATTGAGCTCTACACAATAGCTAAATTGCAGAGCTGGGATTTGAACCCAGGCCAATCTGCCTCAAGAGGTCACAAGCTTAACCTTTATACTACGCAAGGAGTCAGAAATATCCTACTGTCCAGAAGGAAACTGAAGAGGCAACTCACAAAAGACCTGATTCTCAAACTGTTAACATGAGCTTCTCATCTCTGCTCTCTGTGGTTAATGAGCAGCAAAAGGAAAGAAAGGGAAGCGAAGAATGGAGTTGAGGAACTGAAGCAAAGGTATGGTTAAGCAACTTTTCCTGCAAAAGGCAAAAAATGTCAAGAATTCCAATTAGTTCACCCAAAGGTCAAAAGAGGGTTTTTTTGTTTTTTTTTCTTTTGAGAAAATAAAGATGAAATGTGTTGGCTGGCCCCAAGGCTAAAGAATAATTAGAAACGCCCCTCCCCAGCTAACTGAGAAGTCCAGAGGGGCGCTGGCTCTCTGCTGCACTCAGCACTGTGCTAGACAGCCTCTCGGAGGGTCAGCCCTGAGCAGGACACACAGGAGATCTATGGCTCACCGCAGGGACTGTCCTCAGCTCGCTGACAGCATCACTGACAAAATACCTAGAAAGTTCTCCAGCCACCTAGAGTTTGACCCTCATACCCAACCCATGAAGCACTGATTATAACCTGTTTTACAGATAAGGGAATTGAGATGCAGAGAAGCTGAGTGCCTTACTCAAAGTTTCTTCAGTGGTTAAGGGCAGAGCTGAGACTCCCGACTTCTGATGTCAAAGCTGCTCCTTCTTATCATGCCCCTTGGTGCAGACAATTCTAGATGCGATAGAGCCTGAGAGTAGGTGTGTAGGCTGTGGCCTGGGCTGGCATCTTGGCTCCACCATTTTTGTTTGCTGGATGACCCTTAGCAAGTTCCTTAACCTCTCTAAGCCTCTGTTCTCCAAACTGCAAGATGGGAACCATGACAGTACATGCCTCATAGGGTTTCACGGTGACTCACTGAAACTGAATGAGTTAATGTATATACAAAGTAAAGCAAAGTGGCTAGTAATAGTAGGTGTTCATCAGATGTTACTTTTTATTATTAATCATTCATTCATTTAATAAACTTCGATTAGACAGTTATTCTGTAACAAGTCTGTGTGCTTAGGCCTGATAATATGTGACAAATCAGTCGTGACATCTGACAAACCCTGCCCTGAGGTTACTCATGGTCCTTGGGAGACCAACAAGAAGAGAGATTTATTAGGCAAGGGGCAAGTATAATGCCTTACTGGCAAATTATGATACAGGGCATCATACAAGCACATAAAATGGCTTTTTTTTTCATCAAAAGCAGTCAAAGCAAGTTGTAGAGAGACAAAATCTTTTAATACTAAGAAAGATGCTGCAAATTAAAACATAGTTCCAAGTTAAATATCAGTGTCGCAATACTATATAAAAAGAACAAAACCCTGAGATTTAGGGTTGAAGACCCTTAGTTTAAAGCCCAATTCCATAACCTACCAAATATGTGATTTTAAACAAATAATTTAACTTTTCTAGCCCTCCATTTACTCATTTCTAAAACTGAGATATAATAGTAACACACATTATGTGGTTGTTATGTAGATGAAATGGTGTATGTTAAAGTGTTTCGTAAATTTTAAAACGTCATTATGAGTATTACCAATTTCGGGGGCAGGAGGAGGGTAAAGTAGAGGAAAAGGAGGAGGGAAGAAGAGGGAGAAACGCTTAGGCGCATGCCGGGCGCTGGGGCAGCCACAATGAGCAGAAGTCCTGAGATGCTCCTAGGCTCTCGGGCACGCACAAGGATGATGCTGGGATCTAGTTAAATAGGGCAGACAGCAATTTCACTAAAATTGAAATCTGCACGGATGTTCCTTCCCATGTGATCAGCTTCCTTCTTATTCTCAGACCCTGTGTATTCTTATGAGATTTGAACATCTTTACTTGGGGAAACCACAGGTCTGCCTGCGAGTATTTGCAACTGCCTCCTGCCACCCACCTCCACCTTGGAGCCCTTTTGTTCCCTGGGGCTCCCTCCTCAGTTGCAGAGAATGTTGCTACCAGACCTGGGTACACAGGTGGGCAGCTCATCTGAAGCCACCTGCAGAAATATTTCTCTTCACCACAATTCCTCCAGAGGCCCAGACAAGAAACACTGAATCGGTCCACAGGAGGGGAGTCTGAGTTTCCCAAGTGAACAGAGACAGTAAAATGACATTTGCAGGAAGCACAGTCTGGGGAAAATCAGTGTCATAAAAGGGCCCGGGGGATTGATGGAATCAAGAGTATACAAAGGAGATAGCGGGGCTGGGAACCGAAGGGTCTTCAGACCTTGCTGTGGAGAGTGTGGGAGACCCATGAAGCACAGAGCAGAGATGGAACATGACCTGTCTGAAGAGGCTAGTCCAGCCATAGAGTCAGAGAATAGACTAGAAGCTGGGGGCACTAGTGGCAGAGAGGCCAGTTACCTAAAATGCTGATAATGAGGACACGGATTCTGTTCAGTGTCCCTGGGAAGAAAGGGAAAGGACTCGAGAGCTACTGAAAAGAAATAATCAACGAGATGTGGAGACTTGGCTAGATACAGGGGAGTAAAGCCAACAGTGAAACCAATGATGATTCTACTTTGGGTGACTGGATTAATGGGTTATGGTTTTGTCAAAACAACAGTTTCAGTAAAAATAATATCTCTTCACATCGAAAATGAGTCTTATTTTTATTTATGTAAATCTCATTTGATTCTCCTATGAGTTCAGTCTAGCTCATGAGTTAGGTAACGCTTCTTCTTTATGGGTGACGGTGGGGCTAGGAGAGACAAATGTTTGCCTCAATCCATGCAGACAGCTAGAAGAGAAGAGTTAGCGTTAGTCCCATTAACCCAGGGTTGACAAATAGGTCTCAAGTTGTCTACCAACTCTGATGAATTGGCAATAACTACTTGAAGCACTATGTTGAGATTCTGACATTGAATCTGGCCTTGGAAATCTACTGTGACAAACTGGCGATGTCTGCCATGATAGCAGAGGAGGAGGGTGGCAGTATATTAGATTTTTGCCAGTCCTGCATCAGACAGCGTGGACTCATAAGAAATAAATCGAAAAAGACAACAGATTTGATTGGATTTGGCAAATGGCTCCTTCAAAAAGAAAATGTCACTGGACACAGATCAAGTGGTACCAACTGACAAAACTGATACCAGCAAGATCACGAGGTGACCAAAATGTTCCTAAGTCCCTCCCACTCTTCCTCTTCATTTCATTACTTTCATTTTTTAAAAACAATTTATTTATTATTTTTATTTTTAGAGAGAGGGGAAGGGAGGGAGAAAGAGAGGGAGAGAAACATTACTGTGTGGTTGCCTCTCAAGTGCCCCCTACAGGGGATCTGGCCTGCAACCCAGGCATGTGCCCTGACTAGGAATCGAACCAGTGACCATTTGGTTTGCAGGCTGGCGCTCAATCCACTGAGCCACACCAGCCAGGGCTCATTTCATTACTTTCAAATGGAGGTTCCATTTTCCAGATGACAAGAGTCTTGTTTCAGTCTTTTAATTACCAAAGGGTACCCCATTCCTCCCTACTGTACATCATCTGAATTTTTAGGCAATGCCACATTTCATGTCCTATCAGAAAGCAGAAAGAACAACAGAAAGAAGAGAGACTGGTATTGAGAACCTCTGTTCTTTATTCGTAGAAAAGAGATAATACTCCAGTCCCAAAGCTGTTACAAGGATTAAATAACATATACAGGGTCCAGCAGAAGCAACGCATGCTTGAGTGTGGTTGGTAGGGTTATCATATAGGTGTAATAATTTATAGTTTTAACTTGACATTTCACCTAAAATGTCATGTGGTGTGCATGAGTGTGATATTATGTTACAGAATTACACGCTTATGATTTTGTAATAAAAGATTTTGCAATAAAACAGGGATGTTATTTGTGCCAGACCCCGTAGATGCCTGGCATGTAGTAATCATTCTACAAATGCTTTAAAATTCTTTCTGACACAATAAACTGATAAGATGAAGGGAGGCAAAATTATGGTCAGACAGGATTTCGGCAACATTAAAGTCCTATCTCTGCTTAGAGGTAGTCCTCCTGCCTCAAGTGACAAATGTTTCCACAACCTGATGCCTGTACCATTTATTCCAGACAAAGTCAGTCCAAGTTATTTTCATTGGTGCTTAATGTTCAAAGTCAAGATCAAAATAAATATTGTTCTTAAGTTCAAGGGCCATACCCTAAGGCAAATCATCAACTGAGTTGATGAAATTTTTTTTTCTCAAAGAAGCAAAACATTCTCTTGAGCAACATGTAGAAGTGGGTGGCTGAGCCTAACAGTGTTAAGCATGCAGGCTTTGTAATCAAACAGGCATGGATTTGAATTCCAGCTCTTTCATTTACTCGCTATGTGGAAAGTTACTCAATTATTCGCAGTCTCAGTTTTCTCATCTGTAAAACACTTAACCAAAGTAAAGCACATAGTAAGGGCTACGAATTGCAGTTTTTATTATGCAGATTGATTAAAGCAATATTTTAAAATGATGAAGTTTACTAACACATTGATTAGCATCAGTTGACATGACCTTGCCTTACACAGTTACCTGATTATAACATTCTCTTTCTTTTCAGAGCAGAAAGTGTAAACTACAGACTTCTTGGGAATAAATTCCATCTAATCAACTTATATATTGGACAATGCACACAGTAAACATCAAAGTGATGAGCAGAAATTCAGGCTGAGTTGGTCCAAACATCTTGGTATTCATCAAGAGGTACTTCATAAGTACAGTTTAAATTATTTTACAGGGTCATCAAATTCTGTGTAACACAGCAAATTCAAGTTCTCATTTGACACTGAAAAGCCCCCTCAGTCACAGGAGTTAAGAAACTAATGAAACCACTATTTTTCAAGCCCTTAGTACGTACTTAGCATGGTTCTATGGATGACACAGATAGAAACAAAGTATAAAATGTGGCCCCTACATAAGATTTATAATCTCCTTGGAGAGATGTGATTGGGCAAAGGGACTCCACTCAAAAGCCCCAAACAACAGAACGTCATTAAGGGCCAGCGGCCAGAGTTCACCCACAACGAGGCAGTAAGAGACACTGGGCTAGTGTTTGGAAAAAAAATAAATTTGCCAGTCATCACCAGATGTGACCAGTTAGATAAGGAGTCCTTTCTACAAGAAGTCATTTTCTAATGGCCTCAGGCAGTTGACCATAGCTGAAAACATTATGAAGAGAACCTTACCAGTGCCCTCTGGGTTACTGATCTTTATGGGCACCACTTTGCAGGCAAACAAGGGGAAATATATTCCCATACAGAATCCCATTATTAAAATTTTCAGAAATCCTCTCCCTGCCATTTTCACAATCACCACACACACACACACACAAAGTGCAGCTGTGGGGCTCTCCTTCATGAATGTGATCCGTTGCTGCTCAGCAACACCGTAGGTGGGGCTCTTGTTACAACTTGGATGAACTTTTTCCTGAGAACTTACCACTACATTCTAAGTGGGAAGCCTTTCCCCCTACCCCACAATCCTTCTGGCCATCAACAAGTCCATTAGACAGCCTTCTCCCTCAGAACAAAGGGCTTCCAGGGTGTTTCCCAGGCTCTTCTCTGTGGGTTTGAAATTATACACAGCAGTGCCAAAGGTAAGGTATTTCTAGCGGGTTTTTTTCTCATCCTCTTTTTTTTTTTTATTATAGTTCTGGGTGTTATTTTTTTTTTCCTCCACGCTCTCTCCCTCTTGTGGTATATATTTGTGGCCTACAGCAATCACTTTAGACTTTTTAGACACGTCTGGATAGAGATAGATGACACAAGTGATCTACTTATCTTCCTTTCCCATCACCAATAAAAGTGACAGCCGGCCTAATTAGGCTTAATAAAGCAGCTGCAGAAAGAGTGGCGCAGCAGCGGATCTAAAGAGAGACGGCACTGACCCGGAGATACAGGTGCTGCCTTAAGGCATCGCTGCTATTACTTTATCTCCAATACATTACAGGGCTGCTCATGCCATATTCAAATGCAAGTAGCATGCTTTTCTCCTCAATTCTTAGATCAAGAACAAAAAAAAAAAAAAAATCCCATCTAATCAAAAAAGGCACTGACAATTTTTCAGCCCCACATTAAAAGCAAAGAGTCATTCAGAACAGTGCACTCCATATTCTATTTTATAATATCACTTTAAGCTATTGCTTTGAATCTCAGACATTTCTTTGTTAAGAAGGAAAATCAAAAATTCATCAGAAGAAGTTCTTTCTCGCCCCCACCCCTCTTTTTTTCTTCCAGGCTAGCATGGGGTTTGGAGCTGGAACCAACATTTGTAGAAGTTAGGGGTCCTTAAGCAATTATTGGCGATGAGAGTGTGACACACTTGAGAGTTGTCAACAACTGACTTTAAACAAAGTGGAGGGAGAGAGAAATAAATGGTTCTCAGAAAAATTAATATACAGGCCTGCAAATTAATGATGTCGTGCATTTTTTAAACAAGGGGAAATAGCTGAACTTTGCATGAAACAGCATCTTAAGTACATCTTTATAAAAATTGTCAGATTGTCAAAGGGCATCAAAGCAAATTGAATCTGCAACTATTTATAGTATTTCCACATGTGCTAAATGCAAATCTATCTCACTTTATTCACCAGTTCTATGGCAATTATTTAAAGCTATTAGAAAGGGGAAAACGTCCTTGATCTGACGTGCCAGTGCTTGTTTCACGACATTTATTATAAGAAACACACAACCTGCCGCATAGAACTCGAGGACCGCCAGAGGCTCTTTCAGTGACTGAGTCTAGCAGGCAGCCAGCCAGCAGGTAGAGGCCAGCAGAGGCAGACCCTGGGGCACCCTGGGATTTTTGCTGGCCTACCCCTGGGCCTGATGCAGGTAAAAGCCAGCCTTGGTGCGCAGCTCAGTCCTTCCCACGTGCAGCCAACCCAGCAGAGGCAGCCACAAACTGTGGATCACTTTCTAACTCCACACAGGTTGCCCAGGGCCAGTCACAGGCAGCATCTAAATAGGGCAGGTGTAGGCCAGTGGGGGTCAGTTGCTTGGGCATATTACCCCAAGCTGAAAAGTCACCAGTTCTATTCCTGGTCAGGCCACATGCCTGGGTTGCAGGTTTGATGCCCAGTTAGATCGCCTAAGAGAGGCAACCAATCAGTCTCTCTCTCTCACGTAGATGTTTCTCTCCCTCTTTCTCCCTCCCTTCCCCTTGCTCTAAAAATACATAAATAAAATCTTAACTTGGCCTGCACCAGTGTCCCTCCCAAGAGGCCCCAGAGCCAACACACCCAGTGGCCATCTTCATACAACATCACAGCAGGATTCCATTAGCTTCCGAAGTGACATATCCAAAGGGAGTTCTCAGCAGGCACCAGACCCTGCTGAGGCAAATTCCATGCCATGTGGTCAGCACCTGCACAGCGGCTGATACACTGTGGCTGGGCTCAGTCCCCACAGCTGGCCAGCCTACGGGTCAACCCACATGCGAACAAGCCAATTGCAGTCGAGACTCAGTTACAAAAGAGGGGCCCACATAACCCACGCAAGGGCCATTCCTGGAGCACCCAGCTCAGGTGATCAAGGAGACTGTGCCACTGAGTCCCACAGGACACTCGCCACCTAAGGACACCCCATCAGCACTGGGAGTCGGAGCAGATCTACCTAATACATAGAAACAAACACAAATCAGCAGCCAAAATGGTGGATGAAGAAACATGCCCCGAATGAAAGAACAGGAGAGATCTCCAGAGGAAAAGCTAAACGACATGGAGGCAAGCAATTTATCAAATGTAGAGTTCAAACAAAGTGGTAATAAGGATGCTCAAGGAGTGTAAGAACTATAACTACATGAAAAAGGGCACTGGAACCATAAAAAATAATCAGTCAAAAAATGAAGACTACAATATCTGACGTAAAGAGTGCGCTACAAGGAACACACAGTAGGATGCATAAAGCAGAAAATCAAATCAGCAATTTGGAAGACAAGGTAGCCGAACACAACCGATCAACGCAGCAAAAAGAGAAAAGAATTTCTTAAAATGAGAATGCGCAAATGAGTAATTGCTATTATTCTTATTCCTTTCCGTTATATCATGTCTTTCAAGTCCTTGGAAGTACAACTGCCAAGTGTCAAAGTCAGGAGTGACTGGGCTTAGAGTTTCAGACCTAACTTGGATTCCTGGTTTTGCCATTTATTACATTGTAACATTGTGTAAATCACTTGCCTCTCTAGCCCCCAGATTTAGCAATAATAAAATGGGGATGATACCACCAACTGACAGCTCAGTGTTGGTGAAAGTTCTAAATGAGATACTATAGAGAGAGCTCCTAGTACTCTATCTGACGTACAAATCATCTCATTTAACCAGAAAGAGGAGGAGGGGCTGTTGTAACATTTACCGTATGCCAGGAATGTGCTATACGCTTCACATATATCCTCTGCTATAACCCCCCAAACGACCTTATGTGGTCACTCCCAGAGTCTCTATATTTTGGATGGGAAAATCGAGGCTTAGAGAGATAATGTACCTTTCTCCAATTATACAGCTAGTAAGCAGCCTCCTTCTAGAACCAGCACTCTAAATCTCCTTAGATCACTCTAGTTTCCTTTTTCTCCCTGTGAAGATTGCATTGACTAACATTCCCACACACCCCCTCCGGCCCAGAAGACATGTCCATACACACATACTCTAAACTTAGTCCTACCAGGAATTCCTTTAAGTACACACCTACTGCTGAAGCATAAATGTGGCCATGTTTCTATTACTTGCACTTTTATACATTCCCCTCATGTCGTGTACCTGTCCCATTAAAATGTAAATTCTTCGAGGACCATAATCATGACTTTCACTTCCCTTGCCTCTCGCTGAAGTTCATATCCAACCAGAAAGCATTTAGTAAAGGTGGTATAGGGAGCAAATGTGGACATGGGATTGGTGCCATCACAAAGGGGACGATTCATATTCGCCAAGGATTCTTCCTCATTTTAAAGACAAGCAGAGCACCCAGCTGTGAAGTCCCACCACTTTTACCTGAACTCCAGACCACGCCACAGGGCTGAAAATGGCTACCTCCCTTGGGTCATACAACCTTACAGGAGCATTGACCATCAGGAAATTGTCTGTGGTTTTGACGTGCTTGAGTAAAAAGGGAGACACAAGCTTTCAGACCTTTCTGAACATGGAATCTTAGCCTGATGCTGAATCTAGAACCTAAGCAAGGGTTTCCTCAGAAGCATGCTCTGTTGTTTTCTTCCTGTTTCGAGAGACAACTCTTCAGTTGTGTCACCAGAGCTGGATTCTGATCTTGACGAGGTCGCCAACTAGTTACGGCCCTCGTGCAAGTAACTTCATATCCTGAGACACCATTTCTCCTCCGTAAAACAAATACTAAAATATGCACATTGCAAAATCGGTTTAAGGATTAACACTAAATGAAAAAGTTTTAAACCATTATGTTTAGTGAAAGAAGCCAACCACAAATGAGAGTGTGATTCCATTCACATGAAATTCAATAACTGGCAAAAACAAACTTTGCCTAAACAAATCAGAACTTTGGTTGCTTTTGGGCAGAGTTTAGGGACTGACTGGGAAGGACACAGGAGAGCTTTCTGGGGTGACAGAAGTTTTCTATATCTTAGAGTGTTGGTTACACAGGTGTTAAATTCATCATATTGTACACTTACAATTTGTGCCTTTTTACACATATAAACTACACTTCAATTAAGAAAGAGATAACACAGAATGAGATGATTTATATAAAGTTCTAAGTGCCAAGCAAATAACGAATGCTACATTTTAGCTATTTAGTAACTATTTAATAAACACAAACTAAGTTCCAGACACTGTGCTTGGGGATGGAGTTAGCACAGTGGTAAATCGTTGGAATCACTTACATCCTCTCTGTAACTTGCTGTTTAATAGTGTGGCTGGGCACAGAACTGTGAGGTACAGAGAGAGAATAGACACCAAAGAGGTGAGGCCAAAAGCTGGTTGTGCCCATGCCATGTGCTAGGCAGTAAAAGACACACCCTGGGAATGGAGACCATCAGAAAGACAGAAACTAGAGTGGAAGCATGGTTATAGAAGGGTCCAGGTAAGGATTAGCAAAAGAAAGGGGGATGAGTATGCCCAGAGAGCAGGCAGGGCACAGCAATGTGTGCCACTACTGGTTTACAGAAGTCCCAGAGCAGGTACCAGGGCCCCACCACCGCTATGGGACAGGTGAGGCCTTGGCAATGAGACGGGTCCAGGCACCGGATTGGGACAGGCTAATCTAGTGCTGGCTGGTACTGAGCTGAACTAGGAGCCCACTGTCCCTAGAGGCTGAAGCAGGATTTAACAAAAGATTTCAAGTATAAGGAGGAATAGATAAGGGATCAGGCCACCAAGCAGATCCTGACACAAACACTTCCCAGGCCTTGAGGGTAAACAGCTGATCTGTGAAGAGTCATTCACTGGTTAACAACATGTATTCTCAGACTGACCATGGATTTCCATGGGAACAGTAGTTCATCCAGGGGTCTGCATAGGGTTCCTGGAGTATATGTTCTGTGTTCAAATAAAAAATAGTCACTTAAGACTCGGATGGACCTGGGTTCAAAATTAGCTCTGCCTCATACTGTGTGACTGACACTGTGGGCCTCAGAGTTGTTCTCAGTAGAATGAAGATGGATGTGGTATCTGTCTCTTAAGGTTATTAAGAGGATCCAATGAGATAACATTTGTAAAATTCCTAACAGTGCCCAACACCCAGTAAGTGTCCAACGATGTAAAGCACTGTCATTCAAAGCTGAGAGACACAGTGAGCATGTGCTTTAGTTTCACATAAAAAAACATAAGTGGCAAAGACATTGGGTTGTCACTCATTTTTTTATTCACGCCATCTATGCATATAGCCAAATGAAGAATTTCCTTTTCATATGAGTAAAATCTGGGTTGTCTCATATCCTAGTGGCAGAAGTCGCCAACCTACAACATTTCCAAATTTGCCATAAACAACATCCACAATAATAGCTTCATGCCCTAGAAAATCCAGATGTGCCTGGTCCAGGATTTCCTACAGTTTATCTTGATGCAATCTCATTATTCTTTGTGAATTAACAATGCATTTTGGTATCAAAATAAAGAGAACTCTATTCCCTGATCAGTCAAGATAACTGAGTTCACCAGCAAATGGAGGAGACACAATTACAACGGGCTCAAATTTTCAGCATCCATTGATACTATTTTAACATGACCCATTTGTGAGTTGGAAAATTCTGGAGAGGATTGGGAAGCAAGCTTGTCTACACAGAATATTATAGCTGTGTTTGATTTGGGGTAATGATGCTGTTTCATGTGGTCCATTCCCAAAATATATCTCTGAATCTCAAATTTAGACGTTAGTGGTCCACCCATCTCTTCTTAAGGGCAGTCAGTGGAAATAGATTTTACCAGGAGATTTCAAGTTTGCCTTGCTTCCCCATAAACCTTTTGATATACTTTCTAACATGTAATAATTAGATTAAAATGGAGCAAGTAAGGGGTCTATTGCCCTTCCTGAGTCTGTCCCAGTTAAGAAACAGTATGAAAAAAAAAAATGTTGACCTGCACAGTAGAGGGGTCATCTTACACATTGCACATCTGCCGAGCGTGTTGTCTTCCCTTACACACAGCTGCTAGAGCCCTGCCATCGAACGTCAAAAATAGTGGATTGCAGGAGAAAAAGCAGTGAGCACTAAAATGATAATTCTCATATGGAATAAAACAGAGTCAGGGCTTCCTTTGTGACTGTTGGAAGTCCTACACAGAGGAACGCTAGGTCAGAATATTAGAGTTAGTTATTTCCCCGTATTTTTTGCCACTGAGCCCATATTAGCATCTTCTCAATACTTTAATGACTCAAAGGTCAAGTGATCCCCTTCCAGATGTATTTCCAGCCTCCACAGGAAGATTTTTTTTTAATCCTCGCTTGAGGATATGATTTTATTGATTTTAGAGACAGTGTAAGGAGTGGGGGACACTGATGTGATAGAAACATCGATTGGTTGCCTCCCATATGTGCCCCAGCCGGGGATTGAACCCACAACTTAGGTATATGCCCTGACCAGGAACTGAACCCACAACCTTTTGGTATATGGGAATGGGACAATGCTCCAACCAACTGAGCCACTGGCTGGGGCCACAGTAAGATTTTTAAACTCACATCACACAAGTCCAATAAATTCATTGTTTTTTTTTAGTCTGATGATCTTAGAAGCAATTTGAGAGCTGCATTAGTATTTCATTCATTTCAAACTATATGGACATGTTTTGAGTTTTGAGAGTCCCTATGTAATAACGCTTGGGAAGAATCCATCTGGCCACTCAGGCTTACTTGCAAATGAGTGGGTATCGTCCTGTACCCTCGACTACCAGAGCAATGGCCTACCCCACGACAACGTTAAGTGCAGCCTTGTTGCAGGACTAAGAACAGTAAGTAGTACTGCTTTCCTATTCTCCATCACTAGTTGGAATGTACTGTAACTATCAACTGGCTTTTGCATTTCCCACCCTTGGCTTTCTGCTCCCTCTTTTGAATATACGTCTTTAATCAGCAAATACATGCAAAGAAATATCCTTCCTACCAAACACATGTGGTCATGGTTGGCTCAGCATTACTCTGTCAGGATCAACTGTAATAATTAAAATTAATAAAATTAAATAAGGTGCTCTCCTGGTAGGTCCATTCCTCTCCTTCCGAGGAATGTGCACATACCCCTCCCACACAAAAGTAACATTTATCATCATCCTTTTAAAGAGAAATGATGAAAGCGATGACAAGAAAATCTAAATACAGTGACCTCACCTGTAAAGAGGCACAGGAACTCCATGGCAACACTGAGCCTTCCCATTTGAAGGCCATGTGCTCAGACATCCCAAGTTCCAGATCTGATTTAGTGAGCTCCAGAGCAAAATGGAAATAGGCGTCCTGGGGTTTAATCCACTGAGAGATTTTACATCGAGAACACCTTCCATATCACAGAGAGCAGGTTTCATCCAGCCTATCACTGACATCACTTCTTGCCAGAGGGGAAAAAATGCTTTTTAAATATTGACTTTCTCAGTCACTGCCAAGGCCAGCCACTCAGCCGTGAACCACATTTGTCGCGGCCATCTTACACAGATCGTGAACTCTGCTGCCTGCCAAGAAGCATCTCCGGGGCAATAGCTAAACCGCGGCAACCATCCTAAGCTGAGATTCTACACATCTGAGCCAGGAGTGAGGGAATAACTGCCTTCCTTCAAGTTCGGAGTCACCACTCAATCTCCTAGTGACATGTCTCAGCGACATCTCAAATGTCTGCATTCTGAGTCCTTACCCTTCACTGCAAGGGTCCAAGGCCAACCTTGCCCTGTGGAGCCAATCCGCCACCCCCCATCATCAGCATCATCACTAGTAATTATTTAACAGTTACTATGTGCCAGGCCCTGGTCTTAATTATTTTACATCTATTACCGTCTCTACTACAACTAATAGTAACAGCTACTACTTATGTAGCATGGCAGGCACTGTTTCAAGGATTTTACACATGTGATCCTCACCATGCCTAGCAGATAGGTACCGTCATTGTCCTTGTCTCATAGATAAGAAAACTGCAGCACAGAGTGGTTAAGTAACTCACCCGAAGACACATCTAGTAAGTGGAGGAGCTGAACTTCGATACAGGCTGCCTGGCCCTAGATCCAGCTGTCCACACAGGCCCTGTGATCCCATGGCAAAGACAGATTTATAACAGCCAGTCATAACTCCAGGTTCCTTTAGAGAGGGACTCGGAAGGGGTTCCTGAGACCTGGTCCACCTTCTTAGAGAAAGGACTGTTGGGATGAATATTGAAAGAGAGTAAGTCAGGGAAAGAAGAAAAGGAAGCCCTTTCTTGAAAGGCATAATAATGCACAGAACTGGTGGTGGAGGCAGAGCACGGTTTTTCGGAAACTCCAGGCAATTCCATAAAGTTAGGGTGAAGGATGTAGAAGAGAAGGATTCGGAGAGAACAGTAAAGAGTTCTGGCCCCAGTCCACAGCAGCCCTGCCGCTCACCCGAGTTACACTGATTCCAAGAACAATGGGAGCCTCTAATGCTTCATATCATGTCACACACGGGCTTCCTTTTCAGAAATACCCCTTGGTAGCCCTATGGAAATCATACCACACAAGAGAGAGAAGCTAGGGAGGAAGCTATGAGCATAACCCAGGTGAGAAATGATGAGAGTCTGAACTACTGTGTCAGTAATTATAAGCATAGGAGAAAATATCCAGTCTTCGGCATTTTGATACTGCTTTAATAAAAACACACCTGTCTAGACATGGGATTCCCGAAGTTCTTTCCCCTAGAGGACTTCACTGTAGCCACTCCATGGACCTCATAGGTGTAGTGTCATATTTTGAAATTAAACATAAATGAGTTCACCATTTCACATTTCGTTGTCCTAGAACTCAACTGCTTAGCTGTCTTCAATACATAACAAAAGATTTAATTAGTCAAGATACTAATAGCCCATACTTCTCTAATAAAAAAGTCTTCATCATCATCATCCTCTTTTACATGAAGCAATTTTTATTACAGGAATTTAAAAAACATCTCTATCGGTCTCACCTTGAGCCACGGTTCTTAAGATAATGTCCATAACCTATAGCCTGCCAGGAAACCAAAGGCCGGATGACCTCTTCTAACATCTGTGCAAATAAGTGATACCACACCTGGCTCACACTAGATGCTCAACAGGTTTATTGAGGAAAAAAAAAAAATCAGTGAGTGGATGAAACCTAAAATAGGACTTGAGCATGAAAAAAATTTATTTAGTATTGCACAAACCTATATATCATCCCATCACATTCTCACAAAGTCTTTGCCACTTTGCCTCTTTTCTTTGGCAAGGTCTCTTACTGGACGCCTTAACTGAAAAAACAGTGGTGTAGGCGATTCAGTTGATGGTGGTCCACTGAGAAGAAGAGTTTGAGAATCACTGCCAAGGGACTTAGGAGATTTCGAAGAAACCACCCCTTATAAGCTTTATAATCACAAGGAGCTGGACTGGGGGACATTCGAAATAGTAAGTAACTCAAAAATATTCCATCAGTCACTAGGACTTTAGAGCTGGAAGAGACTGGCTCAGGAAGGTGAAAGGATATACTCAAGGTCACACAGCCAGTCAATGACAAAATTGAGACCAGGACTCATGATTCTTAATTCTGAGACCCGTGTTCTTTCAATATTCCATGCTGCCTGTTCCCTTGGTGTGGAAATATTACTAAAATCTAACGTGAAACTTGGTGGTATACAAGCCAAGGATGTGCAAATAATACTGAGATGGTCAACAAGCCTCAGAAATCCTAGTGTTTAGTTCTAATTTGCCCCTTGCTAGTTGAGTGGTCACTTAATTTTAAAATCTCAGCTTTCCTGTTTGTTAAAGGCAGTAAATTCACCAGCCCTGCTTCTCACTGTTCATGAGGCTGGGCACTCCCTTCCCCACAGTGACTTTCCCTCTGTTTAGAAATCTGCCCATAGCAACCCTGTCTCGAGACCCTGTCTCCAGCACAACATACAACCTGGTTTTCCCTCATTTCTTTTATAACCAGATTGCTGAGAAGAGGCTACACTCACAGCCATCACATGCTCTGGGTCAGAAGTAGCCCCACAGAGTCTTAGCTGAGAGACCTAGGGCAAGTCACTTAACCTCTCCAACCCCTGATTCCTCGTGTGTAACATGAAACTGTTAATCATGTCCTTCTCTGGTTTGTTCGGAGGTTTCAATGAGATAACTGTGGTAAGGCACATAAGCATTCATTCAACAAATATTGATTCAGCATCTGCTATGCATCAGGTGGTATTCTCAGCACTAGGGAGCCAGCAGTAAACCAAAATAAACGTGAGCCCTCATTTCCACAAGGCCTGAGAATCCCACTTCTGAGTTTTCCACCACCTCCTCACTGTCCTGTAGATGCTTACAATAAGGTAAATAGAGCATGTCTCTTTGCCTTAGAACTTGCTGGAGCTGAGCACAATAACATAGGTGACACTACCGTGAGAACTGTAAAGGAAAAAACAAACCACAAATGGAAGGGGTTTTTATTAGCACTTCTCAAGCATCAGCAAGGATTTGGCAAACCTGTCTCAATATTGCCTTTCCCTCCTTGGGACGCTGGAATCCATGATGACTTAAAATCATCCTCAGGTGTCTGGGTAAGCTATCAGAATGCTACCCCCTTAAATTAGTGTACCCTCTATTTGAGCCTCCGGGCCACAGAATTTGCAAATCTGTTGAAAGTGAAGTCTCCTTCAGCAGGATTTTCTTAACAATGTCCAGCTCTGCCTTTTCACACTGACTGGCTCCCGCTCTGTGCTGTTTTCCTGTGTGTCTCATCATTCCCTCAAGGCCCCAAGCTCCTGGAGGGCAGGGTACATGCTTGGTTCACCCTGTCACCATCTCCCTCTTTTAAACATGTACCTTGACACAGAGTAGGCCCACAAAAAGGGTTATTGGTGAAGAGTCACAAGGATCGCGGCCCTCAAGAGGACAGTGTATTTCGGAGGCCAACCCGTCCGCCACACTCACTACATTTTCCTTTTTAAGTCCACCAGTGTGCTTTATAAGTAAATAGAAAATGCTAACCTTAGCATATTCAGGAGAACGTTTTAGCATGCAGCAATTAGGTTATCTCTTGGTTATTTATTTCTTCGGCTTGTTATTAGCTCTGTGCAGAATATTATTCTAATTATGTCAGCCCAATCAGCAGTATTGCATGTCCAGGCTCATTTCCATTAGTTTGAGCTTTGTCTTTCACACTGTGATACTAATTCAATGAGACATCAAACATTTAAATCGACCCGGGATGCCGAGGTCAGGCAGTTTTGCCCTTCCACTCTATTAGCACTCGGGTGTAATTGTGTTTGTCACTCCCCACATGACGAATAGTATCAGGGTGACTATTGGAGCACAAATGAGCAATGTGCTAATATATTATTTTGTTCTATAATATCAATATGTGTTTATTCAGTGCTCGTGCTAGCCAACTTGAAACGGTCACTTTAATACAACCACATAACCTGCTTCTACTCCCAGCAAAGCGTTTATTTGGAACATTTGCTAGACTTTTAATAAAATCTGGCCAAAGGGGAGAGAATAAAAATGGTTGCTAGGAAAATGCACTGTGAAGATCTCAAAATTCAAAGCCTCTAGAAACACCAGTGAGAACTTGGAAACCACGAAAACAAAATGTAGAATGCAACTTTCTTACCTCCTCAGGATACTTTGCAAAACTCTTTCATCCTGTGGTAAATAGTTTTAAAATCAAGGCACAGCCATGTTTAAACTGATATGAACTTGACCTGGAGTTAGCTGGAGTTGTTGATCTTCATGACTGTGTTTTTGAGAGTGAGGGAAATGGAGGAAACTAACAAGCAAAAATAAAAGCTTTTAGAAACGTATTAGATTATTTTTGTTTCCATAACAGAGTAGTCACTTGATGGTGAATTTTATCCCTGAGACCCCAACAGGCCCCGTATTTGCTACTATTTGCTACTGCCGTATGACTTACCCTGATCGTTATGAGACTTAAAATTTGGATATTTATATAACATAGCGTTACCCATAGTCTTTTAGTTTCTTATTTTACATTTTAACATCTAAAAATAACAAGGGAAGCTGATTTGGCAAAAAGTCTGACTCAATACCATGAGTTATTCGGTCAGGAGGCACTGTTGATTCTAATAGGAATCTTATTTCTGGGTCTCACTGACTTTGCATAATCACCAAATCACCACAGGGCAGGCTGTGTTACGCCCAGGGGGTAAACGGAAAACAGGCCTGGAGAAGCTGGCACCCAAGCTCAAGATCCCAAGGCAGAAGCGAGCCTGCATGGCGACGACTCACTGCTCTGAAACCCCACGGCGCCCGCCCACAGCCCAGAGTGTGGGCCGCTCCTGCTCGGGCACCAGCCCTTATCCAGGCCGTGCTTCAGTCCTGGCTCCTCCTGCACTCCACATAGCCTGTGCTTCCTGCTCTGCCCAAGGTGGCTAACCTAGCTCCTCCAAATCATAAACTTCTTAAACATCAGCACTATACCCAGCTTTGACACTGATATTGAAATTATCAGGTAGGAAGTTCAAAATAACTATGATTATTACGTTTATCCACGATGAACATAGATGCAAAAATTCTCAACAAAATATTAGCAAAGCAAACTCAACGACACATTAAAAGGATCATACACCACGTTTAAGTGGGATTTATTCCAGGGTTGCAAAGACAGTTCAACATCTGCAAATCAATGTTATACACCACGTTAATAAAGTGAAGGATAAAAATCATGTGATCATCTCAATAGATGCAGAAAAAGCATTTGACCAAATTAAACATCTCTTTGTAACAAAAACTCTCAACAAACTAGGTAGAAAGGAAATATACCTCAACATAATAAAGGCCATAGTTAATATTATGTTCAATGGTGAAAACTGAAAACTTTTCCTCTAAGACCAGTAGCAAGGTAAGAACGTCTACTCTCACTTTTATTCAACACAGTATTGGAAGTCCTTGCCACAGTAATTAGGCAAGAAAAAGAAATAAATAGCACCCAAATCAGAAACTAAGGAATAGAAATGTCTCTGTTTGCAGGTCATCTTATATAGAAAAAACCCTAAAGACACCCCTAAAAAACTGTTAGAACTAATGAATGAATACCATAAAGTTGTAGGATACAAAATCAATACACAAAAATCAGTTGCATTTCTATACACTAGAAATGAACTGTCAGAAAGAAAAATTAAGAAAACAATCCCATTTATAATTGCATCAAAAAGAACAAAATACCTAGGAATAAATTTAGAGCCAGAAAGCAGATCAGTGGCTGCCTAAGGTTGAGGGTAGGGAGGGAGGAATTGGGGACCAACTATCAAGGGGCCCGAGGGCACCATATGGGGTAAGGGAAATGTTCCCAATGTGGGTTGTGGTGATGATTGCACAACTCTTTAAATTCACTACAATCATTGAATTATACGCTTAGAGTAGGCATCATAAATTACACCTCAGTAAAGCTGTTAAGGAATATTTGAAGAGTTTTCTGATGGAAAAGAGAATATTGTCATTTCATACTATTGAAATAGTCAGAATGAAATTTCACAGACAGTAATTCTAAGGAGTTAAAATTTTAGCCAATATGAGGAAGTACATACACTGATAATCAAAGTTATTCCTGTTGACTGTAACTTTTAGGAATCGACTAATTGACTACAACAGGAACAACTTCGATTCCTAAAGCAAACATGCTGACCATTAGCTGGCCAATGCCAGGGATATTCCTGACCCCTTCTCCTTTGTCAATGGGACCTAGAGTTTGCAGTGTGACTAGCTGGATGTACTATAACTTACAGCGAATGAATTTGAATGGGTAAACTTACCTTTCAGTAGAAGTAGTCCAGAAGAGCTGAATAACTTTCTGCCAGAAAAAAAATGTGAAATATTCCTATAGGAAAGAGAGGATGATATAATTAGTTGGTTAAAATCAAACATCTTTTAATCATCCTTTTTTGAAAAAATGCTTGCATTATATGGGTGTTCCTTGAATTATAAAAAGCAATAATTGTTGTGAAGATGCACACACACACACACACACACTCCACTTTTGTTTCCTGAGGAACTTTGAAAATCAAAGTAAGAGGCTACTTTTACTAGGAGATGCAAAGCACACAAAAGTAAAGCACTTGGCCTCTACCCTCCAGGCACTAGAAAGACAATCTATGTAGAAGGGGTTGAGCACACCTGAAGCAATTAGCAGATATCAGATACTGTACAATTAAGCCCTAAATTGTGGGGTATGAATACAATTAAATTCTGTAAAAGCCAAAACACAGATGGCTTTCAGTTCCACCAGGATTAAAATATGCTACCTGATGGCGAAACCACACAATTGACTGAACTGTTCACACCAAAACCCAGTTACTTTGAACAAGTAGTCCTCTGAAGGCTTCTGACACCAACATGCTATTAGATAATATCCATCAAGTGATTTCATAGAAACAAGGGAAATTAGTGCTTTAGAAAGAAGTCATTTAAAACAGGCTCCCTGAGATCATTCTGGCTGTGCAAATTCCATAGTGGATTATTTCTTGAATTTCACTCATCTGTAGTGTCTGCATGTGAGACATGCAGATGAAAGTTTTGCCAGATAAACGCAATTTAAGTACTGCTATAATGGCAGTACCACAACTGGATTTTTTCTTTACATTTTTCCATCTGCAGTCTTGCCTTTTATTACTGTACTATTGTATAGACTGGCATGATCACAAAGGTCTGCATTATTTTAATACTGCATGGAAAAGATAGGAATTCTTTAAAGTACTGTTATCAGGATTAAAACCCTTTAACATATGCACTGATTGGGTTAACAAATGATCCGCTACAAGTATTTTCTCATTTGAAGCTGACTTTAGTAACAGTAAATGTAATTTGAGTTGCTTTTCTAGGAGTTCTGAGTCACCCACTCTCTCCTCCTCCCTCTACCCATGAATGAATTTGATTTCAAGGGGTTTGAAGAGATGACAGGTTACATGGACTCCAGGAGAGGATCTGTTCCCTTGCAAAGCTGATTAGTTCTTTTGGGACGGAATCTGCAAGCTTTGCTCCTTGACCACCACCGTGTTCACACACCTGAGAGTGGAGAGGACCCAGAATCCCAACAAGTAACGAATGAGCTGCTGAGGTTTTGTCTGCCCCTGCCTTTGCCGGGACAGGCTTGGTGTCTAAATCTGAAGACAGCTTTTACCTGCTGATAGAGCTTTTGAGAGGGAAACCCCCTAGAAATGGAATGTCACTGGAGTGATATGCTCCTCTTGGTTCCTGAATAAAATTCTACATAGCAACTTATTTGCCGTGAAAATTAAATATTTCATCTCTGTTGCCTTCTCTGTTCAACTTCTAATTAGCACACGTTGTCTCCATGCCCAAATCTCGCTTTTTAGCAAACAAATCAACTTGTTCGTGCCCTTTGCAAAAGAACACATACCAAGTGCCTTGGGCTGCTTAAGGAACTGAAGCTACTGTCAATAGATTTAATTTTTTTTTTTTTTTTACTCTAGAGTGAATACACTGCATACATCCAAAATGATGTAGTTTAAATATGATATTTTCTCTGATTCCCTTCTGAAAGTTTTTCCATTTTCAAATTTTCTCAACTTAATTTTCACCTTAATGAAATAAGTACTTGATATAATTCTGTTTTGCCTTTACCTTTTATGGTATTTATTCAAAAGCTATCTATTGCCATTCTTCTAAACTAGTTTCATAATTATATCACACATTCCTTCCACAATGTGTTTCCTTGCCTTCATGTGTATATCAGAATTTAAACACTGGCCACCATGGCATTGGTGGATTTACTTGCTTCTGTTACTGAAAACCAGCTCAGATAATACTTTTAATACTTTTCTTACAAACGACTAGCATAACAGAATTAGTGAATAGCACTAATATCCTAGGACCGAAACAACCCAATAAATGGAGCTCATTTTTGTTGCTTTAGGTTAGAACCATCAATTTAATTTACAATGATTTGGAAATGGAGAGGAAATGTAGCTTTCTTACTTCCCCTATAGCTGATATTTTCCTTCACAAGCTCCCATCCACAACTTATTGAGGAAAAAAATAGCTAAATGTTTGAGTTCAAAGCTAAGTCTGTTTATTCAGCCCTTTTAGAAAACGTCTGCTTTGTCAGCCCTTCCTTCTTCCTGTTTCTGTAAGAGAGCACCCGGGTGCCTGGAGAGGGTGGTATCGTACTCATACTAGTGAACTGGATACGGACCCCTCCCGCGTGTGCTGGTTGCTACTTCTGGGTTTCCAGGGCAATGTCCGCTTATTAGGTGTCCTGACAGCCTCCGTGCTGGAATTCGCAGCTAGTGGATCTGTGGTCCGTTCTCTTGGCTTGGCCAGTACTCATGGTGATAATCCCAGCCTCGCTGTCTAGCTTCGGAGACAAGGGTGCCTTGCCCTTCTAGGGCGAGCTTCTCAGCAAACCCGTAGACACTTCTCCTTGTCAGGGTCTATGCCCAAGTTTTTTTCATGGGGCCGTGCCCCAAGTTGATGTGGGACACTGTGAGATAACAACATGCCAGCCCTCAAGGGCAGTGAGGTGGGACGGGAGAAGTAGGGGGAGTCTCTCTGGCTTCGCTGTTACACTCACATAGCATGGGGCAGGGCGCCTGGTAAATGCTCTGGCTATGGATATTCTGGGCACCTCAGCCATCACTCCCTTGGCTCCCACTTTGACTGCTGTCATTTCCCCATTTGACGTTCTAGCCTGTTTATGGCTTGACCTTAGCACACACTCCAAGATACACCTGGAATACCCCCCTATCACCAGAGAAATCTTGGACAAGAGGACTTTGAAATATACATAAGGACAGATGGATATAAAATAGAACGTCACTGGTTTGTAATTAGTCAAGGCTTCACTACAGAATATTTAAAAGGAACCTCCACTGTTACCATTTTTTTGCATAATTATATGTAGTAACTAACAGAAAGCTAATTACATCATCCAATAAGCCTTAGGAGACAATGTAAAAAAAAACAGAAAAGAATTATTTATAAGTAATATATTATTCTTTTATAAGTTCAAAGTTATATAATGTGCTTGGGAATTTTTATATTTGTTATCAGGGAAGGGAAGTTTGTTCACTTCTAAAGAAACTAGAGATAGACTATAACTTGTCTAGTTTTAATCACATTACAACAACTAAAACAAAATTAATGAAGTCCTCCACATTACAAATCAAGTGCACATTTTACTAAACTGAAGTCAAAGTGGAAATGTACACAATATGTTGTTTGATAAAGAATGCTGAAAACATAATGAACGGGTTGAGTTTTTAAAATCACATAATTTAATAAAACTTGAGACAAAGCTACTGATTCAGAATGCTTGGACCATGTTAGTAGCTCTTACTCTGCCAAATTCCCGACGAGCTTTCCAAAAGTGATGTCTTTATCCCATAATGGAAAAAAGAAAACTCCTTTGTCTCGATCACCCTCACCACAGTTAGTGTTTAACATGTGCTGCCGTAACATCTCAAAGCATCTTAGAAACAGTTGGATCTAAACAAGAATCAGCCAGCAAAGCCATTGCTCCAGGTGGCTTTGGGAGATACATCCAATGGTGACTGGTCTCACCACTCCAGAGGAAAATGAGGTAGGTACATTTAAAGGCTGGCCTTCGGGACTGGATTCACTATAGGACAAGACCAAGGAACATGTCCTTCTCAGGCAGCCAGTGTGAGAATTCTATGGGACACTTAAAAAAAAAAAAAAAAAGCAAACTACATTCATCATAAGCAAAATATAGAAAAATTTTAATTAAAGAAAGTGCTTTGGAATATGTTGTCCTTAGATGTCTAAGACTACAAAATTAGTTGTATAAATTATGGTGCATCCACACAATGCAATACACAGGAGTCATTAAAAATCATGCTCCAGAATGTTAACTGACATTGGAAATGCTGTGATATAAAATCTTATTACATGAAAAGCAAGCCATAAAAAAGTAGGATCATTTTTTGTGTTTTTAAAACATATATATACAGACTAGAAAAAGGTATCAAAAGGCTAGCAAAGATTATTTTCCATGATTTAAAAAATGTTTTCATCTTTCTGTTTATCTAAATTTTGTATCATAAACATGATTTTAATGCGAGAAAATATTATAATGCTAGGAAATTGATCAATCTGTGTAATCATATTTTCTAGTTAACGGAAACATAAGCAAAGCACTTTGGGATGGTTTAAACATTTTAATCCATATCCTGCCTACCGGACAACAGAAACCCAATAGTCTGATTATATTCAGTGAAAGCACTCAGACAATTAATCTAGCAAAATACCCTTATTGTATTTTTGACACATGTGATATCCAAACCACTTAAGTCTTACATTTTACTTTCATTCAGTTATTACATTGCTAAGCTCATAGGGAACTTAACAGATCTGAGACAATTTAAACACAATTACATCTTTCCTTCTTATTTAAGCATCACTCATCATCACCACAAAACCATGAATGCTGGTGTAGGAGGTTTAACATCCACTGGTTCAGGTATCATGGTTTGGCATGGTGTTTAGTGACTAAATTCCTGGTTTGCATTTCTTGTTTATGTGGTATTTGCCACAAAGGTTAAATGCAACACAAATTCCAAAGGGCTTAGCTCTTTAGGATTCCTGTTGCAACTCTATTATGACTTTTTTTTTAATGCCATTATAATGACTTTTTTTTTTGCCATTTCAAATATGCAAGTTCTATTTAAGTTCTTATACTCACCTCTAATGTTAAAAAACCTATTCACTTATTGTTTTCACTAGATAAAATATTCAGGTGGTTCAAATACCAAAAAGTACAAAATAGCAGACTCTGAGAAACCTCCCTCCCACCCATGTACCTACTACAGAGTCCCCACCTTCCTCTGACTGACAACCATTATTAGTTTCTAATTTGCACATCCAGAGATTTTTTTAAATGTATATACAAGCACAGTATATATTTTTCTACCTCTTATTCTGTCCACATATTACACTGCTATTCACCTTCCTGTTCTTAGTACTTCTGGGGGCTGGTTCTTAGACAACTTCCTCTATTTCTGTGATGTATCTGTTTCAATCCATGTCTTTTGAAGTCCATTTTGATAAACTATTAACTTGAATTAAATTGAGCAAAGTAGTTTCTTATAATTATCTCCTTTTCTATAATTCTCCTACTGTTTCCAATTTGTTGTATTTGCACTATCTCACTTTTTTACTGAATAAATAAGCAAATGTTTTATCTTTCCAAAGCTTTCAGATTAGTTCAACTAGACTTATTTTCTGTTTCTATTTTTTCCTTCTTTCTTTTTTGAATAACATTTCATTGGCTATGCTATTACAGTTGTCCCAATAATTTCCCCTTTGCCTCCCTTCACCCAGCAACCCTCACTCCCTCAGGCAATCCCCTCACCATTGTTCATGTCCATGGGTTGTGCATATAAGTTTTTTGGCTACTCCGTTTCCTATACTGTACTTTACATCCCCATGGCTATTCTGTAACTGCCGATTTGTACTTCTTAATCCCCTCACCTCTTCACCCATACCCCTTAACTTCCAACTGACAACCATCAAAAGCCTCTCCCTATCTGTGATTCTGTCTCTGTTCTTCTTGTTTGCTTAGTTTGTTTTTAGATTCAATTGTTGATAAATTTGTATTTTTTACCATTTTATTGTTCATAGTTTTGATCTCCTTCATAAATAAGTCCCTTTAACATTTCATATAATAATGGTTTGGTGATGATGATCTCCTTTAGTTTTTTTTCTTGTTCTGGGAAGCTCTTTCTCTGCCCTTCGATTCTAAATGATATCTTTTCTGGGTAGAGCAATCTTGGCTGTAGGTTCCTGCTTTTCATGACTTTGAATATATCTTGCCAATCCCTTCTAGACTGCAAAATTTCTTTTGAGAAATTTCTGACAACCTTATGGGAACTCTCTTGTAGGTAACTAACTGCTTTTCTCTTGCTGCTTTTAATATTCTTTTTATTTTTATTATGATGTGTCTTGGAGTGGGCCTCTTTGTATCCATCTTGTTTGGGATTCTCTGTGCTTCCTGGACTTGTGTGTCTATTTCCTTTTTCGAATTAGGGAAGCTTCATTTCACAATTTTTTCAAATAGATTTCCAATTTCTTGCTCTTTCTCTTCTCCTGGCATCCCTATGATGTGAATTTTGGAACACTTGAAGTTGTCCCAGGGGCTGCTTATACTAACCTCATTTTTTTGGATTCTTTTTTTCTTCTTCTTGTTCTGATTGGTTGGTTTTGCTTCCTTATTTTCCACATCGTCTATTTGATTCTTAGCTTCATCCATTCTGCTGTTGTTTCCCTGTAAATCATTCTTCATTTCAATTAGTGTATCCTTCATTTATGACTGGGTCTTTTTTATGCTATTGAGGTCGTCACTAAGTTCCTTGAACATCCTTATAACCAATGTTTTGAACTCTGCATCTGATAGATTACTTACCTCCATTTTGTTTAGTTCTTTTCCTGGAGCTTTGATCTGTTCTTTCACTTGGGCCATGTGTCTCTGTCTCCTCATTTTGGCAGCCTCCCTGTATTTGTTTCTATGTATTAGGTGGAGCTGCTGTGACTCCCTGCCTAAGTAGCATGGTCTAATGTAGTTAGGTGTCCTGTGGGGTCCAGTGGCACAGTCTCCCCTATCACCCAAGCTAGGTACTTGAGGTATGCCCTTTGTGTGAGCTGAGTACACCCTCCTCTTGTAGTTGAAACTTGATTGCTCTTGGCAGGTCTATGGGAGGGGTTTACCCAGGTCAGTCAACTGCAAGGACTGGCTGTGACCACTGACCACCAACATCTACCCTCCTTGGAGGATCAGCTGTGCAGGGGCAGGGTGATGGTGCTCTGACATGGCCTGTAGCTGTCCCCTGGGTAAGCAGCCCCTAGGGTTTCCCGGGTGGTGCAGGTCAAGGTCAGTCCTCACCTGTGTTTTTCCTGGTGCTACTCTGCCTGAGCTATAAAGCAATCTTAGATGGCTGCAACTTGTGCTGGGCTTGGAGATCCCCAGGTGAAGCCAAGCTGTGCATCTAGGTTGGCTGCTGCTAGTGCTGGGCCTGGTGCCACTTAGGAAGAGGTATGTGGGCTGGAAGCTCAATGAGGCTGGCCGTTGCTTGTTTGAAAGGATTTAGAAACTTGTAAAGCATGAGCCAAGACTAGTCATTCATATAGAAAAGACACCAATAACAGCTGTAAGTTGGGTGGGATGGAGCCTCATGGCATCTCCTGGGTGGGGTAAACAGTGTTAGCCAGGTTGATGGAGTCTCAGATATGGCATCTGCCTGCTGGCTCTGTGGTTCTATGAGGGGGAGGTTTCAGAAAAGGGACAATGGCCTCTGCCCACCTTTCTGTCTGGGAGAAAGCAGTCCCCCAGCTCTCACCTTGATGCCAGACACATCATTTCCTCCCTGGTATGCCTCTGGTGTGTTTCAAACTGCTACCTGGGCCCTGGAGCTCAGAGGGAGTGAGTCTGAGTAAGTCCATGTGTAGGGGTTTGTTTGTTTGTTTGTTTGTTTGTTTTGGTATATTTTATTGAGTATGCTATTACAGTTGTCCCATTTCCCCACCCTTTATCCCCTCTGCCCAGCACCCCATCCCATCATCTCCACACCTCTTAGTCCATGTCCATGGGCTGCACACACCAGTTCTTGGGCTTTTTAATTTCCGTGTGTGGGTTCTTTAAAAGGAAATGCTTGGGTTCCAGGAGTTTTTTTCCACTGGCTCATTTCCTGCTGGTTTTTGCAGCCAGAAGTTATGGGGACTTACCTTTCTGGCACTGGAGCCCAGGGCTGTGGGTCCTGGTGTAGGCTGGGACTCCTTACTCCCAAAATAATCCCTCCTGAAATTTTACCCACTGCACGTGGATGTGGGACCTGCCCAGTCCATGTCTCTGCCCCTCCTACCAGTCTGGGTGGATATGGTTTCTTTAATTCCATAGTTGTCAGGCTTCCATTCAACTGGATTTCTGACGGTTCTAAGTGATGGTTGTTCTATAAGTTAGTTGTAATTCTTATGTGGTTGTGTGAGGAGGCAGGTTGTGTATACCTATGCTGCCATCTTGACTGGAAGTTCCCTTTCTTTCCACTTATTTTTTCCCTTTTGTTGACTTTTAAGTTGGATGCTTATAACATGTATTTCTATTTTTACATATATATATACACATATATGTACGTATGTATATATAAATTTTCCTCTAAGAATTGCTTTGATTATATCAAATAGCTTCTGATATATAGTTTTTACATAATCATTATTTTCCAGCTATCCCAACATTTCAGTTTATACTTCCTCTTTGATTCAAATGTTGTTTAATAGATATTTTATTTAGTTATAAGAAGATATATCATACTTATATTTTTCTGTTATTTTAATCCCCACATTAGTTTCAGTCTTGATTAACTGTTAAATATATTCAGTGCTACCCTCAAATCCTTTTACAACTATCAGCCTAGTCATAGCCTGGTTTGCTAAAATTTGTCTTCTGGTAGTTTCCTCAGTAAGAGCTCATGACAGTGTTTTGTGCCAAGCCATATTGGAGACTGGGTCAAAAAAAAAAATCAGTAATAGTGATCCTGTTTTTATTTAAAATTATGATATTTTATTTATCATAGATTCTTCCATTAATTTTATTTATTTTAATATTGCATTAAATATTGCTCTTGATTACAGAGATTTTTGGCATCCTCTTAAACTTTGTGCCCAAAGCACCTAATATTCTTTGGATTCCTGCATGTTCTGCTTTTATACTGGAAGAACGGTGTAGCTGGCTCACTCTTTCCTTGAGGAAATTCTAAGTAGTGCTCTATAATCTGCTGGTGTTGAAAGATGGTGTGGAAAAGTTTGATCCCAGGAAAATTATTTTCATCTAAGTGAACCCTTCTCCCCCACCCTGCAACCCTGTCTTCCCAATGATTCTTTCTTTATTTTTAAGGTTCAATAACTTTCCTAGTATCTGCCCTGGTGTTGATCATCTGGGTTGATTTTCCTTGGCACGTGGTATGAATTTTTACTGTATAGATTCAAGTATTTTTTTTCTTCAATTACCTTTTAAAATATTTGTTCTGTATCATCTTTTGTTTTGTTTTTTCCTTTGGGCACTTTACTTACATGGTTACTGGACACCTCCCCCCCCACCCCCGGCCATATATCTTCTCTGTCTTTCATTTTCTTGTAATTTAAAAATATATATTTTTATTGCATTGTGTTTACTTTTTTCTTTTTATCTTTTACGTCCTCAGCAGTATTTTCTATATTGTTTGTTACTTCTTCCAATTTCACTTGATTTCTGCATTTATTTTTTCCCCTCTACTTCTTCCCTGAGTCCTACTAGTTTATATTTCTTCTCCTCCTACTGTCTCACTATCTCTTCTTTCAAGTATTCCATTACCACTATTCACTAGTCAAAGGCTGCCTTCTCAGCTGTTTCTAATGGTTTGCATGATTATTTATGTAGCTCCATATCCCCTCTGTGTTTGACCTGAACTTGATCCCAAAGGTGTTCTGCCAATGCTCAGCTTACCCCCATCTCTACCATTGCTGTTCCAGGTATAGGATATAAGCTCTGATACCTCAAGAGTATCACACCCTCAGGAATCACAGAAATTTCAAAAAACTCATGAAGTGGAAGCATCTTGAGGTGAGACTAAAAAGGGAAATTAGCTAAGGAATTTTGTTTAAAGGTTATTTAAGAAATAGTTAGACTCCAAGATCCAGGCCATGGAACAAGCCCTACTCCAACAGAGAATTGAAAGGTTTTCTTTTTTGTAATGAAGGTAGATCAAAGGGCATTTGAACTAAAAGCTACTAGGTACAGTTGGTGGTGGGTGTACCATTCATAAAATAGGGAGAACACATGAAACTGAGATCCACCCCCTTCCCATGCCTCACTTAGCTTAGATGACCCTGGTGTCAGGCAGTCACCCCCGCCCCAACGGAACAGCCTGGAAAAATCTACGTGGTCTTACCAGCCCAAGAGTAAAGACTTATACATATTGACATCACAGTTCCTCACTAAAGACTCAGCCTAATCATTCTAACACAAAGTTCATGTCAACAAAGTCCACTAATGTGCTCCAAAATTCCAGAGTTTTAATCTCTGTCTTAGTCTACTTAGACTGCCATGCAAAATGCCACAGACCTGCTTAAACAACAGACATTTGTAAAACTGTTTTATCACACTTGTCGGGGCTGGAATTCCATGATCAAGGTACCAGAAAATTCAGTTTCTGGTAAAGGCTCTCTTTCTGGCTTGTAGGCAGCCACCATCTCACTGTGTGCTCAAAGGGCTTTTCCAAGCATGTGCTTGGAGGGAGAATGAATGAGCTCCCTGGTGTCTCTTTTCATGAGGACACTAATCCTTAGGTGTCAGGGCCCCACTCTTATGACCTTATTTAACCTCAACTACTTTGTTACAGACCCTGTCTCCAAATACAGTCATATTGGGCGTTAAGGCTTTCACATATGAATTGGGAGTGGGGAACACACTTAGTCCAGGATAGTTCCCCAAACCTCATCAAACCAAACTGTATCTATGGGACTTCAGTATATGGATAGTAATTATCAACTATCAGCCCTTCTCTTATTTGACTATTTCACCTTTGGGTGTGCTCAGTGAGTTTCCACACTGCGGTGCAACTAAGTGGGAAAACACTTCCTGTTTCAGAAGCAGGATGCTTACGTGTCTTGGGTCTAAATTAAATAGGATCTGGTGTTGCCTTCTGTAGACATTATTGCACCTTCTTTTTGAGTTGTAAGTCTGCTGAAGTCTTTTAAAGCTGGTACGGATGGAGAACTGAGGAATGTCAATGAACTTTCTCCTTTCATTGAATATAAATGTGCTCAATTATAAGGAATTGTTCAAAAATACTGATTGGTATATGGAAATATGTAGCTATCTACACCCTTTGTGAAAAAACCATGTCTGTTTTTTTATTGATATTCACATCCTTCACCCAGTAGTGACACTTAAGCACAGGTGGGTCCTCCAGCATCAACAGAGGCTGTCAATGGCCTATACTGGAATGGGCGAGCATTGCAAATGAACCCAGGTGGGGATGTCTCATGGCACTCCATCAACCAAGTCATCCCTCCAAGGCGCCCTCGCCTCTACTTATGTGGGTCTTTTGCCTCCCTCTTGTCTATCTCTAAGTTCTAGAAGGAAACTCTGATACTTCAGCAAACCCACCTCTGAACAGTGAGCTTATGTGAGGTATGTTGTCCCTTTGTTTGCTGCTGACAAGCGTAAAGAACCACTTTCATTGCTCATAATAATGGCTAATTTATCACATCCAGCCGAGGCTGACCTCTGGGTGTCCCAGCCCCTCCATCACCTTCACACCTGCTCAAGCTAATTGTTAGAGCCAAGTGTAAATGAAAATCAACTGGGCTAATAATGAATGGAGCCCATTACTCGCAACAGCACATTGCTTTACGAAGGTTTATCAAGAAACATTAGAACCAGTCCCCTCGTCACAGCTCCCTGTTTCTGAGATGAGCAAACGCAAGCAAACAAGGGGGCACAAGCACATGAAAACAGGCACAGTGACCAGAAACAGACCATTGGGCTTTAGTTTCCAGCACTCTGGAATAGCCATTCCCATATTTTATCAAAATTCACTCACATACGAAAAAAAGGAGGAAGAGGGTATTAAAATATTTCTCCCACTGTTGTTTCCATCTGTTTATATAAGCAAATGAGACCATTAGTGGGTATGAAGTCCTTAATTAATATGCTAATCTCATTTGTCCATCAGAACCATTCTTTAAGGCAGTTATCTCCCTGCCCCTCCAGTCACTGCCCCGTGTGCTAGAGTGGCCTGGCCCTTCCCATCTGGAAGCACAGACCCAGCTCCAAATGCTTGAAATGAAATAACCAGAACCCCCATGAAAGGAAACTGTCAAAAGAAAATTCAGAGAGCTTTGCTTGATGTAAATATTTTACTGAGTGAGAAACAAAACTGTTCAGAAACAGAGGGACTTTCAAAGAGAAAGTGGTTAAGAAGTTCTTGGCTCTCAATAGTTACAGCTTAGTTTATATAACATGAATAAGTACATTGTTTTCTGTTGGGATTTGTTACTAGAAACTTACATTCCTTTTCATTGCATAAAGCTTCCTTGTTTGTAGCTGATTGGCTAGGAAGCTGCAAAGCCCCACTGACATGCAGAAAACTTAAGTTTTGTTTAAGGTCCAAGTCAAATTTTGGGGAAAACAGGGTAGTTTTATGTTATGGTTGTGTGATTGTAAGTATTCAGTCTAGAAATATATTCAAAATGTGGTCCCCATTTTAATTTCTCTTTAATCCTCAATATCATGAAGAGGCAAATATTAGACTATCAGAAATTGTTGACTGAAGCTTGAAGATACAACCCTGAGGGGGTACGAAAAATCACTTCCAATGGCCAAACTGGGGGTTTGATGTATTTTGGGAATGTTTTAAAAGTTTTTTCATGTTGTAGTGTATTTGTTCATTTTAAATGTGCTTATTAGCAGTCAAGTCCCCACTTCAAGTCATAAATCAAAAGAATCATTCATGCCCAAGCAAATTCAGTGACAGCAGGAGATGCTGTTAACCCCACGTGCCTGAGCACACCCTTCATATGGACTTCTACCCAGTGACCCCCTGGACTTACAAACAGGTCAGACCTCCAAATCATCAGTTTCAGGCCAGTTTGGACCAAATATCAAGTCATTCTGTATTAGACTTGAATCAGTCATTCACAGGATGCAAATAAGACAGTTACAACTTGAACAAGTGGAACTGAGTTCCCATGATCTGGACTTCTTGCCTGACTTTTTAAACTTGGTGAAAGACCCAGGACTTTGCAATGATGAGGCTTTTCATCACCATCTGCCTTAGCCTGGGCATCTTCCTTGCCCAGGTTTTGTGATATCTCTTGGAGAGATACAGTAGTCAATGATTTCTGAGGTATCTGCCTAATAACCTTGTTTTGAGGACATCTTTCCAAACTTATACTGCATACCATCTGCTTATAATATGGCAGGCCGGGTAGGTGAGCACCTGCTTCCCTGAATAGCCGTGCCCGCCGGGTCCAGAGGAGACGGTATGAATTGTTGCTTGGGGGGTGGGGGTGAATATTCCATGGTCAAATAAAATTAGAAAATATTGGGCTAGATTCTATTTAGTAGGAGTCCTTTTCTGCAGTGTAAAACTTCTTAGAGCTAATAAACATTATTGGTCTTCCTTTAACTTCCATGAATATAGAATCCTTGTTCCGCAGAACATCGGTAAACATCTAAAATAATACTAGGATTAAACAGAACATGAGAGGGAAACACTGCTCTAAAAGGTCTTGTCCAAATAAAGACCAAACAGACTGCTGCAGGAGGAAAAAACAGTTAACAAGTTTATCTATTACTTATACTTCTGTGGTTTGGGAGAAGAACAGTGCTAGCTTCGTTTAAAATCTAACACGATAGAGTTTCAGACTTTGGATTATTCAGCTATTCAGCAATAAGTGTGCATGGCAAGCAAAGTGTCCCCCAATCTCAGACACTTATAACAAACTACATGTACTTCTCATTGAAAGCTCTGGGCTGGTTGGGACAGTTTGGCTGCAAGCAGTAGGACAAATTCATATGTGCTTTGGGTGTTTCTCATTCAGGAATCCAAGCTGAAAAGCAAAGGCCACACTGGGTGTGCTTTTCTTAAGGTGCAGGGCAGGAGCACAAACCTGCTGGCAGATATTTGCCAAATCTTTTAAACCTTGGTTCAGAATTGGTACACTGTCACTTTTACCACATTCCATTGGCCCAAGCAAGTTATATGGCTGAGCCCAACGTCAGTGGGGCAGGGAAGTATATTCCACACACAGAGAAACCAGGAAAGGACAAAGAAGGAGAAACAATGGTGACCAAATACATTCCCACCTGACCATAAATTCCAATCCAAGATTTAACTGCATGTGTAGGAAATCAGTCATATTTCTGTTTTCTTTAAATGCAAATGTCCTAGTAAATAATTCAAACATACACGTGATTTGACAATAGAAACACAGGTTCCATAACCATTCTTTATCCTTCTTCCTCCTATTTAGACAGGTCAGTATTCACTACTTATGCAGCTAATCCAGGGGAGTTAGCATATTATCGCATCTTCCCGTTGACTCCTGGGTATATATCCAGAACACCAGCACCACAGCCAACAGAGGTATGAACGAAGGCCAGTGTGTATGTTTTCTATGTAGTAAAACAAATCACCACCGCAAGCTTAACAGCTTAAACCCGCACATGTTTATCACCTCACACTTTCTGTGGGTCGGAAGTCGAGCACAACTTAGCTGGGGCCCCTGCAATGCCGGAATCAGGCCTGGTCTCACCTGGGAGCTCAGCTGCAAAAGCACCTGACAGCCTCCCTCAGGCTGTTGGGAGAATTCCTGTGCTTGCTGTTGTAGGACTGTCAGCATCTTGGCTTCTTCAAAGCCAGCAAGGAGGGGGAGACTAGATCAAGCCCACTGGCAATTCTGCTAGCAGGGCAGAGCCTTGTGTAATATAATGGCATCGCAGGAGTAATGTCCCACCACGTTAGCCACATTCTACTGCTCAGGCATGTGTCACAGAGCCTGCCCACACAGGGGGAGAAGCTTATACAAAGGCATTAATGCCAGGAGGTGGAGATCATGGGGACCACCTTAAAGCCTGTCCCCATACCTAGAAACCTAAAATAGTGTTATTGTATCTCTATCCTACTTTATTTCAACTTCTCCCAGCTTCTCGCAGTGGTGGGTTGCTCTCCACCATGTTCTGTAATAGCATTCACACTCAGGTGAACCCACATTCACTGGCCAATTCTATTTTACGTTATATTTCAAGGTCTCTTCAGGGTAGGAAACTTCTTCAGTCTGCTGGTGAATGCTGTTCAATCATTGAGTATTCAGTGCTATTACCACCAAAAAGGCCAAGAAATCATTCCAGCCTATAAAGGCCCAAGTACTATCATGATTTATCTTTGTGCCTGATGTGACCAACATAAGTCAACTGGTTATTCATGGGAAGGCAACCAGTGACTGACAAGAGCTGCAGCGTGTGACTCATGCTGTGTCTACCCTGAGCCAAAGCACTCAGTCAATTCTAAAGGCATAAACATCAATCAAATAAATGATTTGGCAGCCTAAATATTTAACAACTGGATGATGACTGGAAATTTTGCTTTTCAATCAGTCACGCAGATATGGTCTCAGTAACTGAAATAGCTGAATTTTAGAGTTCTCCTTTTCCTAAAAGTTATTCGCCCCGAAACATTCGCGGAATGCCTGCTGTGCTCTAGGCACTCTGCTCACTGTTGGAAATACAAAGATGGGAGACAGTGTTAGCAATGAAAATTATTCTGCAAACTCTTTCTCTTCTCGCCTTATGTCATCTACCCTGCTAAGCAATTTTCTCAGCGGTCACTGACTTCCCCATTGCTCCTTTTCCAAATTTTTCTATAAGGAAGAAAACCCAAATATTTAACCAAACTTTGCTTTGCTGTGGCAAAACCTCAATACATGTACATCTCATGAATTTCTAAAAGTAACTGGAACAAGATTACTTCTTCCTATTAGATTAATAGAAAAATCCATGTGACAAAAATTTATTACTATGACATCCATTATAAGACCTGAAAATTTGAATACTCTTTGTGGCTCTGGCCGGGTGGCTCAGATGATTGGAGTGTTGTCCTGTACACCAGAAAGACTGCAGGTTTGATCCCTGGCCAGAGCCCATATCCAGGCTGTGGGTTCGGTCCCGGTCAGGGCGCTTACAGGAGGCTCACTTGCTATTTCTCCCTGTCTCTCTTTCTCCCTTCCTCTCTACCTAAAGTCAGTGCACATATCCTTGGGCGAGGGTTAGAAAAAAAAAACTCTTTGTGTTCTACAAACACCTGAAAGCCAAAGGTAACTTAATACGAACAAAGCAAGTCTGATACAAATATTCCAAGTTAAACACAAACAGGAAATGCCACACAGAGAAAGATAACCTCAGACAACTTCGCCCTTTCTTTTCCTATACTCTTTCTAGATATAAATGTATACCTTCCTATGGCATTTATATCCTAAATCCTTAGACAGCAAATAGATGACTGAAGTACTTCAATAATCATTTATCATATGCTTGGTATTAGTGGGGGGGCGTGAATAGACTCTTGACAAAAACCAAGGACTCCTCTATTCTTAAGTCCCCTGTATTCTCAAGGACTCCTTTATCCTATGCAATGGCTCCTGAAAAGCTTTCCTTCTCAAGGATACTTTTTGCAAACACAATCAATAATCTACAACCAACTTTGTAATTTCTTTAGAAGCCAAGACTTTTTTTGGCTTTAGAGTGTTGAAGATAAAATAAATGGCTGGATTCCTACAGGCCAAGAACTTAAAATTTTTGATTTGTTGGTTTTATTAATCAGGTTATTAAAACTCTGTCTTGTGCCCTGGCCAGTGGGGCTCAGTTGGCTGGGCAGGATCCCAGTCAGGACACACGCCTGGGTTGTGGCCCAGTCCCCAGCCGGGGTGCAGGCAAGAGGCAGCTCATCGACGTTTCTCTCCCTCTCTTCCTCCCTCTCTTCCCCTCTCTCTAAAAATAAATAAATATGTTTTTAAAAACCCTCTGTCTTGTGTTTGATACATAATGGAAAGTCAATAAATGATTTTAAAATTTGAAATGTGTTTTAAAGCATATGTGGTCCAGCCCCCACCTAGAGCCCGAGAGTCCGCAGCAGCAATCTGTAATAAGTGGTCGTCCAGCCCTTGCCACAACAGCTCCCAGCAATTGGTGGGGGGCGGGGGGGTGGCCTCATGGCTGGATGAGGGAGATCATTCCATCTTCACACGTCACCTTTGAAATGTTTTCTTGATTCTGAGTTACTTCTTTTTATCCTGTAGCTTTAATCCACAATGCTAGTTATACCCCATAGCATCTCATAAAATGTATCTAATCCCTTTAGGTGACAGTCCTTTAAATATTGGAAACCCCCTGCAATGTCCTGAACACTCTTATCTAAAGGTACCCAGTTCCTCAAATCATACCTCATAGGACGTGATTTTGGTTCCCTTACCACCGTGGTTTCTGATCTCTAAGTCAGTGGATTTCAACCATGATTTTGTAATAATCATTCTTGTGCTCAATAAGAAAAGAAAGGGTAAATTACACACAGCACCTCCACTGAGAATTAAGGATAGCTTACTTTCTACATCATTTAGTGTCACAGCCTGGGAAGAATCTAAAAATACCCAGGTGAATATTTTGCTTTTGTGAGTGAGTGCGATCACCCGCATTATCAGTGGTAGATTAAAGGTCGGGACCATCACTTTAAATATACCCTAGTTTGTCTACATTCTTTGAAAATGCTGTAGCCAGAACTGAATATAAAAACCAAGAGGTGGGTTAGCCAGGGAAATGCAGACTTGTTCATTAAAAGAAATTCTTCTCCTCTTTCTACGCCTACCTGCTCTTCAGGACTCAGCTAGTCCCACCTCCTACATGAAACTCTTCAACTGGAAAGATAAATTTGGAATTTCCAAAGTGCTTCCCTTGGATGCAAACCTAAGCTGGACTCCAAGGTCCTCCACTTCTGCCCATGTGTCCTTAGCCAGTCCCTGACCGTTCCTCAGATCAACTCCCTAAGGTACAAAGTGGAGGTTCTTCTAGCTCACTGGGCATCTCAGAATTTCTAGCACAGTACTCGGAAACATTAATTCATTTGCCTTTCTTTTATTCTACTCTAAACTGTGCTCTGAATATTGAACTGCTAAGCTTCAAATACAGGGTAGCCAGAATTATGATACCAGGAGAAAAGATATTGCTCTAAGAAACTGAAGTTAATAAAAGCCAACAGAAAATTATGCATTGGTCATTTGTGAAAATCACCCTAGAATGTTACCCATAGGTAGAGACAACTTATAACATAAGACTAAGGTACCCCACCAAAATGTTCCCTGCAATGCATCACTCCAAATCATAACTGTTGTCAGATGGTCTACAAACACACCACAACTCATAGAATGTACCAGAGGAGATCTTAACAGTTTCCATCAAGAGAAAAAAATATTTGTAACTATGTGTGGTGATGGATGTTAACTAATCTTATGTGGTAATCCTTTGGCAATATATATGAATATCAAATCATTGTTGTACACCTGAAACTAATATAATGTTATATGTCAATTATATCTTAATAAAAAAGGATACAATTAAGAAAAGCTTCTAATTTAGAGTAAAATTATTGTCCATGAGACTGTTGCTCTCAGGATAATTAGACATATCCTTAGATTGGAAAGAGCAATTCATGAAGTTACTGCTCAAGAATATTCAATTCCTCTGCTTAAACTTGGGACTCATCCAGTAACCTTCCGACCTGTAATATAATCTCCTGAGTGTACAAACGTAGAGGAGAATGTGTCTGGTGTGGGGAGCTGATATCAGTCACATGCTCCCACTGCCAATTAATACATCATCACTCCAGCCTGAGCATCAGTCTCCTGTGGGATTTGTGCATGTGAATTGATTTCTCAGCCTAATCCCCTCTGGGAAAATGAGTTCTGCCTGTAAAAAGCGGAGCGGTACAATCTGCACTATGAAGGTTCCCGCTCTGGTGCTGACTCTAACAGGCTCTGCGCCCTCCGACGACAACGCGGACTCGGCGCCTCGTCCAACCTGTGGGAGATGGGGACTCTGCCGCCCCTCTTCCCCACCTGACCCTCCGCTGCTCAACTCCAAGGGCGGACAAGCTGTTACTCTAGTCAGACTCAGGGATATTTGTCAGGCCACTGACAGGACATGACAGGACAGGACAGGACCGGATGGTTGTCCTCGATGTCCCAATTGGTGCTCTCCTTTTCAGTTCCCTGGGTCCCAGCTATGGTCCTCTTCTCCCACCTCCTCTGAGACGGGAACCCAGTTGGGACTACAGACCCGATTGCCTTCCTCTCTATTCCCACGGGCTCAACTAAACACATTTTCCTTTCTTGTTATTTAAAATTTTTTTCAATTAATTAACGTTCTAAATTATGTTAGTTTCAGGTGTGTAGCATAGTGGTTAGACATTTTTATAACTGAGTAGGTGATTCCCCTGATAAGTCCACACCCTTCTGGCAGGGTACACAGTTGTTACAGTATTGCTGACTGTATCCCTTCTGCTGCACTTTACCTCTCCGAGGCTACGAACACACGAACATACCACATGGGTTTCAATATGCAATTTGGTGATGAGGTAAGTAGGAGGTTTTGAATGGAATAGCATGTATCATTTGTCCTCAAGCCCAAGTCATATATTTTTCTTTCTACATAAAACTTTTTTTCTAAAACCTCTGTTGGTAGTAACAGGTTGGTCTTTCTTTCTGCCCTCTCCATGCCCTCAAATAATTCTGCTCACTTTTGTTTTATTTCCTCCAGTACTCCAGCACCGGTTACAGTCTTGGGAAAGGAAGGCATCCATGAGGCACACTTAACAAGAAAGCCTGTGTACTCTTCTGGGTTTTGCATTCAGAACAGCTAGAGCTTTAATGGATATTTAGTAATCACTTCTCAGCTGAAGACAGTTTTCCATCTTTTTCAGAGAGGTTCAAAACCGGCCGCACTTGCCCCGGACTGGATCCTGAGGGACAGTGGTTAACAGGGAGGGAAGGGGTGTAGTGTCTTGATTCTCTGGGCCCCAACGCAAGGCAATGAAGCAGAATGCTGTCATGTGGTGATAATGGGACACTTGTGCTGGGGCAGGGTTGTCAGCACTAGCACTAGTCTAAGACAGAAAAGAAATTTTCTTTTTCTTCACATTTTTGCCCAAGAGCCCTAACAAAACCTTAGCCACATAAGCTCTACAAACATGCCATCTGGTTTTATTTATGTTAATCTCATTCTCTCAAACTGTAATCTCTCTGAAAGCATAATTGGTATTCTAGAGTTTTCCTATATGCTGTTTTGTCCCATAGCACCCAGTACTATATATTTGCTCAGTTCAAGTGCATTTGCCTTTCACTTAGTATGGAATTATTATTTATATCTGAAGCCTCTGGTCTTTTCTCACTAGCCCAAATTAATAGACATAGTTGGGTTATTGGTTCCAACGCAATTATAAATACAAATGCAACATGGAGACAAGGGCTCATTGCAAGGTGATCATCTCAGTGACCCAAAGTATAGTTACATTAAGATTTTCTAAGACTTCCTTAAAGTATAAACAAATGAAAATATAAATTCTTATTGAAAAATATATATTACCCTAAAATTTATTCAAAAACTCTAGTTTAACAGAGACAGACACATAGATGGAGAACAAATGACAGCTAGATGGGGGGGAGGTGCAGTTAGGGGGTGGAGGGATAGAGCAAAAAGGAAAAAGGACTCGTGGACATGGACAACAGTGTGGTGATTGCTGGGGGGAGGGGAGGGGTATAAGGGGACTAAATGGTAACGGAAAAAATATAATAAGGATTATATTTTTTTTTTAAAAAAGAAAATTCTAGTTTGAAAAACACTGACTACCACAGAGAACTCTCAGATGATGAGTACAGAGAGTGGAAGAAGGGATGTCAAACAGTCACACCCTCGACACACACATATTATTTGACTTCCAGGGATCAAAGCGAATTGATTTTTATAAAGTAGAAACAGCCAGCTTAGGATGGGGGCGAACCAAGGCAACAGAGAGGCCTCATCAGGCCTCTTGCCCCCGCTCTCTGAAGCTCCCTGACTCTTGCCTGGGTCACTAGCCTCGCCTCCTCCTACGGCAGAGCTTGTGGTCAGAGAGCAGGCCCTGCACCTCAACTGCCTGTGTTCCGATCGCAGCTCTGCACACCAGCTGTGGCCTTGGAAAACTCATTGGACTTCTTAAGCCTCCCTCTCCCACCTATAGAATTGGGATTAAAACAATTTGTTCATGTGCGTGAATGGCACAGTACTTGACACATAACACAATGAAAATTATCCTCGAGTCTTGATTCCTACCACCCACTCTAGTCATGAGTCGTTTTGTAATCTCCCTGTCAAAAGGGAAGAGGGGTACTCCCATCTCTGCCCTGGACTCTACCACCTTTCCCCCACTTTTTTTTTTTTTAGTATATTTTATGGATTATGCTATTACAGTTGTCTCATTTTTTTCTCCCCTTTATCCCCTCCACCCTGCACCTCCCCTCACCCTCCAGTTCATGTCCATGCGTCATACATACAAGTTCTTTGGCTTCACCATTTCCTATACGACGCTTAACCTCCCCCGTCTACTCTGTGCCTACCATTTATGCTTCTTATTCCCTGTACCTTTTCCCCCATTCTCCACTCACCCCCTCCCTGCTGATAACCCTCCATGTGATCTCCATTTCTATGATTCTGTTCCTGTTCTAGCTGTTTGCTTAGCTTGTTTTTGTTCTTTTTAGGTTCAGTTGTTGATAGTTGAGTTTGTTGTCATTTTACTATTCATATTTTTGCTCATCTTCTTTTTCTCAGATAAGTCCCTGTAACATTTGATGTAATAAGGGCTTGGTGATGATGAACTCCTTTAACTTTACCTTATCTGGGAGGCACTTTATCTGCCTTTCCATTCTAAATGAGAGCTTTGCTGGATAGAGTATTCTTGGATGGAGGTTCTTGTCTTTCATGACTTTGAGTATTTCTTTCCAGCCCCTTCTTGCCTGTAAGGTTTCTTTGGAGAAATCAGCTGACAGTCTTATGGGAACTCCTTTGTAGGTAACTCTCTCCTTTTCTCTTGCTGCTCTTAAGATTCTCTCCTTCTCTTTAAACTTGGATCATGTAGTGATAATGTGCCTTGGTGTGTCCTTCCTTGGGTCCAACTTCTTTGGGACTGTCTGAGCTTCCCGGACTTCCTGGACATCTAATTCCTTTGCCACATTGGGGAAGCTCTCCTTCATTATTTGTTCAAATAAGTTTTCAATGCTCTTCCTCTTCTTCTTCTGGCACCTGTATGATTTGGATGTTGGAGCATTTAAAATTGTCCCAGAGGTTCCTCAACTTCTCATTTTTTCGAATTCTTGTTTCTTCATTTTGTTCTGGTTGAATGTTTCTTTCTACTTTCTTCTCCAAATCATTGATTTGAGTCCCGGTTTCCTTCCCTTCACTGTTGGTTCCCTGTATATTTTTCTTTATTTTACTTTGCATAGCTTTCACATTTTCCTCCATTTTATGACCATACTGCATCAATTCTGTGAGTTTCCAGATTACCAGTGTTTTGAACTCTGCATCTGTTAGGTTGGCTATCTCTTCATTGCTTAGCTCTGTTTTTGGAGCTTTGATCTGTTCTTTCCTTTGGGCCTTTTTTTTTTTTTTTTTTTTTTTTTTTTTTTTTTTTTTTTTTTTTTTTTTTTTTTTTTTTTTTTTTTTTTTTTTTTTTTTTTTTTTTTTGGTCTTGGCGCACCTGTTACACTATGGAGGCAGGGCCTTAGGTGTTAACCAGGGCGGGGCAACCACATCACTGCCTTGTGGGGCTGTATGTGGGGGAGGGGTCTGAGAGGGAACAAGGCTGCCTGCTTGGCTCTTGGCCGGCTTTCAGTCCCTTCCCCTGCTACCCACAAGCAAATTGGGCCCTTCCAGTGCTGATTCCAGGGTGGGCGGGTTTGCATATGTTCTGGGACCCTGTGGGTCTCTCAAACGAACTCTCCTGTGAGACTGGCAGTCTCTCCCACTGCTGTAACCCCCACAGGTTTTTACCTCTAGAGGTTTTGAGGCTTTCTTTTCCTGTGCCAGAGCCCTGGGTTGCACCATCTCTCTCACTCCCCAGTTGTTCCTCTAGGTTTATATGCACGCAAATGTGGGACCGCCCGGTCCGCCAGCCTTGCCTTGCCTGTGTCCTCTCTGCCCCGGCTGCCCGTCTCCACCCCTCCTACCAGGTGGATGAATGTTTCTTCTTTAACTCCTTGGTTGTTGGACTTCTATACAGTTCGATTTTCTGGCAGTTCTGGTTATTTTTTGTTTTTACATTTGTTCTTGTCATTCTTTTGATTGTGCAAGGAGACAAAGTGTATCTACCTAGGCCTCCATCTTGGCCGGAAGCCCTCCCCCACCTTGGAGACTTGCTCAGCTGACCGCCTCCTCCCTGTGTTCTAGACACACACAATCAACACGCTAAGGCCCTCTTCCACCTTGACATCACCCTGAACACTGCTTCCCTCTTCGGCTACCCACTATGTCTCTCCTATTTTTCAGAGAAACTGATAGAAAAAGTGGCCCCTCATTGTTCAAAGGCCAACTTCTAAAAGGGGATCTCCAACTACCTCCCCTTCGTACAGTTGAGAGCCTGACCCATGCTTCACAGAAAATGGTCTCAGAAAGGCTAATAATGCTTCCCTGACGCCAGATCCAATGGACCTATGTCATCAAATATCATATGCTTGACAGCCGCATTACACTATTGAGCTCTCTCTTCTTGAAATTTTCCCTGGGGTTTCACGATACCACACTCCCTTCAGTTTACTCCTACCTCTTCAGTGAGTCCTTCCTGGTCTCCTTTGAGGGCACCTTTCTGCTTGTCCCCTAGACATTGGCATTTTCGAGGGCTCAAGCTTTGGCCTTCTCACCTGTCAGCTTGCATGCTGATTTCACTGCTTTCCTGGATGAAGGTGTCTCCTAAATAACACCCTCAGCCCTGGTCTCTCCCTTGAGCTTCGGACTCTAGCCAAATACCGGTATATCCACACTTGAACTTCCTACAAACATCTCAAAGTCAACACACCCAAAAATAAACATAAATTTTCTCTCCAACCCTGCTAATCCTCCTGACCTCCCTATGGCCACACCTGGCAAAACAAAAACGCATTTTTGTATTTTGGAACATAGCTTTTGAACCCCAAGCACACATTTGTATGTATGCACGTCAAAACCTTAGGGAGGCTTACTCAAGTGTCCAAAGTGTTTCAAAAGGGCCTGGAAAAGGCCCCTTTCCTCTTCTTAAAGCAGGATTCCAGCTCCTTTTTAATGAGACCCACCTTTTTATCTCAGCACTCATCCCCACAGGTCACTTCTTCCAAGGAGGCTTCCCTGAGCCCCTGAGAGCAAGTTAAATGGCTCTCCTCCACGCCCCCGAACTTTCCTCTTTCAATCAGTCCACTGTTGAGTATCTTAGTAACTTAGTGTCGTAGGCTTTCTCCCTCACTATGAGTTAAGTTCCTGAGAGCTCTGCGTTAGTTATCTCTGTACTCCCAGTGCCTGACATAAACAAATGCTCGATAATGTTGGCAAAATGAATGAATGGCAAATATTGCAAACAAACATAGACTAGGCAGGATTGTACAGGGCTTGAATTAGAGGCCCAGCATTTTATCCCTGATTCTAACCATGGCTCATCATGCGACCTCAGTCGAGCCCTTTCACTCCCTAAGCCTCGGTTTCTGTATCTTTGAAGGAAATCAGAACAGCAAAATCACCTTCTTCACAGGAATATTGGGGCAGCTAAATGAAGTTACATCCATAACATTTTTTGGCACACGAGAGGTTCTATAACCCTCTTTAATGGTCTATTATGGGCAAATAGAAGGCAATGACCCTGGGGAAGAGGGAGCCAGAGAAAATCTACAAAGTTTTAGTCATGAACTTTAAGGTCACATGTCTCCTCCATTTTGAAAATAGAAATAGTGTCAAGAGAACATGAATAATCTAAAGAATGGTGTGCTAATAACATGAGCAGGGATAGCGAGGTACAGGTGGAAGGGGGCACCTTAGTAGACATACGGTCTCTTCAGACATTTGTGGAGCCCAAGCTTACTTAAGCGGTGGGGGGAAAGTGTCAAGGACCCCGGGCACGAATTTTCATTTTCCCCCTGAAAACAGATCATGATGCTATAATTAATACGAATGGAACAAAAATAGTTAAAGTCACAAAGCATCTCAGCACTCATTAGGGATTCAGGCTAAGGCGAGGCGTAGCACTAATATTAACTATTGTTCTAGCCTTCAGAGTTAGCGCGATGAACCCAGCTTCCTGCAGGCCAAACACTTATGCTAATTGAAGAGAAACTTTCTGAAAAAAAGGCAGCCAAATCTAAGAGACCTGTCAGCACCAGGGTCACCAGTGAAGTGCTAACCAGGAAAGAGCTGAAATCAAAGGCTGTCCCTGCCTCCCCTGCACACTCTGTTCAGTGGCAGCCCTTGGTGGTCACAGCTCCTTTAACAATATTTATAATGAAGGAACAACGTTGGAGATGTCAACCTTGATTATTCATAAAGCTTCCTCCTGCTCAGATCCACCCTGGGGCTAACAGTAAAAGTACCTGATTCCCAATTCTCAAACACAAAAGCACACAGAGCTTGAAAGAGGAGCTGACTAATAAAGTTTGCATATCCCTAAGAACAAGAGCATACAAGGAAGAAGAAAAGGAATGGCGAGATTAAACAAAAACAGTCAGCTTGGATGGGATATGATAAAAATTTTAAAAGGTAAGAACTTAAATCTATTTTCCTTTCTTTCTTTCCTTTTTTTTTTTTTCCAACGTCCTTGTTCATTTACATTTCAGTATAAGCCATTTGGAGGAAACAGCTGTTTTATCTCCTGACTAGAACACTCAGGTGCTTTGAATGTTTACTGCGGGGGCATCGTACTGCTAAACTCTGTTCTGGAGAGCAGTCTAGTGGCTTTACGCTGTGAGGAGAGGCGGAGGGAGGCCTTCACCGCTGGTCCTGTTAAACAGGAGGCCTCAAAGCAGAGGCCATCCGTGAAGGGGGAAGAGCCCCAGGCAAGCTCTGGAGCATATGCCCAGGCCCCCTGGCCCTCTGGCTCTACCACCCCCTTATTCATTCGGGCACCTCCCTCAGCCTTCTCATTAGTAAAATGGGAATAATACTATCTTCCTCCCAAGGTCACTGAGGACATTTAATTAAATAAGGAAAACAGAGCCGAGAGCCAAGCTGGCAGGGAGGACTTCAGAAATATCACTTACTTGCTATTAGTATCAGTCCCGAAAATATTGTCAAATAGACAGTAAACTGCTTGCTTTCAACAGTGGCTTCCATAGAGGTATGTATGGCTTGAGTTTATAGTAATGGCTAATGTTGATTGCCAAATATCCTAACTCTTCTCTCCCTCTGGGCACATGCTAGACTTTCTGGCCCTTGTGGCTGGCGTGGGTCCTGTGACTAGTTCTAGCCAATAGTTGTGAGAGGAAGTGCCCATGTGTCACTTTTAGGCCAGAGCATTTATCAGCGCAAAACCTTTCAGAACTCTTTCCATCACTGTGATACCTGCAAATGTTCCAAATGATGACTATCCCATTAATCTGGGCTCTAGGGTTCATAAACCTCTTACATTTTAGCTGTTTTAGTATCTTCTCTCATTTTTGGAAACCCTAGGTTAGCAGCTCTTCAAATATCGGTTCTGCCCCATTATCTCTCATGCATGTGGCCACAAAAGACAGTAATAAGGGTGTTCTTATAACAATTGTTCACAATAGTTATAAATTAGAAACTACCTCAAGATTCATCGCTAAAAGGATCACTAAATTGAATTATATTCATTTATTTAAATACTACACAATAGTTAAATATCGAAACAACCATATGTAAACTTAGACAAATCACAAAAACCTAGTGTTGACTAAAAAAAGTATTTGTTTTAAATTAATTTTTAAAATACACAAAAATGCTACATATGTTTAGAGGCACGCACAGATGTACTTCAAAGTATACAAATATGCATGAGATTGATAAATATAAAATCAAAATAGAGGTTGTTTCTGAGAGAAAAAGAAGAACTGAGATTGGAGGTGAGAATTAAGTCTAAATATCATTTAAAAATATAAGATTACTTTAAAAAACCAAAAAATATAAAGCACACATTACAAAAACATTATTATAATTGTGTTTGTTATAACTTTTCATAGTTTTTTAACAAATGTGATAAGATGAGCGTATAAAGGTACGTGCCAAGGCACGTTTCTGCTAAATAACAAGAGTTCATGAACACTTTTTTAAAAAGGTATTTATTTATGTTCAATCTCTACATAAATAATGTCTTTCTAGAAATGCTATCTCATAGTACCTGTTAATCTATATATTTTTCTAAGTACTTACCAAGACTAAATGCAGCTCCCAGACTGTCACCTGATCATCCTGATCTGTAACAGGTCACCCCTGAGTAATGCTCACACAGCATCTCATACTTCTTAAAATTTTCATCGCCATCCTAATTCGTTATTTCCATAATTTTCACTGTTTGTAAGCTCCGTGTCTGACTGATTCATTAGTCTATCTGCAGTGCCTCATGCAGAACTGGCCCTCAGTGGGAGCAGAATAAATACTTATAGAGGGAGCAAAAAAAAAATAAAAACAAAAATAAAAGCAGAAAAGCCTAGACACCCAGCAAGAAAACCTGTTTTAGTCACATCATATGACGTCCAAGATTTTCCTTGCCCCACTATGCTATGGTGGGGAAATAAACCCTTTCACCCACTTCTCCGCTAATGGTCATTGTCATCACGCACATCCATGTCGCCGGCTGTGTCTAGTCGAGTAACCTGTAGACCTCTAGTCATGTGCACGAAGGGCTGTGAAAAGTAACCAACAATGTATAGCAGTGTCACGTTCTCTCCTACACTGTAAACTCCCCTTACGGAAAATAGATATTCCAGGGGAGAAAGACATTCAGGAGCCACCCTCTTCCTCCTTTTCTCACACTCATATTCATTTTTAGCTAGAAAAAAATATATATTGTTAAAATGCCAGGCCAAACTTCTTAGGCATCCGGCATGAATAAATGACTATTTGTAATACAAGGGTTGATTGGGCAAGGAATAGGAGAGGCTGGAGAGAGGGGGTCAGGAGGTCATTCAAAGGACGGCAACAGAACACAGGTGCAGCCGATCGCAGCAATTCGCTACAGGGCAGCTCCTGCTGGTTTCCTTTCAGGTTCTGCAGGTGGCAATTCGGCTCTGCTGTGGGACTCAACTGCGCAATCAAATGCTCTCTCTCCTGAACTTTCCTCAAGGACCCCACACCCTCTAAGTGTGGGCCATTTCATTTTCGGTGTGGCCTAATTAGATGTTTCAGTTCACATTCGTTCTGTACATTGTACCACAAAAAGCTACCATTTAAGAATTCTGCAAGCAATCAATTCCATTGCCCTAAAAGGAGTAAAATGCCTTTTAGAAATTACTGTCATGCGGGATTATTGAACAGGTTGTCAGTCACCCATTGGAAAACTCATTTGGTGGAGACCAATTGAAGTGCTTGCCTACCTGGATAGTTATTGGAAAGGAGGACTTCTCTACCAATTAGCTAAACCTCTTAATTTGTTAAAGGCCAAAGTTTTAGCTATCTGTTCAATAGGCCAAATAAATGGTTTCAGAAGATAACCAACCCCGCCTTCACCAGCAGCCACAGGCAGCAAGAGAAACTGTTCTACGCTCAGGAGGATTAACCCCCAACTGAATACCCGGAGCTTCCTGTAACATCCAGCCTCAAGTGAGTCATCCCAGCAGCTGCCAACCTGGCCAACGTAAGTGGGGGGGGGGCGCTATCTGACTTTCGCTGTATGGCTAAGTTAGCATACCTTCAAAGTTTTGTTCCTTGGCACATCTGGAAGTTAAGATTGCTCTGTAACAGCTTTGTTTTTCTTTACATTTATTTCACAGTTGAATTATTTTAATCCTTGTAAAAAACCAAAATTTTTAATATAGTTGCAATAAGCAATTGATTTTTTATTTCAAAAACTCTCCCTCCCCTCCTTTTTTCTTCTATCTTCTTTGTCCAAATAAAGGATTAAAAAAAGCTTTTCTGATGTCATCAGCTGAAATAGTGTTGCTAAGCCGACAGGCCGCAGGTAACCACCGTGGGAGTGCCATGGAGCCCAGTACCCACGGCTTCGCTGCCGGGGCAGATTTGAATATCCATAGCCACACAAGACAGGAAAGGAATCTGACCTGATCATTCTGTACGAACATGTCAGGGAGTAATCCAAAATTCGCTAACTGTGCTAAGGTCCCAGTGGCCCCTCAAAAAGAAAGCGCCACTCACAACCAAAAATGGTAGGATTTTTTTCCTTTTTTTTTTTTTAAAGATTTTATTTATTTCTTAGAGAGAAGAGAAGGGAGGGAGAAAGAGAAGGAGAGAAACATCGATGTGTGAGAGATACATCAATTGGTTGCCTCTAGCACGCCCCGAGCTGGGGGACCTGGCCCGCAACCCAGGCATGTGCCCTAACTGGGATCAAACTTGCGACCCTTTGGTTCACAGGTTGGCACTCAATCCACTGAGCCACACCAACCAGGGCAGGTTTTTTTTCTTAAAGAAACATGTTATATAAACATGTTAAATACCCAAACTAATATTCCAGGTGGGTTTGCCAGAGCTTTGACCTGCTTGTTAAAAGGTATAAACAGCCATATTTAAGTTTTCATGCCCACTCTTGTAGAAATGACAATTTAGAAGGGAAAACAACTGAGGAAACACGGGCCAAATTATCTGGCTGCCAGTGTTAAGTATTCACTTTTCCTTCTTGAGAAAGTCATACATATATTTAAGGGACTCTCGCCACTGTCCCCACCTTTTCCCATTCTTCAACAGCAACAACCCAGGAAATCAAATGTCTAAGGCTTCACATATTAGATCCATTTTTCAACCATTTATTGATCACAGAGTGCTTATTACTATTGAAGATTTCATACTCTTCATTATTATGGTTTCCAAGCTGTAACTGTATCTAAATTGAAGATAAAGTATATTGGGATAGAAAAGGAAAATAAAAATTTAGATTCCTTTTCACGTAGGCAATGGTCAACACACCTGAAGGATGTCCTTTGATATTTTTAATCCCAGTTCCCTAGAAACAAAATGTGAGATTATTCATAGCAGAAAATAAAGGAAATAAAAAGAATAATTTCATGCCACAATTATCATCATAAGTGATAAAATGGTTAGTCAGAAGGCAATCCACACTTTAACCACTTTTGGAAACAGATGGTTCTAAATGTGACTAATTTTCCTCAACATTTAACAGCAACATCAGAAATTAAGCATGTTACAGAAACCATTAGGTTCAGTCCCACCCCTGTTACTATTAGTGTTGTCTATTAGGGAAATCATATCCCATTAATGTATTTACACTGAAGGAGGAAACTTGAAGGAAAGGAAAGAAGTAGCTATCACCGAGCACTCCAAAGCGAAGGCTGGGCTCTCCCTTCCCCAGTTTAAGCCAGTAACTGCTTGCTGGCTACATCTCCCTCTTCACTAGGAAAGTTGGTGGATCAAGTTGAGGTTTTAAAATAAATTTTCTTAGCTGGACTCTTGACCCATTCCCAGAAGCTATAGTTTATTTCCACCTCGGATGAATAAAATATCCTACTTGTAAATGTGTTATCTATCCAATAATAAGAAGGCTTGAAGCAGCAGTCCCTCGATCAGTCCTGGTTTTGTCTGAACCTACAGCAAATAGTCAAGGAAGAATACAGATTTACACACACAAAGAACCGCTCTTGGTGGCCTACTCAGCCACGGTTCAAAGTACAATCCTAAACAAGTACTGACTGTATCAACCTTTCTCAACTTGACAGCTTGGGTGAAAATCATTTGCCCAAAGCCCTTTGTGCTGATGTATGAGTTAGATGCCACAGGAATGTGAAAAAAGGCTTTTTCTGAAAATCTTTGTTCCAAAGATGTGAGATCATTAATACCTCCTGTCCTTCCTTCTTGAAGGACACATTAAAGATGCTTTATGAATAAATAAAGATATGAGTGGTGTGTTTGTGCCTCAAAACAAGCAGGGGGACTACAGTGTCACCTACCAATCCCAATAAGAAGTCCTTCAAGAAAGGCAGAGAGCTAGGGAAAGTCCTAGAAGGGCGATTACACTGAGGGAGAGGAGGGGGAGCCCGCTGAGCTAAAGATCTTAAGACCCTTGAGTCTGAGAAGATGGAGAATGAAAGGAGAATTACCAAAGGCTGTAAAGTCAGAAGGAGCAGAGATAGCATGGATCTGAGCTCGTTCACAAAACGCCAGGAAAGAACTGGTAAAGGTGTGGGGAGCTGAGAAGGTGGGTGCTTTGGGGATTGCAAACAGGTATATTTAGGATAAAATACTTCTTTCCATAGTAAATTGGTTTGACTAATTAATTTCCTCAAACTTTCCCCCTTTCTGTGAAGATTATGTGGGCCAATACCTGTAAAGCTCTAACAGAGTGATCATCATCATTAATTCCTTGAACCAAATTATAAGATCCTTAAAAACTAGGATGTGTCTCATTCACGTTTTAGTGCCCCTACAGTGCCCTGCACATGGAATGTGTGTCGGGTGGCAAACTTTCAACAACCAGCACCCCAGGGGTGAGGAAAACTCTGATTTGTAGTGATTGTCAGTTTCCATGATGTAAATACTCCCATCAGGGCAAAGTTCAAGCAACCAGGATGATGTCACTACAAGTGGTATTGGGAGGAGATGCACATAATCAGTTCTTGGGGTTATAAAAGCCACTCCGGCCCATCACTGGATCCACTCAGGAAATAACTATGGGATTGAAAATGGGGCCAAACCTTAAGTAATTTACACCATGGCCAGCAAAGAGCCACATGCATGAGTAAGTACCATGAGTATTATTTAACCATTTGGTAAAATCATCTGCACTATTATTAAAACAATCAGGTGTTTCTCCCAAATAACAATGTGATCTCATCATCTCTCAGATTTCACTATTATTAAGGAATTCTAAGTACAGTTTCAACAGAAAACCTTGTTACTCACTACAAGATACATGTGCACTGTATACAGCACCAGGAGGGGGGTGGCAGGACTGAAAGAGATTAGCCAAAGAACATATATGCATGTATGCATAGCCCATGGACAGAGACAACAATGTGGTGAAGGCCAGGGGGGTTGCACGGGTTGCGTGGAGGGGGATAAAGGGGAGGAAATAGTGGCTGTAATAGTGTCAACCACAAAAGATTAAAATTTTTAAAAGATGGTATTTACTGTTGTCAATAAAAGTTATACTGTGAGTTAATAAACCAGTTACACTAAGTAACTAGTAAGTGAAATAAATATAAAATCACTCCTAAGAAGAAATCACAAAGCATTAGAACACTTATCGAATTCCCAATTAATATAACCTGTTATCTTGAAGATACCTTCCTTTCACACAGGTTCATGGCCTTGTTGGCCTCAGCTGGCCCAGCGTCGACTCCCTCTCAATCGTAGTCAAGTCCTGCTGTAGACCCCCACCCCCTGCCAAGGCAAGCTGCCTCGGCCCCTTGGGACGCCAAAGGGAGCAGGTCGGCCTGGGGGTTCTGACATCCCTCCTCTGTCTAACGGAGTGCTTTCTATCCTGTTCTGATGGTATTCAGAGGCAGAATTACACCTCTAACTGCTTTTCAGCTTAGAAAAGTCAGTCTCTAAAACAACTGATCTTTGTTTTCCTTTTCTTTCAAAATCAGCCCAGCTTTGGTTGCGTTCATCTGAGAGGAAGCACTTTGCCCTGATGGGAGTATTTACATCACGGTAATTGGTAATCACTACAAATCAGGGCTTTCCTCACACCTCCACTCACTCAGCATCCCTCAATCTGAGAGTGAGTGTGTCTCCCTAATCCACATGGCTGCTTGGAACGATACTTAAAATAAAAAGCATCTCTCCATTAATGCCTCATGAACTGGACTCTTTCCTCCCTATCAGAAAAAGTGTACGTACTTTGGGAAAAAACAGTTGCGCTCTGCCTCCATGCCATATGTTTCTCGTAGTCCTACGCATGTCCTCGAGACACCTCTGTTTGAATGCCTTTCGCTCTTGGACCCAGTTAAAATATCCTACCTCTCTTTTTCTTCAAGTAGCCATAGCTTTTCTAGGTCTCATAAAGAAACAATCAAGGCTGTAAAAAACAAACTCGCCACTTAACCAAATACACTGAAATGTTCACATAACTTGGGTTCAGATCAGAGGCGCTCAGAAAGTACTATATATTTTATTTCAGTGGATTTATTGTTCACACCAGGTGACATTCATCAGTGAATCGGTCTATAAATCATTATATCTCATCCAGAAAGCTTCTATATTTTTGCTTTCTTAGGCAGAAATAAATTCATTGTTTAATACATGTGGGAGACAAATTAATTCTTCTCCTCCTAGAAAATTCCTGCGTAAGAGAGCTCTATCACAACACATAACATGCAGATGCTTTAAAGATAGTGTTCCTTGGTTGTGGGTTCGATCTCAGTCGGGTGCATACCAGCTACAACAGATCAGTGTTTCTCTCTCAATCTTCCCTTCTCCCTCTCTCCCTTCCTCTCCCTCTAAAGTCAGCAAAAAAATATATCCTCAGGTGGAGATTAAAAAAAATAAAGTCTTCTTTTTAGTAGTCATTAAAAGCATTTTTTAAATTGACTGACTCTAGAGTCTAAATCCAAACAAGAATACTGAAACAAACTTATGAAGAGAGCTTGACATGGGAGAGTTTGGGCTGTAAGGGACCATGCGATTTGAAAGGCCCTGTTTATGGAAATACAACAATCATGAATACAAAATCAGGTACCAAAGAAAACACTTATTTAGAAAGGGTATGTGGAAGTGAGGATTCCTGAAATTTAAGTTGCATGAGTTTCACAGCAATACACCTCCCACCTTGGAGCCTTTTTCTGAGAGCAAGTCCCACGGGTGCTTTCCGCCTGTCGAACCCATCGCAAAGGGAAGCCTACTTAATCATCCACCAGCCTTCTGAGAAAGGCACTATTTCCAGCTTCAGTGTAAAACTGAGAAGTCCAAGGGCAATAAAAGTTGAGCAACTTGCCTGACGTCACATTGCCAAGGACAGAGCCAGGACCCAACTCCAGCTCAGTATGGTGGGCCGATGCACAAGGCAGCCCCCTAAGACCATAAGAATATTTATATGTCTTTACTTCTACCACATTAGTTTATTTTTATTCCGGCCTACATTTCCTAAGAAAAACAGGCACAACAGTAAGAATGTTTAAAGTAAACACAAATTTTGACCTTGACATCGCACAGCAGATACTCCATTATTTGGTCTTAAGTTTTCATCCCCAATAGCTGCAATTCAATCCTCCCAAACAAAATGAGCTTCTTCATCAACCACGGCCAAATGGGTTTGAAGTGGATGAAAGTTATAGCTGCGGGTGTGGGGTTCTCCAAATCACTAAGTTCAGATCATTTCGAATGTCAAACTGGCACTTAACAGGCAACAGCTGAGAATCTGACTTGATTTTATTTTGGAGTAAAATCCTCTCCAAGCTCAGGTTTTATTCTATAATTCCTCACATTACCTAGAAGTGTCATCAAATAGAAAATAAAGATATTTTTCACATCCTTAAGTAATTCAGAAACGTTAGGGATGACCCTTCTAATGTGGGAGGCTCAGGAATAAAGTTCCTCACTTTCAGTGGGGGAATTAACTTCCTTAGGACCCAGAGACCATTAGGTATAGTGAAATAGGTAATTTAAGAAATGGATTTAAGAGGCAGGAAGAGTCAATGTACCTAACGTATTCACCACCAAATGCCATTTAAAACTGCATTTAAAGCTACGAAGAAGAGACAGGTCAAGACTGGTTTGCCCACGACATCCCTATTCACAAAGCAACCTGAAAACAGCTTATTTGTTGAGCAATTAAGATCCACTTGTGAAAAGTCAGTAATTAGGAAAAAAGAAACTGAGGGAGAAAAGCGTCATCTTCCTAAGCTCCGGCTGGCGCTTGCACTTAGAAAAATGATCCAGATCAACTAAGTGCCCCCCGGCCTTAGCAGTCTCTTCTCTGTAACACACGTCGCCAGCTTTGGTGTACAGACGTGTTTCATGGAGCAGTGGAGAGCAGCAAGGGGAAGTCGGAAGGGACTAATGAGGGAGGAACCCAAGTCACGCTCATGGAAGCTTGTTTGAACTGACTAGGCCCCAAATTCAAGAGAGCCCGTCACATCGCTCTCCAAGGAGCTGAACTTGGTGTGGACTGAATATATTTTGAGCCTCATAAAAAGGTTTTCTTTCTTTAAGAATCCAAAAGGCCTCACTGGAGATCGCTTAAAATCTCTGAGTATCACCGATTTTTTCCCTTCAAATATTTGTTAAACACCTACCATGTACCGGGCACTGGGCTCGGAGTTCCTGGCAGACTGTCTCTAATCTGTAACAGTCACACTCATCCTTTTGACCTCGGGCCCTAATACAGCACCTGGCACATAGTAGGTGGCTCAAAAATGGAAGTTATGATCACCAGCATTACTCTTATTAATGGTAGAGAGTTCCAGAGGTAACACAGAGGTCAACATTTTTCAGAGATGTGTCCCTATAATGCACATGGAATCCATAAGTCCTGCTCCTGACAGCTGTCGACCACCAAAGCGATGGGTTAGGGAGCCATAGGACAGTGTGAAAGACTTCATTAGGGCTTTCCTTCTCACAGTTCTCCACACAAGTGACAAAAGCATGTTACTATCAGGCTAAAATGAGTTAACCTGTTAACAGAAAAATTATTCTTGTGTTCCTCATTGTAAACCAACAGTGTGAATTTTTGAGGGAAGCCTGCGTATTTCACAGTAACTGCTTCTAGGTTAAATTACAGAAGGAGGTTTAATTAAGAACATGATGGTTTTAACCATGACATCTCTGAATGACTGCTCGATGCCATTCCTTGCTTTAGGCAATTTATATTCATCAACTCGCTTAAATTTCATCACCTCCTCTTATGGTATTACTGGCTTTATGTCCCATTTCACAGATGAAGAAATTAAGTCTCAGACTACCAGGAGGCCAGGGAAGACCAGGGAAACTTCTGCCAAGCCCCACAAGAAGTCCTTCGTCAAGTAAGGCAGAGAGCTAGGGAAAGTCCTGAGAGAGGCAAGTGGAGTGAGGCAGGGGATGAGGAGTCTAGTGGGCTTAAAGTCTTAGGGCTCCTCAACCTGAAAAGATGGGGGGAAAGGGGGAAAATGATCAAAGGCTATAATGTAGAGGGAATCAAGGCTGATACCAAAGATGAAATGTTATCTGCCCTGACTAATGCTGTAAATGCTTCTCTCCCACCTCTGTAAGCACCTTTGTGCCAAATCTACACCATGCCTCACGAGACCCTTTCCACTTGGCCCAACATAAAAGGAGTGCGGGGCTATTGTTCTGGGCTCAGAATTTGGAGTCTGTCTCCTCTGCGCCCGTGCAGGTAAATAAAGATCATGCTCCTAAACCCCTCGGTGTCTGGTCGTTTCATTTTTCTGGAACAATAAAGTCATGAAGAAATCCAGTATAAACCTGGGTTTGTTCACAAAATGATAGACTAGAGAAACTGTGAAGAGAAAAGACCTAGTGGATTAAATGCAATCACCTAAGAGAAAAATCACAAAAGAGAAAGAGATGAAGGCCAAAGTCAAGGTTTAGAAGGACCCAAGGAGCATGCGTGTCTACTAGATACATTTTTATTGATTCCCTATTAGGTTTCTAGCTCTTTCAATATGTCATTTGATCCTAATCAAAATCCCCTCCAGGGGGAGTGTTGAGTTTTTTCATAGCTGCTCCAAATGCTTGGTGTGGGGTCAATACATTACAGTAGCAACAGAAAAATAATGTACATACCACCTCAAAATCTCTGGATATGAGGTCCAGGACTTTGCTTTTTTATTCATTTCCCAGGTGATTTATTTGTACTCTAACATTTCTAAACCTAACGCTAGTTTTGGCTCTAACATTAGTTTTGTGTCCCTTTTAAAAAATTAAAGATATTTTAAAAGAAAAAAAAATACATGGCCCTTCCACCTCCCATGGCCCAGGGCTAGTCGGAGGGTCTCGGGCCAGAAGGCATGTATATTGTCTGGGCAAAGGATTGCAGCTCCTTCCTTATCTCCTTTTGGGTGTGGCTTCTTGTCCTGTGACTCCTTCTTGACCTCTTCCATTTGCAAGTAAACACTAAGATAATGGAGCTCCGGGCCACACGTAGGTTTGTGCAACCTGGACCCATGCTGCCTTTGTCTGGGTCCCCTTAAAACAAGTCTCAGACGCAGGAAGGTGCGGTCTCTCTCACACCGTCCCACTGCCATGGGCGCACTCCCCTGTGAGTAATACATGGCATGTCCCCATCGGCGAGTCCACCAGGTGGTTTTCTTCAGAATATCGTGAACACTTACGCAGGTACCTGGTTTGGGGCTCCTGTGCTACACTTGGTCATCTCAGTTCAGTGCTTGTGACGACACGCCACCAGAACAGCCAGGCTATCAAGTTTTCACGATGCCTCTAAGTTCGTGCTCACAGTCACTCCATCTGTCGTGTTCACCTATTTCTCTGTCCCCGTTCTACTCTAATTGACCTTGGAATAACTCTGCCACTTTGAACAATTGTGCTCACTCAGACTCTTTCTCCTTCTTTCTAGTGAACCTCCTCCTCATTCTCCTCATCTGATATGGACCAAATGTTCGTGTCCCCAATTCATATGTTGAAACTGCACCCTCCCACGTGATGGCTTTAGGAGGTGGGGCCTCTGGGAGGTAATCAGGATTAGAGGAGGTCCTGAGGGTAAAGCCCTCCTGCTGGGACTAGTTCCCTTATAAGAACCATGAGAGAGCTTGTGTCCTCTCTCTGCTCTCTGTCATGTGAAGATACAATGAAAAGTGGCCCTTTTGCAACCTGGAACAGGGCCTTACCAGAACCCAACCCTGCTAGCACCTTGACCTTGGACTCCCAATCTCCAGAACTGCGAGAAAAACAATTTGTTGTTTGTAAGCCACCTAGTCTATGGCATTTTTGTTACTGCAGCTGAAGACATCGTCTTGTGGAAATCCAGGATTACCCCCCCAAAGCAAACAAAAGAACAATCAAAAAACTCAAACCATAAAGCAAAGAAAACAATTCCTTTGGGTCCAATAGCAAAGTGCCATGTATTTGGAGCCAAAAGAGGCTTGGAGAGCTAGAATAACAGTAAGTTGCAGGTGTTTAGTAAGATGGTATTTGGTTATGAAAAACTTAAGTGTGTTTCCTTTTAAAATGTTGATGTGTAATTTTATCCTGTTAAAAAAGAAAAACTTAGAGATTTGGCCACAATAAATCTAATACGAATTACCTATGTAATATCGCTGCCAGAACAGATAATGTGACTTAGGCCTCGTTAACAGCTACTACGCTTTGTATGAATCAGTACCCACTCCCTACATGAATATTACTTTCAGTTTCAGGAGCTATGCCTAGAAGAACAGGCAATAACGTTCAAGGCAAGTGACTAGAGTAATAAAGAAACTGCAGCCCTGCCATGTGAGGAATGACTCAAGCTAATGGGAATATTTAGCTTAAAATATTGGGAGGGGGGCTAAGGGTCAAGAAGAGACAATAGTTGTTTTCAATTATGCAAAGGGCTTCCATGTGAAAGAGTTAATCGGTTTGTGTTATACAACTCCAAGGAGCAGAACAAGAACCAAGAATTGCGATAATAAAAGCAGTTACCTTTTATTGTGTTCTTTCTCTGCGCCAGACATGAGTACATTCTATTCATTATCCCATTTAATTGTCACAATAATCTAGGTATAAATGAGTGGTAGTTACCAAGAAATAGATGTAAAGCCAAAACACACACAAGAATTTTCTAAGATTTTGCCCAGAGATTTTCTATTTTGCCCAGAGGCAAAATAGGCTGCATCAGAAGGTGTCGAGTGTCCTGTCAACTAGACATGACCATTATGTGCTGGGAACCCCCAGGTGAGAAGATGTTGAGAAACCCGAAGTATCAGATTGGTAGTTGAGATAGATCCTACTTTAAGTCCCTTCTAGGACTTGCTATAATAAAAAAGATATAAACAAGGACTGATAGATACTTTACATGAATGAAACAGAGGAACATGAAACAGACTAGAGGGAGAAATCAAAACTTATTTCAAGGAAAACGAGACAGCATTAATAGAAATCTTTAATAACAGAACACAGGCTCTCCCGTGGAATGATTTCCTTAACGTCCCTTGTAATGGCAGAGGCGATCGTGCAGAAGAGGCCCCTGTGCCTCACGCAGTCTCCCAGTTCTGTGAGGGAGCTTCAGGTGAGGGGCTGGCTTCTCTGGACCCTTTCAAGACTTGACAGTTTCAAGGTTCTAGAATCCAGCAGAAGGGAAGTCTCCAAACCTGGATGGCTTCTAATCACTTCAAGCTGCTAGTCCTTTCCTTGCTGTAATGACTCAAAATACTTCATGTTGAACAGGCCCCAGTTACTTTGCCAGGAGGCGGCCTTGTGTGCTCTGAAAGGACTTGGACAGTCCAATCCCTACCAGCAGCAAGGAAAACTTGGGGGAAAGTTGGAACTCTTAAAAATAAGAGTGGAAGTATTTTGAATATTTTGGACAAGACATGACGGCATTACGTTTTAGAAAACCATTTCCAATGCCCATCTTTGGGGGTTTCTTCCTACTTTTTGTGGGCTCTTGGCCTAAAGTAACAATTTGATACAAGAAATGGGGAAAGAAGAAACGTGAGAAAAGTAGAGTGGAAGATGGAGGGAAAGGAGGAAGAAGAGAGACAAGGAAAGATATTTTCACACAAAGATGCTAAAGGTGCGGGATTGTGCCCCCCTTAAAGATAATAAGGGGACAATGGAATGATTATACCTAGTAATAGGAATGTGGCGGCCAGTTTCACATACATGAAGAAGCTTGAAACACAAGTAGAGGACACAGATGTCAACAGTCACCAGACACTGCCTGCTGGCTTTGACCTCAGAAACAACAGAAAGCGGCAAAGGAGTTAATATCAAGAAGCCTCCGAGACGAAATTTTTTTTCAAATTACCACTCCAGCATATCGGCTACCGCCTCTTCACCAGGAAATACACCGTCCTGGACTGTAGCTTTGTCCTAGGAAGAAAACCACCCATTTACTAGATAAAGATGCTTCTAGAAGAAACTCTTGTTCCTGAGCAGCAGCAAGAAGTGCATGGAAATTCAGCCCGGGCACGAGCCCTCTCAAAGCAGTTTTTCGGCATTCCCTTTACGTAAATAAAGCAGGTTTCCCCCTCCACTTAAACAACAACAATTTGTTTTACTTTGATAGGTCCTCCTAAATAATGGTTTCATCATTAAACATCTGGCTTCTTCCTAGCAGATTAGGCCTCCAATGAGGAAAGTGTGTTTATAATTCTAATTTGAAACACAGCACATTAATATGCTGATTCTCATAATGTTTGCCTTAACCTGTTTGGAGAAATTATGACTACAAATATCTTGTACACAACACCTCTAACTACCAGCTTGTACAAACAACATAAGAGCTGGAGCGCCTCATCCAGACGATTGGAACCACTTCAGAGGCGATCATGATTAGTGCTTTGGCTGGAAGCCACGTTTTTACACATAAACTCGGCATCTGTCTCCGAGCGGCTGTCCCAGGCTAACAGACCCACCTCCGCTGTTATTAACAAGTACATTCAAGGGAGCCAGATGGTCTGACGGGAAGCACTCTTGCCTTTTCCTGAGCTAGGCACACTGGAGGGAGGGAGCCCAAGCAGGCTCCAAGTCATATTTCCTCGGGCTCCGGGTTCCTGCAATGCTGTGTGCAAACAGGCGCCACTAAAAAAGAATGTAAATGAGGGTGCTATTCATTATTTACGGCTGGCACCTTGCCATCACCTCGTCCTCTGGGCGATGTCTGCCTGGAGGAGCAGGGAAAGCATCTGATGAGAGCAGGGCAAGTCTGGAGGCGAGAGCCATAGCAAAGCAGTCGCTTTCCTTCTGCTGTGAATCCTGCAGCCTCAGCACTTCTTGGCCCGCAGAACAGCTGAGCTTTTCACTTCCTTCCTAACAAAGCACTGGAGTTCTTCCTCTGTTTTTACCAAGAATGTTTATTTACAACCTAGCCCCCCAAAAGCAGACTTGCTGCTCTATTCTGAGTCATAGCCAAGGTCCTTTGCCTCATGCCAGGTTCAAGGAAAGGAGAAACAATGACCAGTTTGTTAAGAGAGAGACTTACAAGCAAGTTCTAAACTACAGTGACCAGGAGTTGCATCAAGAGAACGGCTCATTTCTTTTGGGTGAGTGCTTATAGAGCTTATGCTGTAATACTGAAATATTTGACACATCTGCAACATCTTTTGCTAACTGATTTTAAGCAACACGAGGGCATGGACCATACATTATACTTATTCAGAATTTTTCCAAATTGCCAACATAGCACAGTGTCCAGAAGATCATTATTCAACCCTTAAACTTGTTGTTTAACTCTTTAAGTGAACTTTTTGGTTTAATATAAAAGGTAAACTTGGCACTGAACTGAATCAACTTTATCTCAGCAAAAACTACGCATTCTTGTTGCTGGGGTTGACACAGAGCTTAATCCCTTCACCTTCTTTTATCCAGCCCCCCAAGCCCCCACCCACAATGTGTGTTGACTGTCAAAACATCGGATTCCTTTTCCCACCCATCTGAGTCTATTTTTGTCAATGATATAATCCCAGTTGTTAAAAAAAAAGTTAAACAGAGACTAATGGACATGTCCGTATGCCCTTCTCCTTGAATCTGAAAAGCTTTTTCTTGTCTAATGATATAAAACATACTGGTTCCTAGTATTAGTCCAGACCCTTTGGCTGTGAGTGACTGAACTCCAGCTCTAAGTAGTTTTATCAGAAAGAGGGGCAGACCTGGCCAGGTAGGACAGCTGGTTGAGCATCATCCCTACACCAAAAGGTTGCAGATTCCACTCCCCGCCGTCAGGGCGCATACTGAGGCTGCAGGTTTGATCCTCCGTCAGCGCTTGTGAGGGCTGAGGGGTGAGGGGTAGCGGGGCGACCAGTCAGTGTCTCTAGCTTGCACACATGCTCTCTCTCTCAAATCAATGGGCATGTCCTCGAATGAGAATTTAAAAGATGGGTAGGTAGGGATTTGTTGGCTTCTGAATTGAAACTATGCGAAGGGCAGGGATGGAGCTAGACTCAGAGACTCAGAAGCCTTCCTTCCCTCCTCCCCTACCAATTGCTCTCTCCTGTCTCTCCTTGTTTGTTTGTTTGTTTTCCTATATCTGTATTTGACTGCATGTTTGCTTCGATTTCTCTGGACAACTGACCCACGCACTGGAAATATAACTACAAGCAATCCAGGCTTATATCCCTATAGCCACATAGACAAATTTTTTTTTTAAATGCCCTTCTTCAATTACAATTAGAAAAGGGAAGGATGATGACCAGCCCGATGGGAGTCCTGTTCTCATTCTGAGCCAGTTGTGCAACAGAAGGAGAGTAAATGATGATGGGCTCAGGCTTGTCATGTCCCCATCTCTGTGGCCCCCGAGAAAGAACCAGGAGCAACACGAGGGCATGGACCATACCAGGAGCGATTTAGTAAACTAAATTCATAGGTTTATTCCCGAATATGACTTTTTTTAATGTTGAAAACACCATTAGAAAGATAATAAAGGCTTTGAAACTTGTTCATTGGTTGAAATGCCTATATTCGTTTGCTATTGCTGAGTCACAAGTCACCACAAACTTTGTGGCTTGAAATAATACCTGTCATCATTTCACACTCACCAGTAACGACTCGAGTGAAAATAAGGCCATTTCCCCAAAACAAGAAGTGCTGTTAACAGGGGAATGCAGGAAAAAGGCCAAAGTAAACAAATACCCTCTATGGTACTTGGGTGGGGGGGAGGGATAGTTATGCAAGACCCTCTTACTTTTTATTATTTCAGATACTTGCAGCAATGAATTGGTTTCCTTCTACAACCTTGGAAAAGTGAAGATAAGAATTTGACTCCTAGGAATATTTTTTTAGCTTTCTTTATTTTTTAAATTGAATTTATTGGGGTGGCGTTGGTTCACAAAGCCATACAGGTTGCAAGTGCACAGCTCAACAAAACATCATCCGCACACTGCAGCGTGTGCCCATCACCCCCAGCAAAGGCTCTGTCCGGCACCACTTACCCCCTTCCCCTCTGGCTGTCGCCACGCCGTTGCCAGTGTCTCTGTGTTACCCGCCACCCTCTCCCCTCTGACAGCTGTCAGTCTCTTTCATGTGTCCATGCCTCTCTTTCTATTTTGTCAGTTTATTTGATTTATTAGTATTTTTAATCTTTCCCAACAAAGCTTGTCAGAAGTTGAGAATGTTTGACATCCCAGCTAATGACACCTCAATTCTAATGCTTTCGGATTGTTGTTTTTACCTTAGCTGAAGTTTTAGGTGCAGAGTTTTTAAAGGTAAATAGTTCTACAAGGACCAGTTATCATAGAAAAGAGGTGTTCTCCCACAAGTTCCCCTCCACTCCAGGAAAGCACATTCACCATTTCTTTTGATATTTATCCCTATATCTCACAGCAAATACTGACTTTTTCCTTTTGATATTTTAGTCTAGGCATTAGCTACTGATTTCCCCTATATAAAATAGGTATTTTTCTTTCTCTCTGTCCCAGCTCTCCAACAGACACACATGTACCACGCATGGGCATGCCTCCCAATCCTCTATATCCCCAACATGTTTTTAAGTTAATTTTGATTTGATTATTATTCAACTTTACATTACAATGATTATGTGAATGCTATTCCACTGCTGAGCCATGAAATATAACTACTTTTTCTTTCTTATACAATTCATTTTTCATAGCACTTAGCTTTTTTTGTTTGTTTGTTTGCTTGGATGTTTTACGAACTCTCACTACTTTATCTTCAGACCCAGCCCACAGCTGATTACCTAGCTTTCCTTTCAATATATACAAACACTACCCATTTTATCTCTTGAAATTCTCTCCCTGAAGCTTCTAGCCTGCTCCAACCTTCTGGCTGCTCTCTTGGTCTGTTGCACAGATTCATCTGGGAATCTCCCTCCACCATCACTCTGAAAATCCTTTTCACCTCTCTCTAGTGTTAAATTCCCTTTTTCTCAGAATCTATATCTTCATCATTTGTTTACTTCTTTGTTTTGATAAAAAAAAATTTCTTCTTCTAGCTGCTTTATTAGAAAAAGCTGCATGGGATATAAAATGTTTGAGGCCTTACATGTCTGAAAAACATATTTTTTCAACCCTTATGCTTCACCGATATTTTGGCTGGGTATAGAATTCTAGGTTGGAGAGCACATGAAAGTCCAAAGTGATTTTGATTTTTGATTCTTTGAATATAACCTTTCTCCTGCTCTCTGAAAGTTTTTAGGCTCTTCTTTTTTTGTCCCAAGTACTCAGAAATATCATGTTGATGTACCTTGGCAAAGATCTATTTTCATCCATTTTCTTGGGCACTTGATGGTTCTTTTCATTCTGAAACCTCATGTCCTTCAGGTCTAAGAAATGTCCTTGAGTTATTTATCTGATATTTCTGATATTTCCTGAATATTTATCTGAAATCTGATATTTCCTCACTTTCATTTACACAATTCTCAATTTCAGCAATTTCTGTTATCTAGATGTTAGACCTCCTGGTCTGATCTAATTTTCTAATCTCTTTTTCTTCTACTTTACATTTCCTTGCTTTCTTATCCTAGTTTCTAGAAGATCTTCTCATCCTTATTTTCCAAATTTATGTTGAGCTTGTGGTTGGTGGTTTCATTTTTTTCTGAGAACTTTCTAGTTTTTATTCTTCAGTGATCATTTTTTAATAGAATTCTATTCTTATTTTGTGAACGCAAAATTATTTATCTGACTTTTAAAAAATTTTTCTTCTCCCCTAATTGTTTCTGTTTCCTCAAATTTGTGTTTGTTTGTTTGGTTTTTTTGTTTTTTTGGTTTATTTAAGTGTCTGTCTTTCATTTTAGAGGAAAGCCACCCTCAGATGTATGGTAAGTCTTAACTGTCTGCTCACATTTAAGGCTAAAGCACTAAAAAGCTGATGGGTTGAGCTTAACTCTGGGTCTTCACCTCAATGACCTGGCTGGGTTGTTTCATTTGGGAAATCCCCAATGTTAGCATAGTTAGGTCTTTTCTCTTGGACTACTCAGATTGATCAGATACTAAACACCTAATCTTATGCCTAAAAAGAGAAGCTGGCTATCAGCATTTGGGGAATCAAGTGGGAGAAGAAAATCATATTCACAAATTCAGGTGATCCCCTCATTTCAGTGTGGTATCCCTTCCCTTTTATGTGAACAATGTCCCTTAGTCCACAGAATAAACCCAAAATTTTCTGTTGCACTGGGAGAGGGACATCATCCCGCTGTCCCAGGCTGGGGAGGAAAAATAATTTAACTCTGTGCTGTCCAGTACAGTAGCCACTAGCCACTGAAGGTATGAAAATTTAAACTAACTTAAATAAAGTAAAATTTAAAATTCAGTTCCTCGGTTGCACTAGCCATATTTCAAGTGCACAGTAACTGCATACAGGGTGAGGTAAAAGTAGGTTTACAGTCATAAGTATGTGAAACAGAGTTTATTCTTGTATTATTACTTATTACTGTATTACTTTCCATACAAACAACTGTAAACCTTCTTTTGCCCCCACCCCCATGACTAGTGGCTATTGTATTGGACAGCACAGATACAGAATGTCTCCAGCGATGCAGTAAGTTCTATATTAAACAATGCTGGAATAATTGCTTCTCAAATAAACTTTGGACCAATCCTCATGTTTCTGCCCAGAACCACTGCCACTTCCAGAGAGATCTGGCATCCCCAGTTCCTGAGCTTGCTGGAGATATTTCAGGAACAAATCTGGTTGATTTGTTGGTTTTTCCTGCCAGAATGTTAGCCTCACAAGAACAACGATCTCTGATGAATCCAAAGGACCGAGAAATGTATCTGGCACAGAGCTCGTGCTTCACAAATGTGTGTGGGATGTTGAATAAGTGTTTTCCCCACTCTTGACTTAGGATTCAGAGTTCTCGGATCTAAGGTCAGTTATCTCCTCATCTTCCTGCTTTCCAGTTTCCAAAACATAATTATTAATGTCTCTCCTTCCACTCTCCTATTTATTGTGGGTCTATGTCTTACTGCCACTTCAGAGATGAATGTTTATATTCAATCACCATTTTTTAAACTGGAAGTATATTTATAAATGAAAAGCAACAAAAAATAAACTTAGGATACCAAATGTGTAAAGGAAAAGATGATCTAGGTTTTTGGGGGGACGGGGGGCATATCTGAAATAAATAACAGAAAAGACAAAAAGATATCCAGCCTATACTCAAAAGGAGAAAACCGGGACAGCGATAACAGTAATCATGTGAAGAAAGTCAACATGTAGATTAAGAAAATAAGTTTGTAATGGTTTTCTTATATTATTACAAAATATGTGTTTATTATAGAGTATTTAAAGCAGTGGTTCTTTTTAAAAAATTGATAGACTTATTGGAAAATCCAATGAAATTTACAGCTTATGGGACTCCATTCATGAGAACCTGTGGTGAATATTTGTTATTCATTTTGGCAGCCAGTACCCAAGCCCGCTTACGAGGCTCGGGGAAGCACCACAACTGGTAAGAGCGTACTCCGCCCCAGAGGGAGATGTTTACTCTCCCGGCTTCCCTTGCAGTGGGGCGCAGGAATAGGCCAAACTTTGCTAATAAGACACCCCTGCCCTAGGCCCTGAATTGGAAGTGAAAGACTCAAAGAAGTAGGGACAGTCCAGGATCCGCGTGGCTGGAGCGTCAGCAGCACTGTGTTCTCCCTGATCAGTTCTGCAGTCAAACTGGAAGACGTTTCCGGCTGCATACCCCGCCCCAAACCTATTCTCAGATCCTCTCTAATATCCTTGCGATAGATTTTTTTGTTGTTGTTTAAAAAAAGCAGAGTTAATTTTTGTAACTAGCAAATAAAAGCCCAGACTGATCAAGAATTCAGACACCCCCATCTTAGGAACCTCTAGTTTAGATACAGAATAATATAAAAATACATAACCCAACATTTTAAAAATTTCAGCTGTTCTCTTATTGATCTTCACAGCCAAGGAATCACGACTATGTAATCTTTTGTGTCTAGCTCCTTTCATGAATCCTATGCCTCTGAGATACATTCGTGTCATTGAACACAGCTCTGGATTGTTCAGTGTAATTAGTATCCCATTGTATGAATGAATCAGATGTATTTATCCATTCTCTGGCTGATGGACACTCAGATTTTTTTTCAATTTAAGTCTATTATGAACATCCTTATAATTGTCCTTAGGTGGACACATGCTTTTTTGTATTTTTTACTTTTCAATTACAATTTATATTCCATATTATTTTGTATTAGTTTCAGGTGAACCCAACATTTTTAAAAATAAGAATAATTTTCTAAAATTTACATAATGATTTTCTAGGAAATTTAGGCAAAAATCCTAAGAGATTATTTTAGTGGAACTTTAACTCAGCATTAAAGCCATGAGTTGGTGTAGATTCACCAGCTAATAATATGAAGTTTCTTACTGTGCCAAGAAACCCTTGGGGAAGTTGGCATTGTATGTTGAGGGTATTCTTGGCCATTATATTCACATAGAAAGAAATACAGGCTTGATATATTGTCACCAATGTTCCTAAGGGCTAGAGACTCTTATCTCTAATAATAATTTATACAAATTACAAGAGAAAAATACAGAAAAATGGAATGTTTAACTCTTGCTCTCTGTTTAGAGAAATTATGCATGCTTGCTCTTCAACAATATTTCTATTAAAAGATAAAGCCCGACTCTTAATATCCCATAATAGGAAAATAAAGCTGTGAATGGACGTCGTGATGTCAATTAAATAAGAGAAGGAGACAGTCGCTGGGGTGTGCGCATGGATGGCCTCCCTCTGGCTCGCTGCTCCTATAATGCCGGTTTCAGCTGCTCGACTTCCAGGCCGGGAGAAACCTTTTCAGCAGAGGCCCGGGCAGTAAGTGAGCTGATTATTACTTATTAAGTAACAAATAAGAGAACCTTTGTTGTCAAATTTTTCTTTTGATTATTTCTGTTCCTGGGGCTCTGAATGTTCTATTTTTTGCTTAAGATGAAAGATCTAGTGGGGAGAAAAGGAATACTAAGACTCAAAGCATCTACCAAAATATTTATTAATGACTGTGTGGTTTTAATATATGTCCACAGATTCTCTGACACTCCTCACTCCTCTCCTTAATGTGAGCTGAATATAGTGACTCACATCTAGTGAATACAATACAGAAAGAAAAAACGGTAATTTTACAGTAGAGACACCTGGCAGATGCCACTTTAACCAAGTGTCAAGGTTAACGTGGCCAGTGATAAGTCATGTTGGTACCATGGGTCCCTCACATGGTGTGATAAGCACACCTTCACCTCTGTGCTATTCTTCCCCAAAACAGTCCAATCATGAGAAAGCATCAGACGAGCGCAAATTGAGAAGCATTTTAGAAAATATCTAAACGGTACTCTTCAAAAAGGCCAAGATCGTGGAAAACAAAGAAAGCCTGAGACACTGTCACAGATTAGAAGAGATATGACAACTATATGCCTATGGTATCCTGGATGAATCCTAGAAATAAAAAGAACATTAATTGAAAAATTGGTGACATTAGGAAACAAAAGCCTGTCTTCTGGTCAATGGTATTACACCAATACTATTTTCTCGGTTTTGGTAGTTACACCATGGTTATGTGAGGTGCTGTTAACATCAGCAGACACTGAATGAACAGTACATGCAACTCCCTGAACTACCTTTGCAGCTGTTCCATAAATCTAAAATTATTTTAAAATAAAAAGAATTTTTTAAAAGGACCAATTTATTAAATAAGGCTTGGATAAAATAAGAGATCCCTAAAATACGGCTTTATGGAGTGATATTTCAAAGAACATGATTAAATTCATGCTTTATCCAAAGTTATGACCTGTATTTTATCAGGGCTTAGCAGTGTTTTCCGACACAGAAAGTCCATCCACATCTCTCTCTGGGCAGCACCGTAAAGCTGTGGTCTTTCACACCCATCCTCGAAGCGTTCATCTCTCCTCTGTCAAAGATCTATCTACTCCAAGCTCCAGAAGATGCACTGAAGAAAGACCCACATTCCAAAGCATGTTAGCTCCCAAGACCTAGCCCCTCAGCAACCTGTGACAAGATCATTAATTTTAAAAGCATAGTTGGGACCCATTTTCCTCTGAAGGTTCTGCCTGCTATAGTCATATCAACGGGGTCTTCTAAGAATCCTCTTTAAAGCAGTAGAAGGCACAAACTGGCAGTTACAAAGTATCCACAGGGTAGTAAAATACGGCATAGGGAATATAATCAATTAATATTGTAACAAATGTGTACGGAGGCAGGTGGTACTAGACTTTATCTAGGAGATCACCTCATAAGGTAAATAAATGTCTGTTAGGCTTTACTCCTGAAACTAAAATGATACTGAATGTCAACTGTCACTGAAAAACAAAAATAATTTTTAAAGAAAATAATAAAGTGGTATGAGACATTACAATTGTATCACTTGTATCTTTACTATGATCAAAATACATCATTCTATCCTAAGCCAGCCAGCCGCTTCCGTTGGCTGATTTTGGGGGTAGAAAGGGTACTTGCTTTGGCTTCGTTTCCCAGAGCTATTCATACACTTACCGCCTACTTGGTTGCTCTACTTTCACTCAGTCGGTATGTACTGAGCAACTCTGCTTGGCCCTTCACTGTCCTAGGTACTAGAGATAGCAAGATTAAAAAGATACAGTCCCTGATACAACCACTTTGGCAAATGTCTGGTAATGCCTGGTAAAGGTGAACCCGTGTATATATTCCACCTGGACGCCGCACTCCCGGCTCTATCTATCCTGATGCCAGCCGTGCACGTGAGCCAGAAGGCACGGGCAATCATGGCAGCCTCGTTCACAACCGCAAGGCCTAGAAACAAGTCATCACCAATAGCTTCAGTAAATAAAATATGGCATATTTGTGAAATGGAATTTATACAACCATGAAAAAATGAATGAACCATGACAACACATATCAACAGAATAAATCTCATAAACATCATAAAGGGAGAAGGTAGCATGTCACAAATGGACACCAACAGAACAATTCCAATGATATGAAATTCAAAACTGACCCAATTAGACAATATATTGCCCAGGGATACGCCCTGAGGCAGCATTTTTAAAAACTATAAATGAATGCAAGTTAATAATTGACATAAAATTCAGAAAAATAGTTACCTGCAGGGGGTAGGAGAAGCAGATGAGACCAAGGAGAGGCACACAGGGGATTCCTGAAGACTGGCAAATCCTACGTCTAAGGCCCAGTAATAGACACACAAGTGTTTAATTTTGTTGTGACTGTTCTTTAAATTGCATATATACATTTTATCCCAGACTGGTATAGCTCAGTGGCTTGAGCATCAGCCTGCAAACCAAAGGGTCACTGGTTTGATTCCTGAGTCAGGGTACACGCCAGGGTTGCAGGCCAGGTCCCCAGTAGGGGGTGCACGAGAGGCAACCACACATTAATGTTTCTCTCCCTCTCTTTCTCACTCCCTTTCCCTCTGTCTAAAAATAAAATAAAATCTTTTTTAAAAAATTGGTTACATGTTTTAAAAAAATAAATTGCATATATACATTTTAAGCCCTCTTTTGTATGTATTCTATAGTTCATAAAAACGTTTAAAATGTTCTATGATGAAAAGTTTTAAATACTATAATAATAATGGTGTGATCAGCTCCTTGTCTCCAAGTACCTATTAAAAACTAGGTAAGACAGCACCATCAGTGCAATGACATTTTTATATGAAGTCAAGAGAGAGATGTCAACTCTGCCTGAGCAATCAGGGAAGACTTCAAAGGGGAAGTGAATCTTTTTTTTTTTTAGATTTTATTTGTTTATTTTTAGAGAGAGGGAAAGGGAGGGAGAAAGAGAGAGAGAGAAACATCAGTGTGTGGTTGCCTCTCACGTGCCCCCAACTGGGGACGTGGCCTGCAACCCAGGCATGTGTCCTGACCAGGAATTGAACGAGGAACCCCTTTGCAGGCTGGCACTCAATCCACTGAGCCACATCAGCCAGGGCAAGAAGCGACTCTTGAGCTGAGAACAGTTATTCAGACAGAGCACAGTAAGAGAAGCATGGGTAAAGGGCTCACAAAAAGGCCCAGAAAGGTTAGAGCAATATACCACATTTGGGGAAATTAAGTGATGTGTTCCAGCAGCTTTTGAGAAGCCAGCAGTTGTAGCTAGAGAAGCAGGCACAGCTAAAAGTAGGAGTTTGGAGCAGCACGGCCAGTCCAGGGCAAGACTAGAGGGGGAGGGCAGACAGGAGGCCACAACCATCGCATGAGAGATGTAATAGCTTCGAGGAGGGCAGGGAAAGCAGGGATGAAGAAGGGAGGGAATCTAGAGAAACTGGAGGCACAATTAACATTTCGTGAGTCATTGGGCCTTGAGGTGAGGAAGAGGGAGCGTCCCGGATGATCCTCAAAAATCTCATTTGGATCAGGAATTCAGAAGGAAGCGGCGGAATTTGGAGGGAGGAGCAGAGTTGTTGGTGCAGAGGGGGGAAGGAAAAAGGAAGAGAGCTGAGTCCAGGTTAGCACGTGATGACTCAGCACTGAGGCGGCATCGAAGCAGCCATCTGCGGCACAGCAGCCTGACCCAGAGTGGAGAAGAGGGAAGTTAAAGAGAAAGCAGTGGCGGGTTTATCTTTTTGGGTATAAGCAGGAAAGAGACAGAATCCCATAGCGATAGAGAAATTCCTAGCTTGTCCCTGGGTACTAGGTAACCAAGTTATCTTTGCTCACCTGGCCCAACCAGAGTTGGACAGAAAATCCTAGAAGAGATGGCACAAGTCTCATAGAGACCAAAAGAGAAGTGGGGTTCTCCTTGGGCACCAACAATGTGGGTTTTTTCCTTGAAGTTGTCATATTGTGCACCAAATTTTGGTCTTGATTTCATGTGTCTTTAATAAATGCAAAACCCTGGAGGACTCCCTAGGCACTTGATGTAAGTAAATCCTTCAGTTAAGCTTAGTAATTGCAATATAGCTATTATCTAGTCACTCGACCCCATCCTCCCAAAAAACTATTCTGTGAAAATCTAAAGCATCTCGCCCCTATTACAGGACTTTGAGTGGTTGCCCAGGTCCATGGGTTGTTTTCTGGTGGCAGGATGAACAGAGCGGAAGGAGGGCTGCTGCCCAGGTGCGGGGCGGCCAAAAGGGATGACACGAGCAGGTGCTCAAAGCACAAAGCTTCCATTCCCCCCATTACCAAGACAAAGCCACTAGAATTAGAGATGTCCATCTTGATGCCGTTACTTGACGTTTATGTTAACATTTTAGCTGTATAAACATACTTGAGGGTGTAGAAAAACATATTAAGGTATCGGTAAATAAATGTTTGCATTCATTCTAAACACTGATAGAAGAAACTAAGGATGAGAGGCTATAGTGAGCGCATAGAAATAATATGAGCCCCATACAATCACAGGACCGGTTCATCCAAAATACAATGCAAAATTGGGGTGCAGAAAGGTTGGGAAGCTTGGGGGAAGAGAGATTCTAATGAAGCTCATGACTGCTTCACACTCTTGCTTACACACACACTCATGCACACATTCACTTCCTCACATTGTCAGAACGCATGGCTACCTACATGGTATAATTTTTTAATGGTGTTCTCCACACTCCAACAACAACAAAAAATTTACTTCAAAACATCTACCACTTCTGCCAGTTGTGGCAACGCCATTCCCTCCATTGTTTGGGGGGTGTTTTTTTTTGGAGGGGGTGAAATCTTGAATGTGTGATAGTTCGGATATACCACAAGAAAAAGCAACTTGCCGGCAGTCCCCTCCCAGGGGGTGGGAAAGCATGAAACGAAATTTGGAGAATAAGTCAAATAAATTTGACCCACTGACTAGTTGTGTCTAGGACCAGACCCCTACACAATGCTGCTATTACCAAAGCACTCTGCTTCAATTATGCCTTCGGTCATCACAGCAAACCTCCGTTACTGCATTACTCCTACGTTACAGATCAGGAAACAAGCTTCAGTGCGGTTACATCAAAAATTTGGCTACATACCTCTGGGTATTTACCTGAAGAAACAAAAACACTAATTCGAAAAGGTATGTGCACCCCATTTTCACTGAAGCATTATTTTCAATAGCCACTGAGACATGGAAACAACCTAAAAGTCCATCGATAGATGAAGGGACAGAAAAACTGTGTAAACACACACATATGCACACACACAATGGAATACTATTCAGCCATAAAAAAGAATGAAATCTTGCCTTTTGTGACGACACTGATGGAACTTGAGAGCATTATGCTAAATGAAATAAGTCAGAGAAAGACAAACGCTTATATCTGGAATCTTAAAAAATGAGCTCATAGATACAGACTAGATGGGGGGTTGCCTAATTGGGCATAGGGAACATAAAATGGGCAAAGTCATGGGGATATAATGTATAGCATGGTGGCAATAGTGAACACCATATTGTATATTTAAAAGCTGCTAAGACAGTAAATCCCTAATGTTCTCATCCCACGAATAAAGAATCTTGTTACCTATGTATGGTGACCGATGTTAACCAGCCTCATTGTGGTGATCATCTTGCAATATATGCAAACATTGAATCATTACGTTGCACATGTAAAACTAATACGATGTTGTATGTCAATTGTACCTCAGACTGAAAAAGAAACTTAGCTGAGATCACATAGCCAATAGGAGGTAGAAGCAGGACTCCAATCCAGAGAGCCTGTCCATGGGCACCATGCCCACCTCCCTGGCTTTACTCCCTGGGAGGGGGAACCTCACACCCACAGAGAACAGGAGAGAGAACATCAGACACACACAGGAGAGTTGGGGGCAGTCCTGTGTACTGGGGAATAAATATTTAATCTAAACATTGGGAGTTGCGGCTGAACTCAGAGAAAGTATTCCCAGTCAGCACTAATAAAACTTAGGGAGCCAGGCTCTCCTGGGAAGAGGGTGTGTTTGAGGAGCCATTTGCTCTCAGAACGAAACAGTACACAGGGACGGAAACACACCAGGAGTCGATGAGATTTCATGGATCATTTCTAAAGCTTCAGAGCTCAAAAATATTGATCAACAGAATCAATAAACTTGCCAAAACTTGCTTTCTTCAGTAGAGGGTAGCTGGAAGAACTTCCAACTACGATTTAGAAGACTGAGCTCAAATTCCTGTTCAGTGTCACTGGATGTGTGCCTCCAAGCAAGCTGCTAAAACTTTCTGAGAGGCAAGTGTGATTACAACAACAACAACAACAACAACAACAACAACAGACCCAGCAATGGACTTCAGAAAACTGATCCAAATCACGATGGCCAAAGCACAGCTGAGCCTTGTGCAAAGGGGGTCCTAATGCCTGCGCAGAGCTTCTGTAAATGTGGTAACAGGTGCAAAGGCACCAGGACAACGACAAAGGCTACATAAAATGATAGCACTTGCCTCCACCCAAAAAACGGGGCAGTCAAACTAGGAGGTCCTTCAAAATCCTTTCTTGGTCAATTGCTCGTTTCTATTGAGCACAGAGATTTTGCAGGTTCAGTGCCAGACGACCTCAGGTGAGTGTTGCAATAAAGTGAGTCATAATCTTTTTGCTGGAGGAAGAGGGAGTTTTGCCTCCAATTTGTAAAAAATGCAACATCTGTGAAGCACAATAAAACAAGGTATGTCTGTATCTACTAGGTGACAAGCAGGGCCAACTTCCTGGGTGCGCAACTACCGTAGTCACACAGGGACCTGCACTTAAAAGAGCCCATGTTGGGATTAATGCCCTGCAAATTCTTGATTTTTGAACAAGGAGCCCAAATTTTCATTTTGTACTGAGTCCTGCAAATCATGTAGCAGGCCTGGTACACGCATTGCACTTAGCATCCAGGACACAGCAATAAAACAGCCCGGCACCCTCCAGGAGCTGCAAGCAGGTATATTACTTTGGAAGCCAGTCCTACAAAACAAACAGGACGCTTAAGGAGAGATATTACCTTGCCCGTTTTATATCTCAGTCCAAACTTAGATTGCAAGCTCTAAAGATGAAAGCGATTACTTATCCTCAGATCCTGGCCTGCTTACACGTGGAACACACACACACACCCCTATAGACTCACCCGGCTGTACATTTCTGAGGTAAGAAGATGTTTTCCTGGACTCTTACAGCTCCCTGAGGTATGTCCACACAGCTACACCATGGACAAACGAGTGCCTGAAGCAGAGGTTCTTCAAGTGGGATCCCCAGCCCAGCAATATCAGCATCACCTGGGAGCTTGTTAGAGATGCAAATTCTCAAGCCCCTCACCCCAGACCTACTGAATCAGAAGCTCTGGGCCTGGCGCCCAGAAACCTGGGTTTTAACAAGTACTGCAGGGATTCTGATGCTTGGGCTGAAGTTTGGGAACCACTGGCCTAATAATCCAATTTAATTATTTTGAAATTCGTTTGGTATCTTCTTTTTTTTTTTTTTTTTTTTTGGCTAGGGAGGGTGTGTTGGGGGACTTGGCTGGGCTGACCTACCCAGCATTTTCCCCCACACTGCAATCGCAGAAAATCAGGTCTTTTTGTGTTTCCCGAAAAATTCAATTTAACTCACACACTTTGTTTTTGCCTGTTCACTCAAGACACAATGCAGCGTGGAGTCCCTTGTGAACAAACATCCCATTTGCACATGTCAAGTATCTGATTCATTTAGACGTATCCCAATTGCTTAATGTCTACAACAGAAGCCTCGTGATATTCTTGATCTGAACAGCTGAGTTAATGCCCTTGGACAAAGGGGCATGGTGTTTGGGTGAGCTCCCAAGGGTCTGACAGCCACAAAGAGAAGCTTGTTGAATGCACACATAAAAAGGGAAGAGATAGGAGGCAGAGACTCTGATCTTTATGACCCTCTGATTATTCTATCAGTTAGTTAAAGCATAAATCCATCCCCTGACCTAACAAAATACTATTTTACTTCCTTTTACTCCATATTTTATCTTTTATAGCCAATAAAACATAAAAACCTTACAAAGGTTATGTTCTCATCAATTTTTTGCACTAAATGACGATAAATTAAGTGGAGGTTAGTGCAGCAGCGACAGAGGCTTCAGTTTGAAACTTTCTTGAAACACAATCCTCCCCTCCCGTCATCAGAGTGAGAGAGCTGCTGGCCAAAGACTTCTCCATTAAAATTAAAGCCCAATTTTAATGGTATTACCATTCTATTTCTTTTAGTGAGATAAAGTCTAGTCTTTTCTCTTGTTTCTTAAAAACCTGCTAGGGACCAACAAATAGCAGAGAATGTAAAAACATGAAAACTTAAATACTTATCATATACGAGTGAGAAAAGCTGTACTTTTTTGAATCACTTCAAAGTCCATTCCAGTTCTTGCTGTAATAAACAGTTTTCCAAACCTGCACAACACGAAGTAGTTACCGGATGATTTTTCATTCATATAAAAACCATTCAACCAAGGTTCGTCAAAGTCAAGGTCTATCACGTGGATTAGCATGACGCACTCGGGACGATGCCTGGCACATAGCAAGGGCTCAACAAGCGTTTGTTATTCTCGCCCATCGTTGTCCTTGCTGTTGCTGTTACTGCTGAGCTCTGTGCTATTACACAGTTTTGTGCTCAGTATAGACAATGACGAGCAAAACAGATGTGCCCCTCCTGCTCTTGAAGCTCACAGGCTAGAAAGAGACAGCTGTCAGTCAAACAACCACACAAATAAATGTAAGTTATTAACTGTTATAACTCAGATATACTCATGGGGTCAGGGGGACTGAGAAAGCTCAGCAACAGTTTACACATCACCTTATGACTTTGAAACATTTTGGGAATATAATTTGGAGCAAATCATAACCCTCCCTCAGATGGTTTTCAGAACCCTTCCACATGACTATGCAAGTTCTAAATGTAAAGTGCAAAAAGATTTATAAACCAATAGTTGTATTTCATTACTATATCACTCAGCATCAGAAACATCTTCCCAATGTTGTAGATTAGAACTTAAAAATTTTTATGCTGTTAACATTAACATTTCTAAATACAGAAATAAGCTTATGTTCAGATGCATTCAATGAATCTTCCATGGATTTTCTCAGACCTTTATGAATTAAAATTAATTCATAATTAAATTATAAGCCAAAGTAAAGCTAGGGTTTACATATTGCTTTGCAGCCTCTTGGTTAAGATCAAGTGTAAAGCCTTTTAGTAAAACACACAAACAACTTTCTTGAACCTTATGACTATTTCCTAATCATATGAATTACTTTATTAAAAATAGTTTTTATTCCCTTATTTTTGTTAAAGCAACAAAATAGGTTTTCTTGGTGACTTCACTTAGAGCCAAAAGCAAGAAGAAAAAGAAAAAAGCGACCGCAAAATGCGGAAGCTTGCTCTCAAATAGGATCTGATACTATTTAACAAGAACCGGAGAAATGAGAGAGGCCCAGGGACGCCTCCTCTGGCAGTCACAGTGAAGTGCGCCAGAGCGGATGGGGGTGGGGGGGGCGGGGGCAGCCATCAGACCATCCCCCAACCTCTTTATAGCATGGCAGGAGGGCCTGGGCTCTGGGTTAGGGGCCCCCAAGTAGATTCCAGCTCCACCTCTTTGTGTCTGAACTTGAGGCAAGTAGCTACCCCTTTCCAGTTTCAGTTTCCTGCTGTATGAAGTGGGCGCCTATCTCACAGGGAAGCGGGAAGCCCTAGGTAAGAGAATACTCGCAAATGCTTCTTACCATGGTGCCAAGACAGAGTGAGCACTAGTTAGCAATAGTTTAAGGCGCTCATAACTCTGTCCCCTAGTGGGAAAGATCCCAAGGTACAACTACAACAAACTAACAAACTGGGACCCACAAACAGTTTCCACTGTCCATGAACTTCCACCCGGGTCCTCACCTAGGATTCCCATAGACCCGCCTGGGGAGCAGGGGGCCCCACAGGAGCACGCAACGGTTAGCGCCTGGGAGGCACACTTCCTCCTCTGTGGCCTGACTTCCTGACATGTTCAGTCCTGGCCCCCACCTCACTGAATAATTTCTTACCAGAGTAGATAGTACAGCTACACCGACCAAACCAATAGGTCAGGTAGAACTTGGCCCTCGACAGTTATCTCACCGAACATGTTAGCTGTATACAAGAGCAATCAGTTCTAGTGTGCTGAGAAATTTAATCCCATAGCCCACTCATTAAAAAAATAAAATTCTTAGATGGTCATCTAAAACCTTTTCTTCATCAATTTAAAACACTGACAAAGTACAGTGCTGTGCGCTGCCACGCCCGTGCGCCACGCCCTTGCTAGGCGCAAGCAAAGAAGGCTCACAAGACTCAGTCCTTGTCATCAAGGTGCTGACAGTCTCAGAGGAGTGAGATATTAAATAGATAAGTTTAATATAATGTAGTCAGTATAGTGAAAAAGTTACACACAAGATCTTAAAGTGCTTTTCCTTTTAGGAATTTGGCCTAGGTAGTAAAATATTCAAGGCTTAAATAAAAACATGGTCTTCCAAATTAATGATTATGTTACCATATTTAATTAGGTAACTAATATACATCACTTTTTAAAAAGAATCATACAATGAAGATAAGTAAAAAGAAATATATAATTTTACTGTCTGAAATTACTGTTAACAGCAGCTGTATGGACTTCTGGATTTCAAAATATGCTTCTACTTCTAAACAAGATAGGAAGTCATTTTATACTGAGTATAGTAACTTAAATTGTTTACTCCTCAACAAACATATATAAACATATTTCTGAAGTATTAAATACTCCTCTAATTTATCATTTTAAGCAATTGCATAATATCCCATTGCAGGTTCCATAATTTCTTTACCCTCTACTGTTGGATATAAAGACTGTTTCCACTTTTTTTTGGCTATCATAAATATGATGACATCCTTATTCACACATCTTTTCAAACTAGTTCAAGTCTTTCTCTGGAATAACTTCCTAGAAAACGGAATTGCTGGATCAAGGGGTATGTAGGGTGTTAGGATTCATGTCTGTTACCAAATTCCCTCTAGAAAGGCCATAACATTCAGTACCACCATTTCCCCCCATCTTCACCCTCACTGTGTCGTATCAGTCTTTTTACTCATTGCATTCGGTATTTTTAAATTTTAAGGTACCCATCTCAGCCAAAAGTGCTGCTTACAAGAACATCTTTTTCAGAAGCAGTTATGACACCTGCTGAAATGAGGCAGCTTTCGGTTGCCCGGTAATTCTAGTTTAGGTTTGGGGTACCGGTGCTTCTCAAACTCTACCACTCACAGAAATAATCTAAGAAGCTTGTTGAACTGTATAGATTCTGATTCAGGAGGTGCGGGAGTAGAGACTGAGACGCTGCACTTCTAGCTGCCTCCCGGCGACGCCGGCGCTGCTGGTCCGACAGCCATGCTTGGAGGTACAAGGAGCACAGTTCTCTTCTCTCAGGGTCCCTCCCAGCCCCTAAAACACGTCCCAGTTCCCCAGCGGCTTCCTCCTCAGCGGTGTGCTGCAGGACAGAAGCCATTCCACCGCCACTCATTGCATCGTCTTGAACAATTCGCAGAGCTTCAAGGGGCCTCAGTTTGCCCATCTGTGAAATGAAAAGCTTGGAGAATCTGGCCTTTAAGTCCCTTCCCATCTCCAATAGTGAAGGAAGGACTTCCTGCCCAAACGTGGCCGACCCTTAAACAACACGGGCTTCAGCTGCGTGAATCCACTTAGGTGTGAATATTTTTTCGATAAATACCTGTACTGCTTTCCACCCAAGGCTGAGAGTCCGCAGAGGCAAAGGGCAGACTTCATGCATTGACCAAAGCCATTTTATATAGTGGACCAAGATTCCATGGAGTTTGGTATCCACAGAGGGTCCTGGAACTAATCCCTCATACCAAGGGTACCAAGGGTAAAGTTTTGGGGAAGCCAAAAGTAATATGTAGATTTTCAACTGTGTGGGAATTGGGATCAGCACCCCTAACCCCTTGTGTTGTTTAAGGGTCACCTGAATAACTAGGCACATTCTAAATTCCTTCTCACTAGCACAGTTTTGAATATTCTCTTCCTTTTACCCCATGGAACTGCACTCAGAAGTGAGGCTCACCAAGAAGCTGACAGTCAAGCTGCAGGTGACAGCTGTGGCCCCACAGAAAAGCTCCCCGAAAGGGAACACTGCTCCAACTGACATTTTCACCTGGTAGTGCCCGGTCATAACAATGCACGTCATTTTCTCTTCCCGATAGGAATAGGTTTAACCAGAACTGAAGGCTAAGTTGCGCATTAAAGGAACAAAGAGTGGAGTAAGGGAGGAGATGGACAGAAATAATGCATCTGTAAATACCTCGCCAAAGAGCCTCCGGACGCTGGCTCTCGGCCCGGGGAGTTCCAGTGTCCTCCACCATATTTCACTTGCAAAGGCTACTCCCTTTTGTTCTGCTTTTCCCTCATGCTTTTCTGCAGCATGACAAGGTGGGCAGAGGCAGAACATGATCCTCCATGCCCGAGCTGACCGAAGTGTCTGTCGAAAATGAAATAGAATGTATGGGTATATCTGAGTCATTGATGAGAATAATGGGACGGTCCTGTAGCACCTGCTCTGAAAGAACATTACACACGTATTATCTGCCCTAATAGAACACAGACTTTAATGCTCCCTAGGTCATGTTCTCTAATAAGATCATGATGGCTGTTTAATTCTATTCCTGTTTATGAAAGACTGGGCCATGTGTGGCAGAGGATGAGAGCAAGATAAACTTTACTGAATAAAAGAATAAATGAATAAACTGCTCCCTAAAGCTTTAAAAAGAAAAAACAACTGGACCAGAATGATTCATTTTTAGTTACTGCAGTTTTCTCCCCAGACCTTTTTCTCCTGCTCCTTTCCATTTACTGGCAGAGAGTTTAATTTGTTCAAAAATTCCTTTCCTAGGACTTCTGGCCAAGATGGAGGTGTAGGTAGATACACTATGTCTCCTCACACAACCAAAAGAAGGACAACAACAAATTTAAAAACAAAAAGTAACCACAACTGCCAGAAAATCGAACTGTATGGAAGTCTGACAACTGAAGAGTTAAAGGAGAAACATTCATCCAGACTGGTAGGCGGGGCAGAGACGGGCGGCCAGGGCAGAGAGGATGTGCGGCAAAGGTGTGGCTGCCAGCCTGGCGGACAAGGCAGCAGCTGGTGGACCAGGCGGTCCCACATTTGTGTTTGGATACCAGAAGGAACAACTGAGGAGTGAAAGACACTGTGCAACCCAGGGTTCAGGAGTGGGAAAAGAAAGCCTCGAAAGCTCTACCAGTAAGAACCTGTGGGGGCTGCGGCAGCAGGAGAAACTGCCAGTCTCACAGGAGAGTTCGTTGGAGAGACCTGCAGGGTCCTAGAACATACACAAACCCACCCACCCTGGAATTAGCATCAGAAGGTCCCAATTTGCTTGTGGGTAGCAGGGGAAGGGACTGAAAGCCGGCCAAGGGCCAAGCAGGCAGCATTGTTCCTTCTCAGACCCCTCCCCCACACACAGCACCGCAAGGCAGTGACAGGGGTTGCCCCTTGCTGGCGAATAACTAAGGCTCCACCCCTCTCAACATAATAGGTGAGCACTGAGACAAAGAAGATAATATGACCCAAATGAAAGGAGATTAAAGCTCCAAAAATAGAACTAAGCAATGAAGAGATAGCCAATCAAACAGATGCAGAGTTCAAAACACTGGTAATCAGGATGCTCACAGAATTGGTTGAGTATGGTTGCAAAATACAGGAAAAAGGGAAGGCTGTGCCAAGTGAAATAAAGCAAAATATACAGGGAACCAACAGTGAAGGGAAGGAAACCAAGACTCAAGTCAATGATTTGGAGCAGAAAGAAGAAATAAACATTCAACCAGAACAGGCAAGAAGGGGCTGGAAAGAAATATTCAAAGTCATGAAAGGCAAGGGCCTACAGCCAAGATTACTCTATCTGGCAAAGCTATCATTTAGAATGGAAGGGCAGATAAAGCACTTCCTAGATAAAATAAAGTTAAAGGAGTTTATCATCACCAAGCCCTTATTACATGAAACGTTAAAGGGACTTACCTGAGAAAAAGAAGATGATCAAAAATATGAACAGAAAAAGAACCACAAACTCACAATTATCAACAACTGAACCTAAAAAAACAAAAACAGAAACAAACTAAGCAAACAGCTAGCGCAGGAACAGAATCACAGAAATGGAGATCACATGGAGGGTTATCAGCGAGGAGGGAGAGGGTGGATAATGGCGGAAAAGGTACAGGGAATAAGAAGTATAATTGGTAGGCACAAAAGAGACAGGGGGAGGTTAAGAATAGCATAGAAAAGGGAGAAGCCAAAGAACTTATATGTACGACCCATGGACATGAACTAAGTGGGGGGATGCTGGTGGGAGGGGAGTATACAAGGTGGAAGGGAATAAAGGGGAGACAAAATGGGACAACTGCAATAGCATAATCAATAAAATATATTTAAAAAAAATTAATCTCAGGGCAAAAAAAAAAATTATTTTCCTCATTCTAATTTCCTGTAGCTTTCTTTAAACAACATTGAAGTATTTTTTGACTCCTAAATGAACTTTTTAAAAAAGTCCCCACCTCTCTTGCTCTTCTCTTTGTCTCCCACAAAATAGGGAAGCTTTGGTGTCTTAAATTAGGCCTGAGTTAGCTATACCAAGCAACTCTAATCAAGGACATCAGCCAACCTGCCAAACCTAAAATACAATAAACAGAAAGAAATCAGTGCCCTGGCCAGGTAGCTCAGCTGGTTAGAACATCACCCTAATACGCCAAGGTTGTGGGTTCAGTCCCTGCTCAGGGCCCACGCAAGAAATTAATCTGTCTCTCTCCCCCCCTCCCCCACTCCAAAACTAATGAATTCAAAAAATCTTTGTAAAGAAATCGGCTAGCATCTTGCACATTTAATGTGTATGCTGCTGGGAGGGCCCCTGAACCCCCTTGCCCTCTGCCAGCCTGCAAGGCCCTGGTTTTCCGCTGTTGCTCTCTCTTGGTCTCCCATTTTGAGGTGGAGACCCGGCCAGGGTGCGTTTGTCGTAAGAGCCGCTGCCCTAATTCCTCCCCATCACTTGGCAGCTTGTCAGGCCAACCCCAAGCAATAAGATCAATAAGAAAACAAATCCCACCGTATTAGGCCCTGTTTGATCTTAAACCCACACCATCCAAGATCACAGCTACATAATGCTGGCTCTGTACAAGAGAAGCAGAGTTTTGTTAGGAAAATAAATTAGACAAGCACACAGATGAAAGAGAAAATGGATGTGCAAGTGCTAAAATGTTTGAGAGCCTTCAGTGTGGTCAAGCAAGCTAAGCAAAGGGTGATTTTTTTTTCTTTCTTCTTCAGTCTTTTATTCTCTGCTCTCCATTCACCTTGCAACAAGACAAATCTCCTTTCAATGAATATTTTTAAGGTATTACCTTTCAACTAGGGATAGCTTTATTCCACTGGTATGTTGGGGTTTTGTTTTCCACACAGAAATTATAACGTACGCTAAAGATGGCAAACGCAAGTCCTAGGAGTCGCCTTGCTACAGTCTATCAGCTGTGATAATATTGAGATGAAGATACTTATTGTCAGACCTGTAAGCGGAGCTTTTCGGTTTTTCTAACCCCCGCCCCGCCCCGCCCCCCCACCCCAGAGAGGCTCCATCAGGAACTGCATTATTATTCAAGCTTCTTGGACTCACTCCAAATGCGGGTTGCAACTACAATTCAAAGGGAAACTTATAAAAGGTGATAGAATATAGACCTTCCACAGAACATTTTTTAATAAAAATTAACCTTTTCAGACTTTAATTCCATTCTATGTACCCACAAATAGACCAGCTTTCAGGAACTAAAAACTAATCCTATAGTAATAACACAAAGCTCACTTTCTCATTCCATACGATCATTAATATTGCTTTAAAAATCACGAGAAATCCCTTCGACTTCTTAAGCTTTGTAATTCATTTCTGTACACCGATTCAAGAAACCTCATTAATTTAGGTGGCCTTTTTGCAGTACATCTGAAGCATGCAAATATTTGGAATTTTTACCTTAGGTCAGCGGTTAAGAAAAAATTAACTTCTCATTTTCAGAAAGATTGATATGTGAAAAAATGCTTTTGACAGTAACATGTTTATGTCATCTAAGTTGCAAATAAAATAGGCTAACAGAATATAAGAGGTAAAAATTAAAAGGAAAGAAGAGAGTTTTGTATAAATGGTGCAGGTATGTTTTAAGGAAAAAAAGTCTTGTTACTTCCCTAACATTTTTTTCCCTAGAACCCAGTTTCAGTATTCCAATCAAATGGAAGATCTTTGATTTGGGAGAAAAATAACCCTTTGAACACTGTTACTGATTGACTGACATGTTATTTTACCTGGACTTAATGCCCTGTGCTCTACTGTCCACTCACTTGATGGACTGAGACGCCTTTTCCATGGAGCTGGATTCACAATTACCCTTAAACAAGCGAAATTTCCAAGGCTGCCCAATAGGTATTTTCCGTTCTTCATTAGAACTCGTAAATGCATAACCTGCACATAAACAAGTCACTCTACCTAATTAAATGGAATCTCTTCGTCTCTATTAAAAATTTAGAAGTGCTGCCTGAGTATAAACATGTCATCTGAGGAGGGGGGAGGGAGACTCTCGTAATATCCGTGAATAACCAGCTGATCTCCTTTAAGCAAAGCCATGTTAAAAATAAAGCAGATGCACATAAATTTTTCTAATTATTTTATTATCAGTAAAGATTGTTTACATGTAAAAGCTATCCATTGTTGGCCATAATGCCCTCAAGTGTTATCTGTGTACTAAAGAAATGTGCTGGGTGCTTTAATTTACTTCAGAGACTATCACACAGCCTTTCCCCCGCTGTCTTTTTTAAATGCCTGCATCCCAGAAGAGGTAACAGCATTTTTTCTGAGACTTGTATCTAGATTGGAGAATGGGTTTGTTTGTTTGGTTTTTCTGGTTTGTTTGTTTTTGTTTTTAATCACATAGCTAGACAACATTCTTAAGAGCATAATCCATAAAAGCTCTAGTTTGGAAATGAAAACATTCCTAAAATGTTTTAATTCTATCCTGTTTGGTCTTTTAAGATTTAAACACTGCCACTTTTTTGGAAGTTGATGTAGGAATTATAAACCAAGTCCAGCTAATCAAAGTAGTTTAACTTGTGCTCAGGATTCACTTCCAGGGCTACCAACATTCATTTTTTTAAATCTCATTTTATGATGTATAAAACAATATTTGTGACACTGAGCTTTGTGTCCTAATACCAGCCAGAGATTGTAGCGTTTAAATGTTTGAGGAGGATGTGGATTTTTTTCAGCTGTGAGGTGCTTTGTTAGAGCGCCCTCTTGTGGACAAATGACATCAACACAAATTCTGTTCCACATTTTTCTAGAAGGCACATTTATTTGACAATCCACAACAGCATAATTTTGACAAAGATAAACTGCAATTCGTGGTTGAACTTTCTAGAACCCTCTTGGATTTTGGATCTTCTCCTTTTATCCAGCAAAACCTTAAATTGCATTCACTCGCGCAAACGGAAATGTATGGCAGTTCTTAAATGTATGAGAACTTAAAATCCCTACACACAAATTAAACACAAATGCAAAGTAATGTTCCTTGGTGATTTGGGAACATAGAAAATCTTCTTCATGCGGTATAGATATTGAGCAATAAATAAAAGAGAAAAATCTCATAAAAAACAAAAAGAAAGTCTTCTTTGTGACATGACACCCATCCTTGAAGGTCCTTCAGCTGGCCTTGGAAGTAATGGTGTCTCTCTCCAGCATCAGTCCCACTGTCAGAGACTGATGGCATGAGGTCGATGTGGCAGCTGCAGGCTGAGTGGATCGTGTCACCTGTCACTGCCTGAGAGGTCTTAAAATGCTGTGCCGTTGCACGCGCCCATCTGCAAGGAGAACCCATGCGTGCATCCGCAGTGGAGCGAGGGCCCAGGTGCCTCTGTCCGTGAGCGAGTGTGTCTCTTCTCCGATGCACCCTCCAACGGGGCTGCAGGGATTCACAGTGAGGATAAAAAACTGAAGGGACTAAGTACATACACGTGTTTCCATAATTTACTAACTATGTTAAATAGAAACCATTTCTATGGCTTCAAAATGATCTACCTAGAAGCTTCACTAAAAATGAGACTGTCATAAATCCTGCCTTCGGCCGGAAAACCTGGGTTAAGGAGTATTGAGAAATGGGGTCTTCTGCTTCACAATCAAATTTCAGGTCTTCAGGGAACCCTGGAAGTTATACATTTCAAATTTGTCATTTTATAGATTGAAGGAAAAAAACAAGCAAACAAACAGTGAGGTGTGGGATTTGCAAACCTGGGATCAGAGGGAGTCTCTCCGCTATAACTAGACCTCCTCGGCCCCATCTTGTCAAATTGCTTCCTAGCATCCAGTCCCTATTCTAGCCTCCAGTCTACGGCCTGGCTACTAAAGCCTTTCTGCTACTGGCTGGTCTGTCCTGGTTCTTTCCTCACCATGATAAAAATTTTTTAAGCTATATTCTTTAAGACAAGACTCGCAACAATTGAAGATCACAACCAAACTCAGTATGACATGGAATATAAAACATCCTCCCTGGAAATCTCTGGAATTCCCATTACATGTAAGTTCAAATATTGTAGAGCTTGTAAGCCACACTTTTTATATGAAATGGAGTTATGGTAGGTAAGGGAACCTATCATGTGCCATTTTTTATTATAAATGCCAATATTAGTACCCCTCCATGACTGACTTTAAATGTTGTTAAGAAGTACCTTTCAGTCTTTTATAAAATGAAAAGCCCATAGGATGATTCTTTGTAGGTAAAAAAACCGAAGAGAGGTCCGTGATCAGTTGCCTCCGGCTGATACATGCAGATGTGTATGCATAAGCAAAAAGATTCTCTGGGGTTGATGGACTTCATCAAGACTGATGTGGTTGCGGTAGTAATAGAGATGCCCACAAGATGGCACCATTCTTTATTTTTAATTCATCATAAGCAAACAAACGAAACAGTAGAGATTTTCACGCCGCCCAGAATAAATGAGGTTGTGAAATATGTCGCTGATTTAATATGCTATCATGTTTAATGTTGTGAACATGAATCCTAGCTATGAAAATTTGCCCCCGACTTCCGTGAGGGCTAGGCATGTAACGTAGAGAGCTCCTGCCTGACTCTCCCAGGACTTGGGAGAAAGGCCGTGTGTGTGTGTGTGTGTGTGTGTGTGTGTGTGTGTGTGTGTGTGTGTGTGGTGTGCACTGCATAATCCTATATTTTTCCTAAAAAGTGCATGCTGTCTTAAAACTTTGCTCCTTAGATTTCCCTCCTGTCTTAAGTGTTTTTTTGTTTTGTTTTGTTTTGTTTTATCTTCGAGGCTAATGTAGAAGCTCTCCAACCAATACCCCTTCTTCTACAAATACCCGCCTGAAAGGACTTTACCATCTTTGTCTGTTGCACACACATGCACACACACGGTAGTTCCTCTCACGTGCTACCGAAGAACAAAGTCTTAGTCGTTCTCTTTAGTGGACAGCCAATGACACCTGATTTAGAAGAAAGATGGGTGAATGAAAACGATACACGGAGGCTATGAGAAGACCTCAGCGACCAGGGCCGGAGTTCTCCAAGCTTGCTTCCGGAGCACTCTAGTCCCACAAACCGAACAGAAATATTTTGCTAATAAAAAAAATAAACGGTGACTTTTCAACATACGGTGCTGCAGCAACTGAATGTCCATATGCAAAAAAGATGAACCTGGACACAGACATTACGCCTTACATAAAAATTAACTCAGAACGGCCGGTAGTTCCAAATGGAAAATGGAAAACTATAAAAACTTCTTGAAGAAAACGGAAAATCTATATGACCTTGGATTTGTGAATGAGTTTTAAATACAACATCAAAAGCAGTCTGTGAAAGAAAAATTGATAAGTTGGACTTCATTAAAATTAAAACTTTTGCTCTGTGAAAGACATTGTTAAGAGAAGGAAGAGACAAGGCACAGACTGAAAGAAAATACAGGGTGGGGCAAAAGTAGGTTCACAATTGTTTGTATGGAAAATAATACAATAATTAATAAATAATAATACATGAATGAACTCTGTGTTTCTCGTACCCACAACTGTAAACCTACTTTTGCCCCACCCTATATTTGCGGAACATATCTGATAAAGGGCTTATACATACAATAGGAAGGAACCCTTTAATGAGGTGATCCCCTCATAAGGTATGTAAATATCTAATCACTATGCAGTACACCTGAAACTAATATAACATTTCATCAACGGTAATTGAAAAATAAATTTATAAAAAAGAATACACACACATAAAAAGAACTCTTAAAAGTCAACAATTAAAAAAAAAACCAGAGTAAAAAGGGGGCAAACGATCTGAACAGACACCTTACCAAAGAAGATATACAAGTGGCAAAGAAGTATACGAAAAGGTGCCCAACGTCACTTGTCATTAGGGAAATGCAAATGAAAACAACTATGAGATACCACTACCCAACTCGTAGAATGCCTTCCTCCCAAAAAAAGCTACCCCCGCCGAACACTGGCAGGCTGCGGAGCGAGGAGACGCTCACTCACTGCCAGCGGGGACGCAGAAAGGCCCAGCCACTTGGAAAGGCGGTTTGGCAGTTTCTTAGAAAACTAAACAGTCTTCCCGTATGATTCGGCAATTGTACTTTTACGTATTTATCCTAATGAGTTGCAACTTATGTCCTCACACAAATCTGCAGAGATGTTTACAACAGCTTTATTCATAATTGCCAAAACCCAGAGGCAGCCAGCAAGGCCTTCCCTAGGGGGCCGGATAAACAAACTGTGGTCCATCCAGACAATGGACTATTACCCAGTGGTCAAAGGAAACAAGTTATCAAGTCACTAAAAGACATGGGTGAAACTGTAATGCATATTGCTAAATGAAAGATGCCAGTATGGAAAAACTACCTATTGTTATGTTTCCGATTACATAACATTCTGACAAGGCAAAACTATAGGGCTGATAAATCGGTGGTTGCCAGGAGTTAGGGGGATGGGGTTGAGTAGATGGAGTGCAATGGATTTTGGTGGGGGTGGGTGAAACTATTCTGTGTGATACCGTAAATTTAAAAAAAAAAATTATTTAGGAGGAAAGGGGATCCCAGAATGGAATACAAAATGTGACAAACAACCCAACTGTGTTGCAAATGTATAAAAGACGGAGGGTGAAACTGATGTTGATCTATGCAATGTTGCAAATGAGTGGAATCTGTCACACCAAAGGAAAAGGAACTGCACACAGCACTGAACGCTAGTTGATAAAGTTGTTTCCTTGGGGGTGTGGGTTAACATCTGGGACCGCTATACATGCATACTGGAAGTGAACAGTTAGGTAATGGATGGCAAATGGCGAGAACCACGTTTCTCACTGTTGGAGTGGGGATTTGCAGCTAAACAACGGGAGGAGTCTAGAATGATAAAATAATGGATTGGAGTTGGAGGTATCGGTACGAACTCATGTTTAGCTTAATAGTGATATAGATGGTTACATACAGGAAATTTTACAGATATGTGTAAGTACACGGGTTAGTATTAATACACACACATACTTCCTTGCTCTTCCAGCGGACAGGGCATAGAAGCAGTGACGTCCCCGTAGCAATGAGCACATCCAATGTCCAGATTTCTGTTGAATAATACCGTCCTCCAATGAAAGGAAACAGGGCTTCTTTGAGAAATGGCAGATTCAAAGATGGGGGCGGGAGAGACACAAGATGAACTTGGAGCGTCTGGTTGTGGCAGAAAGTAGGGGAGTGCTCAAAAAAAATTCAAGCTGACATGTCAAAGGGACCCAGGTGCCAGCTGAAAGAGCTCCCAGTGGCAAAAGCTGAAACAGTGTGAACAACAAAATAAAGTGGTGCAAGCAGACCTCCGAGCTACCGCAAGTTCCGTTTCAGACTATCACAATAAAGCAACTCGTAATCTTTGGGATCTTGCCTTCAACGTGTAAGGCAAAAACGCAACATCTGTGATGTGCAATAAGGCAAAGCACAATGAAACAACGTTTGTCTCTGTTGGATTATAACCCAAGATATGAGATACCCAGGAGTCCACAGTGACATGAATGAATGAATGAGGAAAAGAGACAAACCCGCTGTGCCAAACTCCAAAGGACCTGTGTAGCTACCCCATCCTGCAGCAGGTGGTGCATTGCTGCCCACTCCTTAGGGTGGGCTCCGCACAGTGACTTCTTTCCCCAGAGGACGGCATGGAAACCCAAAGAGTGACTTCACAAGGGGAGAACCCCGACAAAAACCGCCTCAGCAAGGTGATCAACATGAACACGACAGCGATAAGTCATGTGGGTAGGGTGACCCTCGATATAAGATGAGGAAAATGGCATTTTACCTCTGTAGTCTCCCTCCAAAAATATACTACCCCAAGCTAATCATGAGAAAAACATCAGACGAATTCCCATGGAGGGGCATTCTACACAACATCTGGCCAGTAATCCTCAAAACCGTCAAGGTCGCCCAGAACAAGGACAGTGTGAGGGACTGCCACAGCCAAGGCCTGAGGAGGGAGGTCTGACCGCCGAATGCGGTGCCAGGCCCTGGTCGGGGTGCGGGGGCCCAAACAGGGCGCAGGGGAGAACTGAATAATCCGTGGGCTTTGGTTAATAATAATGTATCTGTGTTGGTTTCTTCGTTGTAACAAACATATCATACTAAGGTAAGATGTTTAAAAAAGGGACAACTGGGTGTGGGGAATACAGGTCCTCTCTATACCACCTTCACAATAATTTTGTTAATCTAAGACTATCATAAAATTAAAAGTTTAAGAAATGTTGATAGCTTTTTCCCAATTCTCACACACACACACACACACAATTAACAGATAAATTTTTCTTCCATTTTTGTTAAAATTCTGACGCTGAGCCAGTAGCATGAGCCGGTCTCCGACCAAGGGGCTGGAGGAAGAGATTCGGGTCCTGCCTCTTACTCGCCTGCCTGCCTTTGGGGGAGCCGCCCAACCTGGCCGGGCCTCAGTTCTCTCATCAGTCAGACGGGTTCACAGCGCCTGCTTCCCAGGCGAGGCGTGGCGTAGGAATTAAACATCTAAATCCGTGGCCGGCATTTAACACAGTGCGGGGCACAGGGTAAGCTCAAGAAAGTGTTGTTCTTGCTAGCTAGTTAGTGTGGACTGTTTGACAAATGACCTGGTGGTAAATAGGTTTAAATAGAAAAACTCAGCATCTATAAAATCTCTGTGTGGAGTCCTTTACTGTGGATGAGAGAATGATATCTTACTCTTAACCTGTCAAACACTGACATCAGTTCCAGAAAAATACTCAAACAGGTATTTACTCCAGGTTTAAGCGCTACATTGTAACTAATAGAAAGCCTTTCTAGTGGGAGAAATTTGGGGGTTCCTTCAGTAATCTGCTCGGTCTGACTCTTGGGCTCAGCCCATACTAAATGAGGCTTTAGTCCCTAGCTCGGTGGGCGTAGCCTGAAAACCCTCCCCCTCTCCCTTCTCTGCGCCCTGCCCTTGTGCCTTTTCTCGCTGCCTCTTCTTTTGTTCTTTCCCTCCCCCATCCCTCCCCCCAGACCCTCCATGCCTCTCCTTTAACATTCTCTGCTCCATGTTCAAGTCCTGAGGACAGAGGAGAAGTTGGAGAAGACCAAAAGCCAACCAATCCTTACTCCCCCAAAAGGTTAACTCCCACGAGCAAACCTCCGTGCATGTGATTGGGCTAACAGGAGAGTCTCGTTGTGAAAGGCCCTGTTCTACTCCCCGGCATCAGCGGGGGCCTGCCTCCAGGAAAGGAGGTCAGGAGAAGTGCAAGAAGGAGCAACATGCACATGCCATTTCCTAGAAACATGTCATGCGTGTTTGAGGCATGGAGGCTGTACACATATGATTATAAAATTTTCCACTAATAAAACTGCTCCTGGTTTATATAATAAATGTAAAATAGATCATTATCCTGAGATGTCCTTAGAAGCCACTTGCAGGGATTTGGTTACCGGAACGAGTGTGAGAAGCACTGCCTACTCGTAAGATTCACTGTGCTGGTTTAACATGTCCAAAAGGAACAGAAACCGTGCACAGTGGGTTTCCTGACCTTTTTCATCTTTTCTGATCTTGTGAGACCAAAACTCTCCTGAATCTTGGAGGCTGGGTATTTCCTACAGTTTTACTACCTCCATTTATTGCAGTAATCACCCCAGGTTCCAGGAAGTGAGCCCTTAACTCCTCTCCCTAAAGTAACTGGTCTGTGTCAAGTCATCGGATTAAACGATTTTCAAGAACAGGAGGGAATGGCCATCCTGAAACTTTGTTTCCTTCCCATAATCGGCCTACATATATTCACCACCTTCAGATGGTCCACATGGAAACGTTAAAAAAAAAAAAGGAAAAAATATCTTGTCTCACTGACAGGAAGATGAATGATGTCAACTGTAAATTCAAGGACACCCCACACTAAGATCAAACACTGTATGTTTCCCTAATGGACCTACAAAGTCAGGTCTTGTGAGTCACTGACAGACAGAAAGGAAGGAGCCGGGAGGCACCTCTCGGGTTATTTGACAAGACAGAAAGCTAAGAGAACCAAGGAGGCCAAACTGCCAAGCAGAAACAGGCCATTGAAGGACAAGCCGCATGGAACCCTGAAACTATTGTCCCTACCCTATGCAAACACCACACAGTGGGAATGGTGTCTCCTAGGCCCATGAGAGCAAGCTCTCTAAAAATATGGTACAATGTTACTTATGTATTATCTATCTGATTATATACGGAATGTATTTATTTTATTTATTAAATGTTTCCAATATACTAAGGACTATGCTAGGGACACTACATGAATTATCTCATTTAATCTCACAACATTATAAGGTAAATACTATTATTCCTAGCGGAGCAGACGTGCAGGGCGCACTGACTGGGAAGACTCCAGGAAAAAAATTCAGCTTCCGTCGAACACACAAGCTCACAGTGGGGGTCAAGGGAAACACACCTGTGTTGGGGGTGAGCCCATCATCCTCACTGTCCCACAGCCCTCTCACCGTGCGGCAGCGTAGCTAGATCCAGACACGGGCTAACCGTTGGGCACCCTCCAATCTCTATTCGTTATTTGGGGGAGAAGGGGAAGTGAATGATTGATGTAACTCACCTTTGAGCAGACCTCAACACTCTTCTGATATCTGAGCCTGAGTTCCATTATAAAAGACATGAAAAGTTTATTAATGACCCATCCGATCTGGCTCTTCCAGTTCCACGCGCTTCGTACACTGTTTCCAATTATGCCGCAGGTTTTGTTGGCCTCACCCCTCCTTCAAAACTCCCCAGGTTTGCTTCAGGGGCGCGGAGAGAGCGGAGCAAGAAAGCCAGCTGAGCCACCCTGATGCCTGGGGCCGCGTGCGGCTCCACTGCCGCCCTACCCGGCCTTCACCTCCTTCAGCGTCCACCTCCCCTGGGGCGCGGCAGCGGTGCTGCCCCGCAGGGCGCGCGCGGTTGCAGGGACTGCGTGGCGGCTGGGCTCCCCGTGGGAGGCGCCGTGCGCTGCGCTCGCTTCTCTGCCCGCCAGCCCTACCAGGATGTGGGACTCTCTATTCGGAATGTCTTGAGCCTTGTGTGCCTCTAAAACCCACTTCCCTAGAGGAGACTGAAGCCCAGCGAGCCCGCATCAGCCTGGGCAGGAGCCCACGGCTCAGCGCCAGCCAAGGCCGGCTTAGCACCACGGCGGCCCCACGGAAACCCTCTTCCGGTTCTCTGCCCCGGAAGTGCTGACCTTGCGTCCAGGTGCGAGGTCCCTGCCCCCTGCACTGCTTGGCCCTGCTGACCGTCTCCTGGTGGTCCTCCGAGGCCTGCACCACCCACCCACACTACACAGGGGTCCCGGTGGAAGCCACCCAGCTGACACTAGCTCCAACTTTGAAGAAGCAATAGACTTCATCGACTGCGCCAGGACACGGGAAGCAAGGTCCTGGTCCACTGTGAGCCCGGATCTCCCGATCTCGCGTTCGCAGACCATCTGCGTGAAGACATGCAGTCGCGAAGGCCAAGCGGTCCTGCCCGAGGGTGGTTTTCAAGAAGAAGAGGAGTGTGATCTCCCCCACCTGTGGCTTCGGGGGCCAGCTCCTGCCGTGTGAATTTGAGATCCTGTCTTCCAGCCCAGCCCCCAAGCTCCCTCCTGCCTGTAGGAGGCAGCCAGCTCTTCCTTTACCCCATTTTCAGACACTGAACCCTGGTGTGCAGGGTTTCTACTGCACATTCCCTAGGCACTGGCGCCAATGCCCACCCACTCAAGGGTCGCAGAGGTCAGCAGGCAGGGCTCACTCCCTCCCAGATAAGTGCAGAGAACATCAGAGTCCCAGGAGCCCAGAGGCGGAGCCGGGGAGGCACGGCCGGCTAAGTATCTCATGCTCAGGCCAACATACGTCTGCAGCCAGGGCTAGGCCAGGCCAGGCCCGAAGTTCCATGCAGGGATTTGGGGGTCTCAGCCAACGGGAGAAACAAACTATCCAGCGGTTAGAAACAAGACTCATGGACCTTACCTTCCTGTGTTTCTGTTCATATTAGAAGCCAGATGTTAACTACAAGTAAACTCCATGTTAAAACAGAGCTGGTAGTTACCCCACCGAAGAGCTGAAAAGTTTTGATCCTGCCTCTTCCTTTGTTTCTTCTACGTTCTGAAATCATTTTCTGTTTCTTCGTTTTCCCAGCAACTTGGAATGTGGTGTCGGGAATGCATCCTTCATTTCTTCTCTTGCAATGACTAATCGGAAACTGGTTTCTCTACTGACACACAAAAGCGAGCTAGCTTAGGCTTCTTCAAAGCGCACGGTTGCATCTAAATTATGGAACTCTGAGGTGTCCGAAATACTTATTATGATATATCTGGGATAGATGTTGTAGGTCATAAGGTGTCAAAAAGGAAAAGAAATCAGAAGGTAAACAGAGAAAGTTTCCCTTCTAGGGATTCGTGGTGGGATGTGGGCTGTTCTGGTGATTGGGGACGAAGTGGGATGGAATCAGATCATGGCTGGAAATTAGATTTTAACGTTGGCAGGGCTTCATTCCCCATTCGCCGTGCTCACTCACAAAAACATTCATAGAGGTAGCCTATACCGCTGTGGGCAGGATTTGATGCCCGGCAAACACCTGGAGTTCCCCACCAAAGGACCCTCAGACACTGCGTGGAGGCTGGACACAGTCCCCATCACCTGGGCACTGCCCGCCCGGTCTCTGGAAACCCGGCTTTCCCAGGCATCAGCTACTCACCTCTTCCTTTCACCCCAGAGCCCTCCTCTTTGAGAAAATCCAGGCCTTCATCTTCTTGAACTAGACTTTGAAAAATCAAAAACCACTTATCCTCTCCAGTGGGGACAATAGAAGCCTGGATTTCACTGCCTAACACTGGGCCTTTCTTCTTGAGGAAGTGGTTGGGGGAGGAAAACTGCTCTCATTCTCCCCTGGTGAGCTTACCGCCAAGGAAACAAGAGCTCATTCTCAGACAGGTCGGCCTGCCAGAATGTTTGCTGTGACTGGCTCTGCTCGTAGTTCCGGATGATCAGATTTCCTTCCTTATAGTTTACTGTATTTTTCAACTTTCTATAATGATTATGTATTCCTCTTGTGTGTCAGGAAAAAAAAAAAATTAAAAAATTCCTACTTTAAGTATTGCCTCTCCCAGAAACCTTCCAGACGCTTCACCCTGGGTGAGAATCAACCCTTCTGGACCCTGAAGCACCTCACCTGTGCCTTCCTTGATCATAGCCTTTATCTTTCTATGTGGTCGGTGTTGCCTTGTTCTTCAAATCCCCAGTGCTTAGTTCAGGGACCAGTGCACAGTAAGACTGTCCATTGAAGAAATTAATACATCACTGAATGAACAAGTGAATGACTGATGTCCTATATTACCTGCTCAACTCTAGACTCTAAACATCTTCCTAGTCATATGAGTTCATATCTGTCAGGACAAAGGTCATCCATTAAGACCAAGATGGTTCTTCAAAGCTGAAGAATCCATGGTAAAATTTGAAATCCATCAACCTCTCTGATATAGAAACCTAAATCTTATTTGAAACATTTCTCAATTCCTGATCCAAATTCCTTATTAACCCTTGAATTAATTAATCTTTAGAAACCATAGCCTTGGGCTACAGTGAACTATAGCTTGGATAGTCCTAATTTGTCCTCCCCTAGTGTTTAACAGTAACAGCCACGCCCATGACCAGGTTTCATTGTTACAGTGTGTCTCTTCCGGTTTGCAGCTGAATAGAAAGCTGATGGTTCAACTATACAGAAGAGCGAAGTGCTGGAGATGGGTGGGCTGATGATCTTCCTAAAAACTCCGCTCGTTTCTTTATGGTGATGTCAGGAGTCCAAAAAGGCCCTCTTATACCCCAGCCATTTTCTACTTCCTCAGTCCCAATTTTTCCCAGAGGTCACCTAGTTTTTAGACCAAACACAGGCTATTTAAAGTTGAAACTGCTGGGTCTGGATTTCCATAAGGCCTAAATAAAGTGGTTTCTGGTTCACTCTCCCCTTACCCTCTACTGTGGAGAACAAGACCGAGCAGTCCGATTAGGGACGTGTAGCTGGGAACAGCACAAATGCAAAAGAGGACTTGCAAAGGGGGAAAGTGTGCTTTTTTGTTTTAGGAAACCTGCTGACATAGGGAATGCTTCTGTTTTTCTGCAGAAATGCTGCCTTCCGTGGACCAAATTCAGCCACAATCAAGCTAATTGAATGCACAAATGTAATATTTTTTCCAGGGCACCTCCAATTTAATGCTTGATGAAATTGTGTCTTTCGCATATATTTACAAAAGCTTTTCTTCATCCAGAAATGTCTGTTAAAATTGCTTATAGATGCTGAGATAGCAAATCACTCTTCTAATGTAATGAGATAAGTCATCTCTATAAACTTTGCTTGCTCAAATGTACTCGCATAAAAGAAATCAGGCTACAGGCTTTTTTCAATAAATAGAACGAACAACTAGAACTTGATGGCTATAGCATGTTCTGCCTCATTGCTGTGAGACGTTTAAAATTGCTCCCTCTCTCTCACGCAGCAGAGTTTTCATTTTGGTCGTTGATGGAAAAAGGAGGTCAAATAAACTGATGTGGATAAGAAACCAAAGCCGTTTGTCAAAACGTGGGGAGAGGCCTGGAGGTTGGAGTCATTTAAAGACGAAAAATTGATTTAAAAGATTTCTGTCCTCAAATCATTTTTCTTGCTAAATGTAGCCACTTTGCAAACCTGGTTTTCCCTGCCTTAGCGAGCTTTCCTAATAATTTACACCATGGGAGCTTCGCAGACTGGTTAGATTCAGACGCAGTCATTTGTGTACGGTCCCGTCAGACAGGCCCAAAGATCAAGAGTCCATGGAAAGATGAGGTGTTGTGAGGTTTATCCATCCGTTTTCAAGTGAGATTTGTCTTCCAACTTTAATCTGGAAGCCAACTCTGTGACAAAAGGTCTAATAGGTCATCTCACACACGCACAGGGACACGAGAAAGGGCCGTCATATATGGCTGTCAGGCTGTGCGCTGCACAGCTCCAGGGGTAGCACCATTCACATAAACTACAGCGTAGGGGGTGCTACTCGCAACTGAGCCATGTGACGGCCCAACCCATGCAGATGGGGGTGGGGGGACGGTCATTTTCTTGTTCAGTCATAGTTCAGTGAGCTTTCATGGCTATACTGCACGCAGTGCCTACCTCCTCGAGGAATGAAATCAAAATTTCTTATCTGCTGACAAAATGTTAAAGCCTGTCTGCTGTCCTGTCCCTTTTCTTCACAAAGTAAAACTGGGAGAATACTCAAATTTCCAGATGGTTCCTCAGGAAATGCTTTGGACAGATCGACTGAGGAAGACGGGCTGAAATCCAGAAGACTATGAGACTGAAGTCCAAGTGCCCTTTCTGTCAGTTTTGGAAAACACTAGACAACCATTGTGCCGCACAGGGGAGAGACAGCAGGAACGTTTGGAATGGTTCTCTGGGAACTCTTCTTGGATTTTGGATTTTCCTGCCTTTTGGATTTTCCCTCACGCCTGCCGGAGGGTCCCGACCAGCCAGACCTGTGGCCAGGCTGTCCCGGGCGCGGCGGGAGCGGAAGCCTGCCCTCACACCGGCAGCGCATCCTGCCTTCTTTACCGCCTTCCCTTTGCCACCCGAAACACACTGTGTGGGAGGAAACAGAGCCCAAGCACTTCCTGACCTGCGACGTTGCTCTTGACAGCCTCTGCCCAGCCCTGCGGATTCTGAGAGTTCAATACAAGTCGGGGTTACACAGAAAGGTCCTGCTTTTTATGCAGTTCCTTGAACTCTACCCCAAGCACATGGAAAAGTATACTCCGGGATTTGGGGCATCAATTCTAATATACCCAGAAGGATACCTTTGAGAAAACACCCAATTTTTGCAAAACCTGCATTTTAAATAGCTCAGTGACCTTGGACACTTTATGGGCCACTAGTGACTCAAGAGCCATGGCCCCATCTGAGTCTCTATCTAAAGTTTGCCAAAGGGTCACAAAAGCAAGCCAGTCAGCCCATGGACATATTTTGTTTGGTTAACGTGTCCTAGTTTTACTTGAACTTGATTGTTCACAGTGGCGCAGGCGTTCTCCCTTTCTCCGGACTTCCTCAGTCTGTCCGACCAGCCTACTTCACACACTTACTTTCATTACCTGCCCAGGCCCTGCAGACTACGGAATGTGCCCTAGGAATTTACTAGGGCTTGCCAAGGAAGGAACAGGCAAACCACTTAGGGGTCCAGAGTCACTCATCCTCACCCAGGATCGGCCAGGTGTCAAGAATAGGTGGTTGACACGGTATCCCCTGGTGAGGAGGAAATGTAGTGTAAGGGTACGGGGACGGTCAACTCAACAACACCCACTACCTCCACCCCCTCACCCCTAGCCACTCCCACCCCTACACCCTGCTTCAGGAAGCACCTGTATAAGCCAGCCATCTGCAGCGTCCCGGGCTGGCAGCCTATGACCGCCACCATTACGTCATGAACATAGCTATATAAATAACATACATGCTTATCATAAAGTCTATCTGTGAAAGGATAACCAACCATGTCACTCTAGGGTGGGTCCCTGGCTGGCTGGGGAGAGAGGCATAATTTTCACCATATAGTTTTTGTCTTCCGAAATGTATGCCAGTTGTATAAATGACCTCCTATTCATTATCAAAACCCTAAGACTCTCCGTGGAGAATCTCCTCCCAGTCTAACACTTCACCTTAGACTTGAGGGCACAGTTCAAATGCTACCCTTCGGCTCTGAGTCATCTTTCTTAAGTCAGAAGCAAGCGCTGCCTTCTCTGTGGGCCGAATGCACTTCCGCTATGTGCCCTGCACGAGCGCCCTGCGGCCTGACTCACTGAAGGTGGTCCTTGCGGTTGGGGCAGGCTGGATTTATTTCAACAGCTAAAAGAAACATTTGCAATATTGGCTAAACAGAAGCTACCACCCTCCCCTTCCCAGTCTGAGGCCACCAGTGATGCTTCTTTTCAGCGTATTTAGCTGTAGAAAGGTGAGCAGATGAGGGGTGACTCTGGGATATTTCCCCCCCCCAGGTAGCATCATGGCCTGAGCATGTGGGGCTGCCCGCAACCTCCTCTTATAATGGATGCTTGTTCTCTACCTGTGCCGTCCAGCACACTCGCTGCTTACCACTGGTGGGTACTGAGCATGTGGAATGTGGTTGGTATGACTGGGGCAATGAAGTTTTTATTTCATTTAAATTAAATGTAAGCAGTCACATCTGCATAGTGGCTACCCTACCGAATAGCTCCGTTTTAGAGGGTTCTTCCTCTAGGGGACAGCCTTACCAGCTGAATCATAGCCCTCAGGTATGTTCGGTTTTTTAACAATTAAATTTAAAGCAAGGTCAACAAGGTCATTGGTTCTAAAGTAAAAATTCAGTTTATTCATCCATTTAGGACACAGTACACAAGAGGCAAAGTGTTTCACATCATAGATTTCACTTCCAACTCCTTGGAATGTGCATTTCTTTGGCTAAAAGGAGAGACTAGACGGGAAGGCTAGGCAATGCGTGGGCGTCTGAAACAAGGTCGGGGCGGGAGCAGTGCTAACATCATCCTCACAGGGGTGGGCACAGGGGGCGATGAGCTGCAAGCTGATTTTCTAGAATCGTTAAGCTGGAAGCACAGGAGCACCACTCCTGGACACGCGAGCCGTCTCGGGCCTCAGTCGTCCCCACCACACAGGTATAGCAGCGCTTTCTGGTAGTCACCCTTGGTGTCTTGCTATAAATGGCCAAGGAGAAGAAGGAAACGCAGTATCAAGAAAAAGATCCAAACTTCGCAATAACATACGGGCAGAGCCAGGGCACGCAGAGCCTCTCCCATGCTGACAGAGAAGACTCTGCAGGACCTGCCAAACCACCACCGCCACCGCCACTGTCGTCAGAGGGCTCTCAGGGAGTGTGACCCAAGGGGACTTTCAAGTCACGTTATTACCACAAGGGTGGGATAAATGTGAGGTACTGGGGATGAACATGGTAGGCGACTGCTCTAACCAGCGCGATTGCCCATGGACACCGTGCCTTTCTCGCTGGCCCCCTCATTTCAGAGAAGAGGGGGACATCCCCGTCTCACTGTGCTGTTTCCTAGGTTCTCCGGGTCACACGGAAATAAGCTGCCGAGGTGAATAAGCAACTACTAAAAGTTTAAATGGGACCTAAACTTTAATCATGTGTCCTAATAAACTTGGGCATAGCTAACCCACTTTTAAATTCATCCTTGGTAACCAATTACCTGCCTTTGGAAGTGTAAGGGTCTTTTAGAAAGGTGGGGTGCATGCCTGTCTGAACTACGCACAGTGGGACCACTGTAGTTGCAGTTGCCCCTCCCACAGGAGTGCTCTGTATCTCCAACAGGGGTGACACTGACAGGAGAGACGGGCATTCTGAGTGAAGGTCGTCAGGCCAATCACAGATTTTTCAAGAAAAGGAAATATAATAAAATGTAAAATTTAATTGATCTAAGTCTCTTGAGCTTGTCAGCAGCTCTTATAGGATCATCATTGGAACACCAGTTATCATTATAGACTACCAGACGTGGGAAACAGAAAACATCTGCCTCATTCTACAGGATTCCAGAACAAATCGTAAATGGCACTTTCAAAATAAATCCCTGATATTTGATGACTAGCGTCTCTTCCCCAGTGACCTGTGTTTCCCCAGAAAACAAAGGCCACCTCCTCTGGGACGTGGGGTGCCACAGCACTGGGGGCTCACCTGGATGTAATAGTACAGGGACTTGCCATACTTCTTCTTGAATTCAGACCTGATTTTCAACATGTCCACTTCACTGCGGGAGACCATGATTCTGATCAAGACCTTGTCGCGTGTCCCCTTGCCCTGAAAGTCAAGTTGATGTTCCAGGTTACAATTCACTGACAATGTTAATCAATGTTCAGTGTTACTTAGATAACGATTACATTGTCTTGCACAAGGAACTGATCTAGATTCTTGCAGCTGCCCGCGAAGAGATCACATGAGGAGCAGTGAAACCATTCCCTGAACAGAAAATGAGCATGAAACGCACCAGGATGACATCAGCACAGCCCCCATGTGTGCTTTCAATGAATGTGTCCTGAGCACTGAGCCCTCAAGGCTCAGTTTAACAAGCATGTGAGTGTCTACACGTAGCAAACGGTTTCCTGGCTCTCGGGGGCTCAGAGAGCCCATGTCGTCATGCTCTCATCGTGGCTCTGTGCCAGCGTGCAGAGTGTGGGCACTAAGCCCCACTGAGTTTCCTTCCGGGGCCTCAGACCAGAGGCACCTAGGAAGGGGTCACAGTTTACGTGGAACCTACGGAGAAAAGGGGAGAGGCAGTGTGGACAAGGGGGTGGCTCAGGAGGAAGCACAAGGGCCTGAAGCCAGAAAGCATACTTGAGACGTGGACCATGAGATGGGATTGTGGGGAGAGATGCTTCATCCAAGGGTTTTGGAGTCAGCAGACCCAGGTTCAAATCTGGTTATATAACCTCACGAAAGCCGAAGCTTTCTGAGCTCTGGTCTCCTCACCTATAAACAAAATAGCATGCTTCAGGTTCTCTGGTAATTATTTAAGGTAAATAAAGTAATTTGCACAATGTCTGTTCCATCATAGCTGCTTCATCATCTTCCCTGCCCTTGCCCGTCCTCACTGAGGTAATAGGAGGGAATCACTGAGAAGTCTGAGCAGGAGTCAGACACGAATCTCAGCTGGCGTTTCCACGCTCTGGGGCAGTTTATTTTCCACCTGTGCACAAACGCAAGTCCAAGTAGTTGGGAGAGAGAGGAGATGGATTTGTGGTTTCCTCATCTGTCAAATGCAACCACAGCTGACTGGTGCACTTCTGCACCTAGACTGTGGGGCTCCTTCCTCTATCCGCTAGGCAAGGAGGCTTAGTTTGGGGACACAAAGGAAGAAAAACTAGCGAGGAAAAATGGACCTCACGGCTGGCTGCCCTTACCTTCATGGAGTCATACAGTCGGTCAGCAAAATACAGGGGCTTGTTCTGGATACACTGGACTGTGGAGACAAGAAAAGGGGCCAGTTATCCCTCTGTCCACCGGTGAGGGTGAGGCCCTGACCTAGGCACAAACCAGGTGACCTCATGCAACAGGAATGGGCTGTAGGATGGGAGGGTCTATGGAGGAACCCGGGATCCTCTGGAACACTCAGCTCCACTCTGGCTGTGACCCAGGGAACCCCGAGGGCTGCGGAAACCCCATGGGACGGGGAGCTTCCCCAACAGAGACCTCTCCCTTGTTGTCTCACGCTCTCCTGGCAAATTTCCATCATACCACCTTAAATCCTTCTTACTTTATACGGTGAAGATTATACCGCCCAAACCATGGAAAGAAGCCACACCTCCCTACACACTTGAATTAACAGGATGGTCATTTGTTTCTTCTACTTTGGCACAGAAAGCCGATGTCCACACCAGGGACAGGGACCCTCACTTACTCACCCAGGTTCAGGAAAGCATTTTCCAGGTCCCCCTTGACTTCCTTCTTGATGCTCTCCAACATGTCGTAAGGGCTGTAGCTCTTGTACCTTTCGAATACTAAGGAAAAGCAACAAATAAGTACTATAACAAAGCCACTGGTCAAGGATGTCAATGATCGCCCACAGTTATACAACGCGATTTTAAAAAAAAAAGAGGACAATCACAGCATCCTAGGGGCTTGGGGACTGCCATGGTATACCAGAGCTGACATTGCACCACTTGCCCTGGGACAGCTGTCCCGGGCACTTGTCCTGAATGGCACTGCCCAGGCCACGTTTGAACATGCCCATCTCTCCGAAGTGGATACCTAGCACCCAGCAAAGTCTACTATTTTCAACAAATAGAGCAAAATGAAATGACCCTCAGACAAGAAGGGGCAGCAAGCTAAAGCACCAAATCACGGGAACTAATTAAGAGAAAGAAGGATCCAAAATGGGAGAGAAAGGTAAATGGACCTGCTGAGGGGAACGGGGGGCGCGCTGTGGAGCGAACTTTGTTCTGGCTGACGCGGAGCCCCACACGGACACCCGAGGCTCTGGGATGGCACCGCACCCACCTTTCTGGAGGTGACTCACGCTCCGCTCGGTCATGATGCTGATCCACTTGGGAACATCAGTTCCTTTCCTCTTCACGCCAGCGTCGTACAGATCCTACGAGCACAACCCACCGGGAAAGGTCGCACAGCAAGGTCATAAAAAATGTCAGGTAAGAAAACTAAAAACCTACACATTCAAAATGCCAAATGAGAAAGGTTGATTGCACTGCAGTCGTGGGCAAAAATGTACTAATTAGGTCACAAGTCTTAATCAAGAGCGACCTGCCTTAGACACAGACAGACTGGCAAGAGACTGGGTTGTTTGTGAGTCAGTGCTGTACAAATCTCCTTCTTTAAACACCCGAGATAGGACCGAGAGCTTCCATTCACATATGAAAGGGCAAGCAAACGTTCGCTACAATATCCAGCCCTCCTTCCGTGTCGGCACGTTAGCAGCAAGTAAGCTACTGGCCGCCTACTGAAGGCAGCTATAGGGTGGGCACCCACACCCGAGCTTCTCAGAGACTCGGGAAGTGAGGGAGCTGAACAAGGAGCCAGTCCAACCTTATTTTCAGTTTCCAGGAAATTTAAAGCCTATAGGTAACGCAAACAGCGGGGAGGGAGCGGGAGAGGCTAATGCGAGGGTAGATACCCCTTCCGTGACCGTCTACTATCTGGGAGTTGCAAACCCCAACTTCTCTGTTTTATTTAAAACCCTTTACCACCGGCTAACTTGCTGTGTGAAATATATTGACATTTACAATGAAAATAAATTTAAATAAGTTTTGTTCTGCAACTCTTACAAAATGTCTTAAGATAGCTGTTGACCCTCTGGGAAAGGCACGTAGGTCATCGGGAGGCATCACGGTGTGAATCGTGTGAATTGGCTTAACAAACAGTTCTTGGGGATTATGGGACTGGAACCAGCCGGAGTTCTAAAGAAGGCAGGGCCTCTCCCAGCCTCCCCGCCTGCCCCTGGCTGTGCCTCCACCACCTTCTTCCGCTTTCTCGTATCATTTACTCTGCTGGCATTCTCTGGTACCAAACGCACAGCAGTGAGTGCAGCTGTATCACACCCTGCGGAAGCTGGTACTTCCACACACGCAAAGCCTAAACGAGCACGTGCGAGTCAGGTACGGACCCTGTAATTGGCAGCAGCAGTGCAAGGGACACCTGGTAATAACCAGTGCTCCCAGAAAGAGAAAACGAAGCCCACGAACTCTTTAATATTCCTCCCTTCCAAATGTGGCGGCTATTTCCCCTCCCAGACACTGTGGGCTGGACACAGTGACTCGCTTCTGGTGAGGAGAGTAGGACAGAGTGACAGTGTGTGACTCGAGATTAGGTCACAAAGCATTTGGCTTCCCCCTCTATTTCTCCCAGGGACCACTAACTCTGGGGAAAGCCAGCTGCCATGCTCTGAGGATGCTCAAGCAGCCCCGTGGGGGTCCATGAGGAGAGCTAACCAAGGCTTTCTGCCAACAGTCACATGGCTGGGCCATCCTGGAGCAGGTCCTCCTGACCCTGCCAGCCCCTCAGGTGACTGCAGCTCTGCTCAAAATTTTGTCTACCACCTCGTGACAGGCCCGGAGCCACAGCCAACCAGCTAAGCCACTCCCCAATTCCTGACCCACAGAAACTAAGTGATAATAAAATTTCTGTGCTTTAAGCTACTGTGTTTGGAGGTGTGATTTGTTACACAGAATAGATGATTACTATACAAACTATCCAGAGACTAATCACAAAACAGAAACTTGCACCAAAAAACCTTGGTGCTTACCCGGGCATCTTGGTCAATCAGTTCATAATCAATGACAGAGCCATCTTCTGCTCTTCTGCCCTACAGAAGAAAAAAAAAAATTAAGAACATCGAATATATTCCTTTGCACATTTTCAGTGTTATTTTTCTCTCCAACTCATGTAAGCCACTATTTAATTGATTGAACAAATACCCACTTAAAATTTCTTCTTCAGTTTGAAGTCTAGACAAGACCAAGGCTGGATAAAACAGTTGAGGCAGTGAAGTGGGGGTTGTGCCTCACATCATCCCCCCTTCACGGCACCCAGTCCTGGGCTAAGCCCCTTACAGTCAGCAAGGTCTGCGGACAGTGGGGGACGGCTGAGCGGAAGGATGAGCCAGGAGGGGCTAGTGCAGGGCACGGGGAGAAAGCCACTCAGCACCGCAGGAACAGCACAGGGAAGGCTGAGCACCTCATGGCACAGGTGAGTGAGATGATGCCCAGCTGGAGCAGAAGGTGAGGGAACCCTGGAAAGACCAGTTTCGGTAGAACCAGGGCACAGAGGACTTTTTAAGAAAGCAGAAAGTTTGGATCTCGTGCAGCAGAAATGGGTTTCGATCAGGGGAATAAAATGGAAAAGATGGAATGCAAAGTGATCAGTGGGTGGCGGTACACACGGCGGGCGGGAGACAGGAGAGCAGGGAGGCGGCACAGGGCTGCTCCAGTGATCGAGGTGTGAGTGGGCAGGATGCAGTGTGCCAGCCCGTCATTTGTCATGAGGGTTCCTGGAGAAAATAACTTCTCTCCCCTCCCCTGACACATAGGCGTTAAACTGCATACTGGTCAGAACTCAGATTCAGAAGGGACGTGCCTGTCCTTCACATTAATGTGTTCACGTTAGCAGAGGCAGACCGCCCCACCCCATCTCCAGGTCAAAGACTACATGGGCAAATCCTCTCCTGAGAAGTGAGGGCAGGAGAAAGAAACAAGAGGGTCACTTCCCATTGGGTCCTAGGTGACCACAGGTAGAGGCAAAGTGACCTTCCCCAAGTCCCATGGCAGAGGCTGGCACAGAAATCCAGGCCAGGACCAGAGAGCCGCCTATCACTCCTCTGGCCCCAGCGTCCACCTGGCTGCGCAGTTCTGCTGGATCAGAAATCCTATTACACAAAAATGACAACTCCGCTGCGACAGTGCAGACCCACCGTTGAAAATGCAGCTGCAATTTCTGATGCAGGCGCAGAGGACTGAGTGAATTCGCTCCCAAGTATAAAATGAAGGATGTGACTTGCCTTGGGAGGAAGCAAGGACAAAGAAACAAACCGGAGACCAACCTTGGCGAGGGCAACCATCAGCTTGCGGAAGTCACCAGATGTGTCGGAAATAATGTCCTTCTCCAGGTCAGTCTTGTACACTTGGGAAACAGCACACAGGGGTAAGCTTTCCGCCTGTGCAGCCAGCCACCCACCCACTCCAATTACCCCTGCCTGCGAGGCCTTTGAAAAGCAGAAATGCCCAAATGCAAGCCTATTTCCTAGAACGAACTGTACCTTCATAAAATCAGAGCCAGGGCTATTATCACTAACAAGGGACAGAGCGAGCTGGATCAAATCAGGGGTCCTCAAGCTCTCCTATCATCAGTGATCTCTTCTGTGGCTAAAATATTGGTTCCCAACCTCCTTGGCTATGAATACTCATTCTGAACATCAAAACATTTGAAGGGCTGCACACACACACACACACAATTGTGCTTTATTATCCACTGACTGAGAAAATGCACACTGGCAAAACCTGGTAAGAATTAAGTAGTACTTGTGAATGAATTTCCATTTTATTATTCAAAATAGCATCTATATTGAAACATAGTAACATACACATATAAGCTATATCATTTATTCTACCCGTAGCCTCCTATACTGCTTGGTGCACACAGGTCCATGCGCCTCCTGCAATAATCATCCAGGCCAGAGTTGGGAACCTCTTGAGCAGAGGCTGGACGGCACCCAATAGATGAAATCCAAATATACTTTCTACGTCTCCCATCAGATCTTTTAAGTGCATTTTGATTTCGCTCCTCTTTCCTTTTGTAGACACTCTAGTGGAACATAATCATCAAAACCCAGGCCATCAGGGGGTGGAGGAGAGGTACCTGGACCACGGCTAACCCTCGGACAGATGGCAGGCATTTCTGCGTATGTAATCAGGCCTCCTATTGCAGTAGCTAGCATGGGGGCTAGAGAAATTGGGCTGCGAGGATGCATCACAGAACTAGGATTACTCACTTTCCTTGTAGACTCTGTTAATTTCCTGCAGCTCCTGGTTGGTCCTTGAGCAGATGATCTCGATGAGCGAGTCCTCATCAGTCCCCAGCCCCTGTGAACCAGGCATCGCGAACATCAGTGGGGAAGTCCCCTGGGCCATTAGCCTACTTCTCTGATCCGAAGCCGGTGCATTGCAAACACGGACCGAGCCCGTGGGCGGCTCCTTCTACGTTCCTACTGAGGGACCGGCACGGTGCTCCTCAGCACAAGCTAATGTTATTGTCCATTCCTTTAAAAAGTGCTTCAACAGGATACAAGTAGTGTTCTTGTGTTCTGTGACATGTTTAAGCTCAAATAAGTGTGTGTGTGTGTGTGTGTGTGTGTGTGTGTGTGAGATATGGGGAGAGACACCAAAATATTGTATTTGTCTTTTAGTGAAGGACTTATAAAATGAGTAACTTCTTCTTCCCATTTTTCTTTATTTTTCAATTTCCATAATCACCCATTATTTTAATAGGTGGGAAATAGCTTTTTTTATTAAACGATTCTGCTCGGTAATTTAAAATAAAGAAACAGCCCTGGCTGGGTTGGTCAGAGCGTTGTCCCGATGTGCCAAGGCTGTGGCTTCAACCCGCAGTCACAGCACACATAAGAGTCAGCCAATGAATGTATAAATAAGTGAAACAACCAACTCATGCCTGTCTCTCTCCCTCGACCCCCTTTCTCTCTCTAAAATCAATCAATAAATAAAAATTTTTAAAAAACAAAATAATAAAATAAAGGAATATAGAGATTTTATGTTGTCATTTGCAGCCAATACCATTAGATAGGAATTAAGTTTTCTTTTTTGTTTTTTTTTGTTTTTGTTTTTGTTTTACCAAGGATAGGTATAGATAAGATATTTTTAGCTTCACCTCTTTGAAATGTAAAATTGGGTTAATGTTAAAAATTTCATTCTTGTATTTCCATTTTTGCTTGATTACTATGCACTCTTCAGGCATTTTAGGGAAGCAAAGGAAAATAATGAAGTGCCAAATAAACCTAGACACCAACACTTTATTAAGGAATAAGAATTTGATGGGTGATGTATTCAAATTTAATATATACACTTTTGAGCGTGCCAGATAGCTTGAAAGGACTCCATGAAACATGCATTTCAAAGCTGGCTTCATGATCAAAGTCAAGATTTAATAATGAGGATTCTCTAATACTTGTCTTCCCGAATATGGAAATGTCACTTTGAACTAAGTAGAATTACAACTGTTTAAAATGTAGATCAATTATAAGGTGTTAATACAATAGGAAACTTACTGATACACATGAAAAGTATGTCAGCTATTAATTAAACTTATTAGAGTTTATATGCTCATAAAAAGGGGTTTGTGTAATATAAACTAAGCCTTAGGTTAATGGTTAATTTTGAATTTTATTCTTAATCTAATCTGTAAGCCAATGCCCTTCCTACAGTTTTTAATCACAGAGGTTCTAGCAAAGCCAAAATTTCCTTTCTTCTTAGCAAAAGGTCTATAACGCATTCTATATAAATGTTATAGAATGATTACCAAGCATCTTTAAATAATTTAGAGGGCAGTTTTTCCATCTAAAAATAACATTGTAGAAATGTAAAGCAGGTACGCGTCATAAGATCTGTCTTCTTCCATCACTGATATACCAGTGTTAATATCCAAAAATTCTAAGGACTTTTATCTCTATATTCAAAGATGACCTTGGCAATTTCTAACACCTGTCCCAAGATTTCCACAGGTTATCCACAATTCCTATCACAAGAGTGGCTTCTACTGTAACATATGGCAGGTATTGCCACTGGTATTGCCAGAAGTCAAAACAAACAAAAGAAAAGTTTTTAAAGCATAGCTCAGTTAATGTCACTTCAAGCTTTATAAATTTCAGAAGGGTAGCTCAGCTGTGACAGCTATGGAAGAGCTGGAGCAAGGTCAAAGGTTTAGAAGTTAAAAGCCCCTTTCATCTGGCCCTATTACATAGATTACAATGGTGACTGACGCCTCAAACAGGCCTGTTTCAAGTGACTAATCCTGGTAACGGATACTAGCAAAATTGTATGACTCACAATTAAATGAATACTTGATGACAATAAGATAAATTGATCTGAAGTGATGACAGTCAGAAGAAACTGGGGAGAAGCCAGCTCATCGATGGCTCCAAGGGCCCCTCAACTTAGTTTTCAGGAGTGTTCTTTTTATCAAGCAGGATCGTGCAGTGTTGCTGACATTTTATCATTCTTAATTGTACTTTCCCTGCAATACCACAGCCTACTTAGGAAACTCAGAGCAAGTCTGCTCAAATAAACTGGAGCAGTGAAGGAAGAAAGAGTTCACAACAAATCTTTCAGCAGCCTTGAGCGATCTATCGAGTTCTGGACCCTGGAAATGCCTGGCATGTGAAGCTGCCTCACTCTCGGGGTGCTCTCTGGGGAAAGGGATGACAACTGAACCGTGACATTAGCTCTGGTGACAGGCTCGGTCTCTTCATGATTCAGGAACAGTGGCATCACAGAAAACGCCTCTCGGACTTAGAATGAAATATCAGAGCTGTAGCTCTCTCCCTAAGGCGGAGGCTTTCCCCAGGTTTATCGGCAGAGGGCAGTATCCGCTTACTCAGCGTTGCAGCCACACACTCTAAAGGGGCTTGAGACGCTTTGCTGTAACATGCACTTACTGTTTATGCATCTGTTACATTTACATAACACTTGATGTTTTAGGTGCACACACATTTAAAGGGTTTCCAAACTATAACCGTGACGATCTAATTTAAACCAAAACTCCATGTTCAAAATAACTTTGAAAAGAAAAACAAAAGATAGTACGTGCTACCATACTTTAAACAAAACACAGACACCACTCACAATCTGAAATCACTTTTTGTATGCACTGAGATTCTGATTTTGCCCAAATTTGAATCAAACAATGGGACCGACAAGAAGGTCAGAAAAAGAAACACCCAAGAGCATGGGCAGAATTTGCAAGCCTCACTTAACAAAACCCCTAAGTTTTACTTTTGCCTTAATATCATAACAAATCTTTTTTAAGGAGGAAGTGTAATCAAGGAAGTAGTTTTTCCAAATGGTATTTCAATTGCCCAGGTGCCAAGCAGTAGCAGCTGGTAACTGACTTCTCAGCATCATGAAATTTCTTTACAGTCTTAAAAAGAAAAAGTAATTGAAATATTTTTGGTACAAATCCTGAGACTTTTAGCTTCAGTTCATTCAAAATAAGATGGTTCCAAATGAGAATTCAACAAAACTGAAAATCACCTAATTACACTCAAAAAGCTGTAATTCACAAATATTAATGGCAGATTCGACAGATTCGGTATGTTTACCTTCATGGAGGCCTTCAGCTCGGAAGCGTCATACTGAGCAGGTGTTTTCAATAGGCCCAAAATCACCGTCTCCAGGTGGCCGGACAAGGCTGACTTCAGTGCTGATGGAAGTTCCTTCAGAAAAAAACAGCAAGAACATGGAAAACTTGGTTAGTAACTAATACGCACTGTAAAACTGGTGAGTAAAACAAAAGGAAGAGTGACGTGTTTGTGGCTGTGACTCTTTGACTACCCAGGGCTCTTGGATCAAATTATCCCTCAACTGCAGGCCCTTCGACAGACATGGGTGTCAGAAACTGAAAGGTCGGACTTTGTTCTGACAAAAATCCCTTAAAATCTGGGCCGACGCTACCCTCCCCCCCAGTCATCAAAGGGGAGGCGGGGCAGGACTACGATTCCTCAGAAAGCGATGAGTGTGAGGGCCTTTCCCCACACACGTGCACGCGGCAAGAGCCAGTGGAAGATGGGACACTCTCTGGGGTCAAGACCCCTGCTAAGAGGGAGCTGGTTTGGGCGGGGGGGGGGAGGGGCCTCTAGGGAAGCAGAGGTCTTGTATTGTAACCTGCTGACACCCTCCTGTAAAAGATGTGTGTACAGTTGCGCCAAGGGTGGCTCCCGAAAAAGTCTCCAGAAGGGACCAGAGGCCCCAGTATGGCTGGAAGTGGCTCATGAGGTTTTCCTATGCAAAACACTTCATTCAAGACCGACAAAGTATCTGTCCACACCAAACTGGGACAGAGGTGGAGGTGATGCTGGGGACTAAAGCACCCCAGTTACCCTACTGACTTCCCCATTGCGTAGTATTTCTTAAGGGTTCTACTCTCATGTTCACATAGATTTTCTGTCAGGAGAGGTCTGAGTCGGCACCCACAGATGTAAACAGACACCCCGAAATTCGATGCCACCCTTGACAATGCTGCCTCGGGGGGTTTATTTCCTACAAATCGTGGACACTGGTTGGCAATGGCACCTGCTGTGGTAACTATTTTCTTCTCTTTCCACTTTTTCTCTCCTCTTCTCTGCCTTCTGTTTTCCTCTCCTGCTCGCCGGCAGCGCCCCACGGCCTCTACTGACACAATGTTCAGCCCCTAGAGGTTCCTGCAGGCGCTGAGAGGTGATGTGCTGCCTACTTCCGAGAGAATCTTCTTAAGTCATTCACAGCGGTTGAGGACTGAGATGGATCTTAGAAATCATGGGCCCAACCCCTTTACCACCGACTTTCTCCTGCTTCCCGTGGCCTAGTTACGCATAGCATGTAGGAGGGGACTTTAAAAGCAACACCTCCCAATTATAGCACCAATTTTCCAATTTGGAACTTTGAGGTTAGGTAATTCCAAACTCCGCCTACCCCCGACACTCCCCTCTACCCATTCTCTGTTCAAACCTCAAATAGCATTTGTGTACCCACTAACTTCTTCCACTTCTATTATAAATACCTTATGGGCGTTCAACTTCCTGCTTCTCATAATGCCTAGCACAAGGCTTTGCACTTAACAGAAACTCCAGAAATGTTTGATAAATAAAACATCATCTTTCCTTACATGGAGAAACCTGGTATCTGGCATCTGCTTGAACATGAAAGCAACATAAAATGAACCTTCTCTCTCAGCTCCTCTCCACTTGACCAGCTCTGCCCGTGCTGTTCAAGTTCGTCACCTTGGCAGCCTCAGGCCATATCCTTACAGTAATGGACAGTGAGGGCTTTCTCCTTTCTTATGCAAACAATTTGTTCAAAACAATAAGGTGTCCATGTCCAGGATTTCCTTCAGAGATTATCTCAAGCAGTTTATGTATCTTCTGAAAAAGATGACCATTTTCCTTAGCCCATGGCTGAGAGACAGGAATCAGGACAGTAAGCTGTCCCCAGGACACAGCAAAGCCTCTGAGGTGACCGAACCCCGTCATGATTCTGGTTATATCTTCCCTCCGACAGGGCATGAGAGCTTTGTCCTCCATCTGATTTGAAATCAAGATCCAGGCTTCTGTAGTTCCGCGTGCACGTATGTGTACACACACCCAAGTGCGTTCTGAGACCCCGCCCCGTGAGTGACAGCTGAGGAGCAATTATAGGCATGCTGTCTGAAGACGTGGGCCTTTGGTGCCAAATGAAACGCAGTTCTACCAGCTCAGAGATCCCATTGGGGAACTGGGGAAATAATACAGTCCCTTCTGCACCTCACTGCAGATTACTGTAAGTCTAGTTGGAAGAAGAATTTTAATGCACATGAAAAAAGCCAGATGTTATGTCCTTTCCAACTATTTTAGGAGGTGAGGGAGGGAGCTGTAAGAGGGCTTGACCTGCAGCTCCCAGAACCCTGGTGGTCATGTCAGGCCCAAGAGCAGAAATGTTTTCCAGAATGCTTCCAGCTCACCTCCACTGTGGCTACGAATGAAAGCCCTACGTCAAATGCGACCTGCAGGAAGCCACACTTACTGCATCATCCAAGAATAAATCAAAAGCTTTTAATAGTAGGAAGTTAAAAATAAAGCAGTCTGTTCTTAAAAATAAAATTTCCTAACACTGCAACAAAATAAAGGACGAATAAGCCCTGGGTTGTCCTTTAACCACTGGTGGACAAGCAAGAGAAAAAACACACAAAGACCCTTTAAAGAGCGGGAACATGGCATGTTGGAGATAGCCTGGTAGACCAAATGAACTATTAAGTCTGTTCATTGCAAAGCTCTTAGAATTCAAGTCTTGATTATTTTTTTTTTTTTTTTTTTTTAAGAATGAGAGGAGCATGTCAGGATCAGTATTTGGTGGAGCCTAGTGTCCTAAGATTAAATTAGAAACATCTTATCAAGAGCCCGCAGAAGTCATGAAGATGAAATGAGTTGCCGCTACATGCAAACGAACGACATGCCTGGCACGAGGCAAGCCTTCAATAAATGGTACCTGCTGTCGTTACTCCCTATAGCTTTCCTGCTTTCTGTTCCCAGAACTGCTCCTCCACACACTGTGGGTTCGAGGAGGGTGTGGTCTTTGTGCAAGGCGCACTCCAGGGGCCACGTATTTGTGAGCTGTGACCCTTACGAGGCTGCAAGGGGACGCCTTGGATTCCCAAGGGTTCCAGAAGGCTTGCTGGGACAAGCCAGAACTCATGAAAAGGAAAAGCAGTGGCTGAAGAAATAAAATTCGACAAGGAAGGCCCTCCGTCCCCCAAACTGTCGGCACCTTTTTGGTCCTTCTCTGGTAGGCGAAGGCAATGTCCTGTCTCTGTTCATTGCTGCGGTTGGTCAAAATGTTGACGATGGTGACCTCGTCCACACCTGCGGAAATGCAAGTTGCAAAGAGTTAACCGCATGCGCAAGTCCTTCGGGCTGACACAGAAGGTTTTAAACAGTTTCATAAATAAAAATTTATATACCGTTTTCCAATTCAAAATACCAGGACATCAAAATTTGTTCTGTCTCTTTTTGTCAGCACCCTCCGCCCTAGTATGTATATCCTCTTTTCTTTTTTCCTGACAACGTCAAACCTCGTATTTGTATTTAAAAAAACTATTTTATTCGTAAATAGGTTTCTGGGATCAACAGCAGGAGGTGCATTTGTAGGACTTTAGCAGTGAGATGGAACAACAAAGATTTAGAGGATTTTAAATGAAGGTCCCCAAATTGCCATTTAACTGGGGATTTAATAGACAGTAACTGTGGAGTGAATTAATAGAGATAATTATTTATATTTATCGCAGGAGTATGACTATATAAGTAGCTAGGTATAATTTCTATAATTATAGAAACTGTCATGACAAATGAGTCATATTTAATATGGCAGTTGTATTTTAATAGCATAATTGATTAATACAATCATACTTATTGAAGACTAAATTGTTTTGTAAGAAAAATAAACGTTCCACTGCTTTTAATCTTCAATAGGCAATTTTAATAATCAATTTTATAACTTTATTAAAAAGAGTAAGTGTTTTAATCTAAATTAAATCTAAATTGGGGGTTTTGAAGTGCCACCAAAACACTTAAGCACCTATTTTAATTGGAACATGTGTATTTACAAAGATAAGCAATGCCTTCTGGTATCTGAAAGTTTCCAATTTTCTGTCAGAAATACTCCTAACATGCCATTTACCTTAAGAAAGCACGATTTTAAGAATTCCGAAAGCAAAACATCTCTCTCTTGACTGAATATGTACTTTGTTTAATAAGGAGTCTTTGCCAAACTGGACAGCAATTCTTGGGCAAGAGCTCAGAGGAGCTAGGCCCACAAGGTCACATGCAAACTGCAGTCGGCCCGGCCGAAGGGTAATCAGGCGTCCCAGGGCAACAGAAAGGTCAGAGCTGTGATGCTCTGCGGCAGAGGCAACAAGCCGGTCGACTGAGAGGGTATCCTCAACTCTCGAGCACATGAGAAAGATCTAAATGCCGAAAGGTAGAATTTCTGGGTATAAAAATAAAAGTGAGTTCATACCAATATGTGAGTCAGTTATGTTAACTAGAGCACCCATTACTTTAGCTCTAATTTTTAGAGTAGCCGGTGTCAACATAGAAATCCAGCTGCTGTATAGCAAATGCTTATTTCAGCATTTTGTATAACATCAAAAATGAAGGGGAAAAAACACTACATCCACTGAGAGACGGATTAAATAAATGTTCTCTCGTTTACATAATGGGGTATTACACAGCCAGTTAAAATGATGGCATAAAGTATTAACTGACATGGAAAAATGCTCACAATAAACTGTTAAATAAAAAAAAAAAATGCAGGTTGAAAAGCAGTATATCAAGTATAACCTGATTTTTAAAAAATACATAGGCATATATAAGAAAATATCTAAAAGCCTTTACACCAAAATTTTAATAATGATCATGTGTGATGGAATTATGGGTAATTTAAAGTTTTCTTTCTTTTGATTATATGCTTTCAAAGTTCCATAACGAACATAGAAGCATTTTTAAAATACACTGTGAATGACATGCAATCAATGATCTAGAATCAACTAGTGGTTCCACCTCAACAGATTCTTGGCATGGTTCTAAATACTTTAGTTAATATAATACAATATGCATAATAATTAGGAGCTAGAGCTATATAATTCTCTTTGGTTTCCAAAACATCCTAACAACAACTATATCATTTAATCACCCAGTGGAGATATTTGTCTTCCTAGTTTATAAAAGACAACACTGAACTCAGAGATTGAGGCCCCACCCTGCAAATGTCACCTGTATAAACATCTGCTCTCCTTGGATCTCAGTTTCCCCATCTGCAGAAGGGGCTTGAGCAATGACCTCCAGTTCTACTTTCACAAATCACTAACAGAATTGAGCTTTAACGTCTTTAGTTTCAATTAGTGTGGGCAGGATAGATTTATTCACAGACTCGTTAAAGTTAGAAGCTACTTTAGTACCTCTAAACATCCCTCCCCCCACACACGTGTGCACCTGGCACGTGCACTCTCCCTGTCTCTGTTTTACGGCTGTAACTTCGTATTAGGAAAACCACTTGTGCCCCGGCCGGGGAGCTCAGCTGGCTGGAGCATGGTCCGGATACACCAGGATTGAGGGTTCAATCTCCATTTAGGGCACATACAAGAATCAACCAAAGAACGCACAAATATGTGGAACAACAAATCAGTGTTTCTCTCTCTCTCTCTCTCTCTCTCTCTCTCAGATAAGAAGAAAGAAAGGAAAAGAAAGCTACTTGTTTATATACATGTTTTTTGCTTTATACTTGACTTTCTTACCCAAGTCCGAAAATGCTGGAGAACGACAGCAAAACACAATTATATCCTCTAACCTCCGCTCTAATACTTCCTGTAATCAGTTTTGGGGCTGCTGGCCTGAATGCACACCAAGAACACTGAGCCATAAAACACTATCCTCCCTTGGGAGCAAATGCAAAGTCAGAATGTGGTCCCGGGCCAGCCTGAATTAGGACCACATGAAGCACGTATTAAAAACACAGTCCCTTGGGTTCCACCTGAGGTCTACTGATTAAAGGCCCTCTCAGACTTTTTGGATCCAGGAAGCGGCATTTCAGCCACCTCCCTGGTGATAATTAAGGAACCACCCAGAGTCACGGGCAGAGATGGCTCAGCACCGGTAAGGAATGGAAAGCTCTTTAGAAATCTCCCCATGTACAAGACTTGAAAGTGCACTTCTACCAACTGCTTCTGTCAGGTGCAGGGTCATCTACAATTTTAGGAAAAGAAATGCTTACCTTCGTCCCAAAAACCCAGGTAGGAAATAACAGCTGCAGAGTTCACTGCACAAGACGCGGTACGGCCGTGCTCTTAGTCAGCGAAACAGCCTTTTGCTTTCTGTTCATAGCACCTAAACATCCAGCCCACTGAGTCGGAATTCAATCCAGTTATTGGAAATCCTCATAAAGAGCCTGGGTAGTTAACCTGAATCTCACCTAGGAGACAACAACTACTCTAGTCGGAAGGACCCTAACTGTGTTCTACCTAAATTATTTACCAACCAAACAGCCTACTGAAATGCAGCCTCCAACATGCTGGGATATCTTGTAAGTGAACAATCTGATGCTTTACAAAAATGCTAATGCCAGCAACTACAAAGAAATTAAACAGGCTTATTTCTGCAAGTGCAAGCCCACTCTTCCTTCTGAGAACCTCACCTACATCAGCTATTTCTCCCATACCATTGTCTGCAAGTTTCAAACTGAACTGGAAAGACGAAAAATATCAGGGAGCCCAGGATCACTTGCCTCATCAAAGCCACTTTAGGCGTATCCTACATGCCATAACACCAGAATGTACACATCTGCCTGTAGGACTTAACCATCTTATCTTCAGAGCACTGCTGCTTCCTCTTGACCTGCTACCGTGATTGGTGAGACAGTTTCTTCCTGTGGAAAACAATCCAGCACAGGTGGAAGCTGCCAGGGTCATCCGGTTACTCATCGTTTCTGCCCAGGATGTAGCTGAAGGATGAGGACTGAACACTCAGCTCCCCCCGTCAGCACAATTCCGGTCAACAGTGGACAGTGAGTGCAGTCTGCTAGGAACGCTGTAACAGGTGTGACAAGGCGCAGATGCCCAGGAGATGAGGCTCTGACTCTCTGCATTTGTACTTTCAGATGGCTCATGTACCAGTGTATAGGGAAGTGTTCGCTGGCCGGGAGGGCCCAGGATCTCAATGAAACTGTGTGGCTAGGGCAAAAGAATAAGGAAAAAACAACAAGCCTGGGTGTTTCTTTCCCATCCACTGCACTTGTGTTTGATGTGGAGGGTCACGAAGTAAATGTAAGCCAAGGCTCGCACTGGGAAACAGTGATGTGGGTGGGGGGCATCGTACAGAATGTGGGTGAGAACACAGAAATTCTGTGATCCAGACAGAGTTTTAAAAATTTACTTTTGCCCTGGCTGGGTAGCTCAGTTGGTTAGAGCATCATCCCAGTACACCAAGGTTGTGGATTCGATCCCCTATCAGGGCACATGCAAGCAACCAATGAATGCATAAATAAGTGGAATAATAAATCGCTCCCTCCCTCTCTCTCAAAATCAATACATAAAATGTTTTTAAAAGATTTTATTTATTTATTTTTAGACAGAGGGGAAGGGAGGGAGAAAGAGAGGGAGAGAAACATCAATGTGTGGTTGCCTCTTGCACACCCCCAACTGGGGACCTGGCCCACAAGCCAGGCATGTGCCGACTGGAGAATCGAACCAGTGACCCTTTGGTTCACAGGCCAGTGCTCAATCCACTAAGCCACACAAGCCAGGGCTAATAAGTTAAATTTTTTAGAAAATTATTTTCAGACTAACAGAGATTAAGATTTTTAAGATTGGTGAGGACCTAAGACAAATTTATCTGGCTCCTGATGGGAAACAGCATCATGTTTATAAGCATTTATTCCGTGAACGAAAATGGTCAGCTAACCTCATCGGCTAACTACAAACTGTTTCTGATGTTGAGCTGGGACATCTGAAAGGTCAGGCACTGTTCTAAATGGCAGTGACCCTGAAGCAACAGCTCTGCCAAGTGATGCCACAGGGAGGCGCTGCCGATGGCAGGGCTCAAGCAAAGGTCTGGGGTCGTGAGTTCCTTAAACCACCGCTGTATTTTTAAAACCTAAAGAACACTTGCAGTCTAAAATAATGGTTGAATCCCAAACCACAAAATCAGCCTCCTGGAGTTCTCTCCTCCTCCCTGTGGGTGGAAGCCCCAAGTCAGCTCCGCATCTGGCGCTCCATGGAAAATGTCTTTATTGTCCATGGGCAAGGAACCAAGAGGCCATTCTGAACAGGATGCTGACTCACATCTGCCAAGACACACTGACTGCACAAAGAAAACGGATTTCATTTTGTTTGATGAAGGACTCAGGAGGCTGTCGGGGCGGGCCTGACTGATTAGAAACTACAGAAAAACCTGCCCAGATCTTCTTGTTATCTTGATCATGGGAAAAAAAACCATGATTCAGCTTAGATTACTAGACATATCAGTATCAAACCTCAGAAGAAACACCATCTATACAACAAGGTCAAAGGCAGGTCACTGAGGGGAGAGGGCCCTATCTGCACAGGTGTGGACATAGTTTACTTATTACAATGTCAAACCAGTCATTAAGTACCTACTATGAGAAAGGTATTTTGCTAGGTGCTTTACACAATTCTATCATGTAATGCCACCATATCCAGGTGAGGTGGGTGTTACTGTCAATCCCATTTTACCAATGGGATTGGTAAATCCCAAACTGCTCATAGAAGGCAGGGACTCGAGGCCCTGGCTGTGTAGTTCAGTTGGTTAGAGCGTCTCCAGAAATGCCAAGGTTGCCGGTTTGATTCCCAGTCAGGGCACACACAAGAATCGACCAATGAATGTATAAATAAGTGGAACAACAAATCAATCCCTCTCCCACTTCCCCTCTCTCTCTCTCTCAAATCAATAAATAAAAATAAATAAAAAATTGAAAAAATAAAAAAGGTAGGGACTTACACGAAGTAGAGCTGGGATTCAAGCCAGGATTAATGGCTCAGGCTCACTGAATTGGGCAATCCCGCCTCTTTTTATAGGAGATTAGCCAAAACTTGAAAATAAGGCAAAAAGACTGCATGTCCTCCCAGTACGCCTACGAGGCCCATCAGAGACTGCTGGTGCCGATGCTCCCACTCGAGCTGCTGCTACTTACTGTCGACTAGGGTACAGGTCCTGTGAAGTAACATGGTAGCTTGGAGGTTCTGGTCCATGGAAAGGAGAGCTCCAAAGGCTATGGCTTTGGTGCCCCATAGGACATTAACAGCCTCGAATCTGGTTGAGTAAGCTCATTCCAACATTTCTTATTCAATGCCTATAAACAGCCAGTCTCTCAAGTCGTCCTTTGAACCAGTCTTATTTAAGCAAGTTAAACAACTCTCTGACGTGCGTTGATCCTGTATTTATGAGTTATGTCTGTACCTTTTACAAATTATACCGATGCTTTTTCATACCAAACGCCTTCCCCAACCAGTTCCTAAAACAGGTTTTTGGACAGTAATGTGTTTACCTGTCTACAGAATTAAGCTTATTTAGTACATACAAATGAACACATTTAATAATCAGTAGATAATGATTTGCCCTTCAAGTAACAATGTGTGGCCAGTGAAAAGACCACCCATCTGGGGTTTTCTCAACAGAAAGAGTGAGAAGACCATCTTCTGGAGACAGCCACTAAGAACTTGGGGGGAAAGGAGCCATCCCAGACAACAAATCATCTGCCTACTGGGAGTGATTTTAGGGACACGCACACATACGTACACACACACACACACACACACTGATATCCAAAAGTCTCCTTGCCACTACCAGCCACGGCGCTGCCTGGCCAGAATTCCTGCTCTCAAGGTCCCCTCTGTGGACCACTCAGCAGAAGTACGCACTCTGTCTTCAGAGTCTCGCCAGGAGCCAGACATCCAGGTGGGCGACAGATGCAAAAGGGTGGCATCGGGCTAAGTGGCAGCAACAGATGTAGTGCTCTGGAAATGACGTGGGACTCAGAATTTATAATCTCGGGCATGTTAGTCTCCCGCCGCCCCCACCCCTCAGCGCCCCGCCTCAGTTTCGCATCCTGTAAAACGAACACTGCGAGAACACAGTTTATGGGGATGCAGAAAATCAACGGCCGGGTTAGTGACTGGGAATGTGTCTACTGCCTTCTCCATTCAACCTCTCTGTCACAGGCCTGGCACCAAAAACTGCCTTCAGTTTTTGGTCTATGAAAATATAGTGCATAGAGAATATGGGGCCACCAGCACACAGATTCCAGTCGTTTCATGGTAAGATCTGGCAGCTGCCTGAGCGATGGGACAGAGAACAAGCACTGCAGAGGGTGGGAGGAGCCTAGAGAGCTTGGCCCCTCCCCCAAGTCTGGCACAGCTGGGGAACATGGTCCCCACTCAGGGAGAGTGTCATTGTAGCTAAGGCCCTAAGAAGGCTTGGCCCAGAGATCAAATTTCTGTTTCCTTTCTACTCTGGTCTTTCCCCAGCTGAGACCCTTAGAAAGGATTTAAGTACGATCTATTTGGTAATCCCACTGGATACTCTCATAATCTAGACCCCTGCCTGCTCTCCATGCAAAATTATATTTCTGAAATACTCTACAGGACCAGCAGAAAAACACAATGCAGGACACCACTCAAGATTTGAATCAAACCCAATCACAAATAAGGGACCATGCATGAAATGCAAGCACTTTTGGTGTGCTGCTACTCTATCAGTCTCTTGAAGCTGAAAATTAAAAATCCAGACAGATGTAAGAGGGCCTAGCATACCTACCCAACTGGCAGTGGGTTTATTATTTATTGGCTTAGCATTGACCCCAGGTAGGAATCTGGACCCCCTCCATTGTCTCTGGGTGGCACTGGTACTCGGATTTCCTCCGGGAAAAGAGGTGACAATTTTTACAGAAAAAGGAAGAGCTGCGAGGCGGGCAACAGAAGTTGAGGCCTACGGTTTAGAAAAGGAGCAAAGAATCCCTCGCCCATGATGTACAGGTGTCTTACCTCGGGTTGGGCGTCTACGCCCACCGCCCCCCGGGTAGACGAAAGCCATTTTGAAGGAAATCAGAAAATCCGTGCTCTGAGTAAAGGTGGCCGTGACTGGGCGCCGGTCCCTCCTGGTCCCCAGCAGTGGCACAGGATGAGAACTCGGACGAAAAAGGAAGTCTGCACACGGGAAAGGCCTCGGCAACGGGCACACTCCCTCCTGCTCCTTCCCAGGAAGGCAAGACACCCTGGGCGACATGCGTCCGCAAAGCCTTTCTCACAAGCACATTCTCACTCAGAGTCAGGGCTTCTTGCCACTTTGGGCCCTGAGCTCCCACCCCCTCCAGCAGGAGAGAAGCTATTTTCCCAAGCCAATCTGACTCCTGGCATCTTCTAAACAACATATTCCTAACTGCTCTCTCAAATGAATGAATATACCCACCCCACCCCCCACACGGGTACAGGTGTGGTCATGAGACCAAAAACACGGGTCCTGGATTGCTCACTGTCAGAGGGATGTTAGACTTTTGATCAAGCTGGAAATAAATCCTAAGTGGTTCCATTTTAAAAGCATAAGAAAAAAGTAAGTGCAGAAACTTGCTGCAGTTATGCTTCTATACTTATGCTTATGTGAAGGGGGAAAAACATTACCACTTTTGCATCCCTTCCGGAGAACACAAATACTCCTAAAATCAAAACTGGCAATAATAATAGGCCAACTCATTACCCTCCCCTTCCAGGGAGAGAGAGACCCGAGCTGTACCAGTTTATTGGCACTTACACTAACTCCGGGGCTGTGCTGCCTCTAATTACAATCTATTTTATGTCGTCTAGATTCATCCTTTTCTAATTTAGCTGACTTTCCTTTCTAGTTATTTGGGCCCATATGGTAAACCATTCACAGCTGTGTTGTACACTCCATAGTATATATTTAACCCAAGGCCAATCTAGACCAAGAGACTCCTACAGATTTAAGTCTCCAAAACCTCTCGTTAATTAAGCAATATTACTACTTTTGCATAGCTTTATTCAGCTTCTAAGTAGACATAAATTAAGGTAAGTAATTGCAGTCTACCTCAAGCCAGAGCATAACACAAGATAGTCATGCACTGGGTTTAGGTAACATACTCAAGAAATACTGAGATCCTTTCAAACTAGAAACAAAGTAGGCTTAGGAGAATGAGCTAAATTCATTTTGTAAAAACAGGTCAAACCTCACTAGGGGACTGTTCCCCTATCTGGACACTGTCCAGAGTCTGGAACTGCCCTTTGCTACCTCATCTGCCAGCCATGGGTCCTCACTCCCCACTCTCACCATGTGCTCTGGTGTCCGCATCATTTGGACTGTTTGGGTTCAATATTTACCTTCTCACACAGTCCCAAGCGCTGTGTGAATAAGATTAAATCTGATTAATGAAATAAAGTCCTTGCCCTCCAGAGGCTGACATGCTGGTGGGAGAGAAACTCATACACAAGGGTGACAAGAGTTATATGTAAGGAGACAAAGACCGAGAGATAATGGATTCTGCCTCCTTCTCAAAGAAAACTTGGAGAAGAGGCTGTGTATCAGCTTGGGTTGAGAGGTGCAGGGGGACTTCCTGGATGTTAGAAATGGGCTAATGCTCCTTCCAGAAGGTGGTGGTGCACTCTTGCCAGAGCAAAGGCTCTGTCTGGGGCACCGAAGTGCCTGGAGATGACAAAAAAAGAATCTGCAGTAGATGAGGCAAGGAGGCCCATTAAGAGGACACACGCCTGGCCATGTAGCTTAGTTGATCAGAGTGTCGCCTCAACACGCTAAGGTTGAGGGTTTGATCCCCAGTAAGGGCACATACAAGAATCAACCAATAAATGCATCGCATCAGTAAGTGAAACAACAAATCAATGTTTTTCTCTCTCTCCATGCCTCTTTCTCCCTAAAATTAATCAATTAAAAAAAAATTTTTTTTTAAGACAGATGCCAGGCCAGGTGAGAGATGATAACAGTGAAGGGAAGGGATGGGTAAGAGCTGCTTTGGGACCTACCCTCTGACCAGTCCAGGCCGCGCCAGCCTATAGGCATCACCCGGGTCTACTCTTCCAATTAATCCTCCCCACTCCAGGTCTGCCCCTTTACATTCCTTGTGTTTAACAGCAGCCAGTGAGCCCCCTGCCACGGGCCACTTGCTCCCAGCTCTCCTTCCGAGAGGACTGATCTTGCGTCAGATGTAGCAGGCACTACCCACCATGCCCTGCACTTGGCACACACACCCATGTCTGTGCGCACACACTTAGGTTACCCTTTCTAGGAGAGAAGGCCTAGATAGTCCTCTTTACTTTCCGTGGCCCTCTGGCTTTTGTCTGCATCAGCACTTAAGGTCCACGCTTCGTTTCCTTTCATGTCCAGGAAGCACCGATTATCTAGCATTGTGTTCTCCCCACAAAGCCTGCGAGGTGGGAGTGGGGCGTGGCGGAGCTTCTTAATTACACCGAAGGTAGAAGGCATTCTAAAAGGGAGGGCTAAGATCTTAATTACCTCATTTTCAAGTGGTGTTAGTTATCTAAAAATATCAAGGGGAAGGAAAATGAACAAAAGGGATTTTAGCCTCCCAGCAAATGACTTCATTTTTGTTTATAATTAAATGTACTGCCTTTCGTTATGAAGGTAATTATGTGTCATTGTAACAGAAAACCTAAAGGATACAGAATATACTGAAAGCACAAGAAAGGAAAGGAATTCATTGCCCATAATTTTATGTATCAGTTAATAATGTCCTTTTTCCTTTTTGACATTAAAAAAAATTGTGGTATAATCATACCCTATATACTCCTTTATGTCCATGTCTTCATGCAAATGTCATAGTTAGAGTAAAAGTTAAAGTAGTGTTCTGAAATTGTGGTGATGGTTGTACCCAACTCCAAGAATACACTAAAAAACAGCAAATTCTACATTTTATACAGTGAATTGTACGGTATGTAAATTATATCAAATAAAAATGTTCAGAATTGTTCAGGAGCTTTATGTTCATGTCTGTGTGGCAGCTGACAGACAGTCTAGGTACCACAGAGTGAGCCACCATCATTTCCTCAGTCACTCCCCAGCTGGAAGACAGCAGACAGGACCTTGCCTGGTACACTGAGCTCTGTATGGATATCCTATGCTTTGTTCTCAATAGTTCCCTAGAAGCATTTAAGGTTTTAAACATACTGACAATCTAGAAATTATTTTAAAGAACAGAGAGACAACTCACGAAAAATGAAAACTCTTTAAAAATCACTAAGCACCGGAAAAAAAAAAAGGAAATAAAAACGGGTTCCTCGGTGGAACCCATGGGGCTTTTCCGAAAGAGAAGGCAGGCCCCTAAAGCAGGACCACAGATACGATACGTGTCTGATAACAACAGAATCACGTTTTTCATGTCTGACACTAACTTAGCAAAGAGAAAAAGTGCGATCCTTGGAAGGTTGGTGTCAAAACATCGGGGTGCTTAAGCACATGCCCTGGGGCTGGACAGAACTGTGTTCAAACCCCAGTTTGAAACAAGACCAAGAGATCTAGAGCACGTTGATCCTCAACCGTGTCACCCGTGAATGGGAGGGTGATGGCACCCTATACCAGAGGGTGAATTTGAAGTTCGTCTAAGATGCCTCTTCCAAAAGTGCTGGGTTGCAATGCCTACCCTTAATGAGCACACAATATATTCGATAAATAGTTGTCACCGGGATAATGGCAATGTCAGCTGTTTTGGACCAAACTAGAAAGCAGGAATCCAAATCTCAGCCGTAGAGACGTTTTTGCTTCGAAACTACAGTATTTTCCTGCTAACTCAGAAAGGGCCTGAAGGTATTTTTATTGCCATGGGAGTTTCAGCTGTTGCCAGAGTTCATTTGCGCAATCTTTACATTCCAGTGTGCTGAAAGCTTTCTCCTGCAGGGATAAAAGCAGTCTTTGTCTCAAGTTGGGGAAAGGCTCAGTCTTTGTCAGATGAGTTAACTGTTAAACTAGGACTATGTTTCTCTGATGGCACGGTGGGAGGCCCCAGGAATGCAGACACACCCAAATAACGAGTTTTAGGAAAGGGGATTTTGTGTGTGTGTGTGTGTGTGTGTGTGTGTGTTTTAAGGTAAACTATTTTGGGCAATGTCGAAATGCCAGGCACTATACTAAGGTGCTAAGAGGTACTTCACAATAACCCTGTGAGGTGGGAACTTTGATCCGCTCTACTTAGTAGTAAAAAAAACTGAGGCTTAAGGAAGTTAAGTATTTTTCCAGAGTCACATTGCTAGTAAAGTAGTGGCAGAGCCAAGATTTGAAACGATCATCACACAGGTTCCCATCCACCGCGCTTCACAGAGCAGAACTGACTGCAATGAGATAAGCCTTGCAGACTTTAGTTTTATCTTCTGATTAGTGACTTCCTGACTTCTCAACCTGGTCTTTAACAAGCATGGTCACTTAAGATCGCCCCCAAAAAAGGCTTTTTAAAGATCGAATTTGGACACTTCATTATTCCCCCTTCAGGTGTCTAGGCAGCTGTTCCGGGGAGCATCCATGGCGTCCCCGTGGAACTTAGGGTTGCTGGAGGCAGGCGATGCAAACCCCTACGTCCTGGCAGGACCACAGGGCATAAAGGATCTTTTTCTCCTTTTCTTCCCACCTCTGGAAAAAAGCCGCCAGTTTCTCTAAGACCTTTAGGAAAGATGACCATGTAATTTATTCTGCCAAATAAAACAATTTTGAGAGTGAAAATGTACAGGCATAACCCAGGACATATGGGCACGTTCCACGGGTTCCTAGGTTATCCTGGTTGAAGTTCCCTGTCCGTCAGTGACCTGTGTATGAGTGTGTCAGTAAGTTCACTCTGCTAGAAGAGAAACATGTCTCCTGGCTCTCCGGCAGGATATGCACCGGCAGCTCCGATTGCCGGGTCTTGTCTGCGTCTCCCTCTAACCTCACAGCGGAAAGGGAGTCCCAAAGGGAAAATGAGTGTGGCGGGGTCACGGCATCACAATAATTGCCATGTTTCCAGGGATTCGGGGGATAGGGCAACCCCAAAGACACGTGACTTGTTAACAGAAGCCCAAAAAGTCAGAACGTTTACTGACACAGAAAACAGTGTGCCGACTTGAACAAGCTCTTGCTCAACCCTGCCCAATTAAACGCTTTATCTGCTAGGTTTAGATAGGGAGGCTTTGTGCCTGCTGGCCCTCTCTTACTCATCCTGGACCTCGAGGAAACATACTCATTTCAACAGCTCTTTCTGTCCAGGCCTAAGGAGTGGTGTTAACTAGTAGGGTTAAAAAAAAAAAAAAAAAAAAGAAGAGTCTGAATTTTTCTCTCATTAGATCAAACTAAGAGCCAAGCAGTAAAATTTCCCCAGCATTTGTCCAACAAAAGTAATGAAATTCAAGGGGAATCAGGACCAAAAAAAAAAAAATGCCCTTAGGGATCTCCATGACCAACTTCTTCCTTTACAGAAGAGGCACTGGGGCCTCCGAGGGGCAAGCTGGGCCCGCAGTACACACCCAGGGGACCCGGCCTCCTGGGCCTCAGTTCAGGCCTATTTCCATGCTACTGAGCTATGTGGTCAAAACACTATCTCGTGTTTTACATCTTCTTCTCTCCAAAGAGAGAAGGGGGAAGAGGAAGAAGAAAGGAAGGAGGAAAGCAAACAGGGGTGGGGTGAGGTAGGGTTGAATCCACTCTATTAAAGCTCCACTCCATTAAAACAATTTCAGATGAGCAAAGTATGGAGATTCAAGGGACAACTGCAAATAGTCCAGACAGAGCCTGAGGAGGGGAGGACAAGTGCATCACCTACCTTTGGTCTTGATGGCGGTTTCAATGTTCAAAGCATCCCGGTCGGCATCAAAGTTGGTGTAGGCTTTGACTGACCCGTACGCGTTTGCGGGTGTAGAGTGCTGAGGTCAAAAAAGAAACAACCCCAAATCATACACATTTAAGACACTGTTGTTGAAATATCAGTTTCTAAAATAGGTTCTTCCCTATTGTTTCTTTTAACAATTCATACCATTCTTAGACTCGGTAACTATAAGGAACTTGATTCTTTCTGATGAGAATTCTTCTTCAAAGGCCCAGCAAGTTTGGAATATGCCATCTATATTTCCACGTATGTTACTTAAGTGCAAGCTCAAAAGCAGACAACACAAAGCTGGGCATTTGAAAGCACCTCTTTATTTGGGAAGGTTTTGAAGAGCATTAAAACTGGGCTGGCAACAATTCAAAACAAACCGAAAATGTGGAATTCCTGAATAACAAGTGTCTTTAGCCAAGTTTTTGCAACAGGTGCAAGAATTTCCATTTGGGCCTGCTGGCTGAGCTCACCATTCTTTTAAAAGCAAAGATAAAATGCTTGCCTGCTTGTCTCTATCAGGTGTGAGGGAAGCCCGCTCCGCTCAGGTCACTGCTGTGGCACCCAGGTGGCCAGGCCACATGGCCCACGTCCTCCTTCGTGTCAACCAAGTTCCTCCTGCTCTTCTCTCTCCTCTTTGTCCCTCTCCCTCGGCTGTCTTTAACACTATCCCCTCTGCCTGCCAGTCTTCCCAGTGTTTTCTTATTGCCTTGTAAACCATACCTTCCCCCTTTCCAATGATTTGCAAAGCCCATTTCCCCTCCTGGTCGGAAAGACCAAGACCCACCCCACCGCACCGCACCCCACCCCAGACTAAGGTGAGCGCAATAGCCTGCTTCGACACCAGCTCTCTCTTCCAAAGTGTCAGCTTGCCTCCTTCCTGGAGACGCTTTTGCAGCTTCCCCCACCCTGCCACCTAGCTCCAAGGGCAGACGGAGGAGGATGGGCGATGTGGTTTGGGTTAGCTGACCGCTGGTGGAGCCACCTACTACTGCCCCGCCTTCAGTCAATGTTCCCCATCCTGAAATCCTCCCACTGCCTCGCTCAGTACATAATACCCATCATAATATGACGAGCTGGCTCGGCTTCCGTAACGAATCAGAGACTAAGGTGCCCTGACCTACCTGTCCACCCACGGGCATTACATTACAGGCACCCAGCTCCCACACCAGTTGGTTTCACTAGCAGGGAGGCTGTACGGATAAGCAACTAAGAGGCCATCCCCTTAAATGCCTCCCAGAACAAGCCAGAAATCTAAGTTCGGAACAGGACAAAATGTCTCAAAGTGTACTTGTGACCACCTTGGCCATGCAGAGTTATTTATAACTCTGAAACACAATAAAATATCAAGGTGTTTGCCATCTAATTTCACTTCTTACATTTTCCCATAAGATTAACTCAATGGAAATGGAGGACAGTTCAGGAGAAGATAAGAACAAAGCTATTTTGAAATACTCTCTGCTATGGTAGCCACAAAATGTGGACTGAAATCTAAGGAAAAAAATCTTCCTATTTATTAACAATGCCGTCAATTACTTACAAAGGCAGTCTGGTCATTGAGCCATATCATATACGGCGTCATTCACCAGGTGCTATGTTATCTTATTCCTAAACAGTGAGTAGGGGAATGTTTTGCATAATTTTATAGTATCTATGGAAACAAAATAAAATGGATAACTGAGCCTCTTATCTGTAAAATCCACTCATCTGAAAATCAAATTATTGAGGCAAAAGTGATCTTCTTTCAAAATACCAGGGAAAACGGCATTTTCTATTGCAGACCCATCTCACTGGACAGAGAAATGCATCACACTAGATAGAGCACAGCAACTCCAGAGGCTGCGTGAAAAGCCCTCTCAGGAAACCCGATACTAAAAGCAATGTAGTGGTCAGATCCATTAAAGAAAGAAAACACTTAGCTCCTGGACTTGTCTGGACCTCAACTGCAGCTTGTACTTTTGCCAACAACCTTGGCACAGGTTTCAAAAGCAAAGATTAGAAATAGACACGGGCTTTATGTGCGACAAACTGTGCTCGCATGGACCTCATCCTTCTGAACGTTTGATGCAAGCACCCTAGGCAACACAGAGCGTTCTATACCCACATGATCGAAGCTGCTGTCAACCCACTTTGAGTGTCTCTTTGTATTTTAATTTAATTGAAAGCATATTTTGGAATATCTCCAAGATATGCCTACGAACCAGTACTGAGTTTTTGTAAAAGCCATTTCAGCCAAGATGACCTAAAAGATGTGTGATGTTATTAGATATTTTACATATTTATGACTTATATTCTATTTGCTTCTCACAGTATTTGTAATGATATAATCTTATATATAGTTTGAAATTTTTTAACTATAAGACAAAGAAGCAAATGCATCAGGATTTCCACGTTCACATATTTCCTGGGACATACAATTAAAAATAATTCTGAGCTCCCTGAGAGCCAAAGCAAAAAAGAAAATATAATGAATTACAGTACTTTCATTATTTTTAAAAAAAAGAAGAACAAACATCGCAGTTCTTCGAGAGAAAAGCTTTCCCAGGTGCTAAATTAAAAAAAAAAAAAGTGTAAGTAGTTCTTGTCTGGAATAACTTCTGGGACACTAAGAAGTCCCAAACACTCAGGATAATTTTTGATATGGCCAACCATTAATAAAATCCCAGGGCATGACGTGAAAAGTAACACATCATCATAACAATTACTACCACTGACATGCTAAATATACAGCAGGACAAAATTCTAGCCACCCAAGTGTCATTAGCATCTGTCCTATTTTTGAACGTGATGCCAAAAAAGTTTCTAGAGCCAAAACATTTCTTTCAAATTAAAATACTAAGAAGAGCTCAAGTAATGGGGAAGAAAGCAGGGAATGACTGAAATCTGCCCCACTTTCTTAGATGTCCAAGGAAAGGGAGCAGCAATAGTACCCACAGAGCTGTCCGATCGGCAAAAACGGCACAAAGTGAAAATGATTTACTTACCTCACCCTCCAAGCTGAGCTTGCACAGAATTTCGTGAACAGTAGACATTTTGAAAGAAGCTGGAAAAAAAATAAAACAATCAAGTGATTCATTACACTCGTCTCTCCTTCCTGGGCCATTTCATCTGAAGATATTAGAGTAATTTTTACAAATATATGCCATTCCCGTCTCATGATTGGGAAAATTAAAGTTCGGTGATAGTCGGCCTTAGGTTTGGCGTGGGCTACTGAACCAGCCAGCCTTTCTTTTGCTTTGTTTGCACAGAAGCTGGGCTGGGAAGACTGATTTGTGAATACACAAACAGAATGCTCTTCAAGGCTAAGGCAACTTGTTCCCACAGGAACAAAACTGACTCTTCCCCTTCTCGTACACAGTGATAAGCTTGTCAAACCAGCCACAACTTCTGTTGTTTCTCACCAGTAATTTGACATATTGAAAGGGGCCTGAAAACTATGAGTGTGACCCGAAATCAATAGCATTTTCAGACTGGCCCATTCCTAAACGGAACCCTTTATTACCATCCGTAATTATTTTCTTAGCTCATCGACGCTTAGGTGATCTTACACTGCTAATGAGAAAGGCAGCGGATAGATTTTCTGACATTAACTCATTCCGCAAAAGACTGATCCTTGAATTTAAGATTCAAAATGGCTGAAATGAAGTCATCTTCCAGTTAATACACTTAATTGGGCTGTGGCACTATAGCTTGATGAATTGGCTTTCCAGCTTTGCAATCATACAATTCTCGGAACTGATACACCAACCCCTGCCAATAAAGAGTGCTCAACTGGCATTAAGTTTATCTCACCTGAGCCAAGGAAGGTCATTTAGCAGCATCGTCCCCCAAATAAAGGAAACAGAGCAGAGCTGCTTCCCGAAACAGTGGGAATAACATCTGAACTGTAGCATCTCCTGCTTTGGTATTTTTTTCTTAATATTCTTTAATCAAGGAAATTGCATCCATGCAAATTCAGCTTTCTGTTCTCTTCCAACAATTTACTTAGTCTAAATATTTTCATAAAACTGGCTTGGAGGGAATATTGACATAGACACTTACTATTATGAGAAAACTTTAAACTAACTCAGGTGGGGATTCCAGGCTCAGTGTGGGGTGGAGGCGGAGGAATGTAAGAGAAAAGGATTCGCCTTTATTTGTGGTTATGGATATATTTCTGCACGATGTGCATCCCGGTCTCTCTCCTAGCCCACTCCTCTCCTACGAACACTCACAGATGCTTTTTAAGCACAGCAAAAAGAAAATCACAGCTATTCTAATCCCCCCTGCCCCCCGCCCCAAATATCCCAGTGCTGGGATATAATCCTAATTTGCAAGTCTTCCTCTATATATAAACTGTGGTACATTCAGACAATGGAGTAATATTCAGGGCTAAAGAGAAAGAAGCTCAAGCTATGAACAGGCATGAGGAACCTTAAATGTACATTACTAAGCAAACGAAGCCAATCTGAAAAGGCTACATACTTATGATTCCAACTATATGACACTCTGGAAAAGGCAACACAATGGAGACAATGAAAGCATCAGTGGTTGCCAGGAATTAGAGCGGAAGGAAGGGGGGATAAACAGGCGGAGCAAAGAGGAGTTTTAGGGCCATAAAATTATTGTGTATGATACCATAATGGTGGATACACATCATGAGGCCTCTGTCAAGACCCATAGAATATATAGCACCAGGAATGAACCCCAACATGAACTATGGACTTTGACCAATAGTGATGTGTCGATGTAGGGTCATCAATGATAACAAACATGACACTCAGGTGGGGAAGATGGGAACGTGTGTGGCTGAGAATACGTGAGAACTCTGACTTTCCACTCAGTTTTTCTGGGAACCTAACACTGCTCTGAAAAAGAAAGTCTGTTTTTCTCTCTCGCAAAAAGTCCTGCTCTATAGGTGGACTCTCCAACAGAGTAGCCACCAACCGCACGTGGCTATCAAGGATTTGAAAAGTGTCCAATCCAAAGGCAGATGTGCCTTAAGTGTAAGTACGCACCAGATTTGGAAGACTTTAGTATGAGAAAAAGAATGTAAAAATCTCTCAATAATGTTTATATTGATTATATATTATATTCATGATGTGTTGGGTTTAATGGGTTAAATAAAAAACTTTAAATTCAATTTTACCTATTCCCTTTACTTTAAAATAAATTTTTAAAAATCTCACCTGAAGATACGTTTATTGCTTTGAGAGAGAGAAGAGGAAGAAAAGAGAGAAGCGACTGGCTGCCTCCCCATATGCACCCCAACTAAGGACTAAACTTGTAACCTAAGTATGTGCCCTGACAGAATCGAACCCACAACCTTTTAGTGTATGGGACACCACTCCAACCAACTAAGCCACCAGGCCAGGGTTCTTTTACTTTTTTTTTTTCTCTTTAAATGTGGCTACCAGAAAATTTACAATTGCAGATGCAGCTCCCATTCTGTTTCTAGTAGACAGCACTGGTCTGGAGGTCCAATCCTAGTGCCCAACCATGGAAGCCTGACGCGGCTAAGTCAATTAAAGGCTAACTGTGAGCTCCTCTATTAGACAAACAAGTTTGAGTCTGCCCAAGGAATCTCCAATTTCACCCTGGGCCGAGAAACATTCCAAAGGGTCTCATCGGGGTCCTTCAGGCTGAGAATCGCCAAGGCAGAGATAAAGTCCCCTAGGACATTTAACCACTCAAGCCTTGACTACTGGCCCTGAGGATCGGTGCAACGCCGACTGACAAGGTCTGCAGTGAGCGGTGAACTGGTGCCTTGCAGAATTCTAGTCCCCACTGTATATAGCTAAGAAATAAAAATGGCAAAACACACAAACAGAGGACTGGTAAGAAGAGTTGCAAACAGAGTTGTTTCTGCCCAAGGAAGTATGGATTACACTCTAGTTACTTATTAAATCGGGGACCTCACATTGGTTCTGACGCTTAAGAAGCCTCGGCCGGAGGCACGGCAAGACTCACGGCGGAGCTCTCTCATGCTGCCCTTCCATCTCTGAGCCCTGGTCTTGCAGACTGCTGCCTACCATTCCCACGTCCCGCATGTGACCCTCAGTGCTGTACAAAGACAGTCTGACACACCCTCTCCATTCATGTTCATTCTTCTCCCAGAGCCACAGCATGCTGAGGAGAGACAGAAAAAGAGGGTCTTGAAAAATCCCACAAATCTTCCTTTCCTCTTTATTGTCCACAAGTTGTGCCGCTCTTTCATCAAATCAGTCCTACGTGCCACTATCAATTAAATTCCTCTAGTCGATCTTGTTCAATGTCCATCCCTCAGTGGCGGTCTCATACTAGCTCAGTCCGGCTCTCAGAGACTGGCATGTGAACCCCGCCTCAGCGCCCTCTGAGTGGGAACCCAGCCTCAGCGCTCTCTGTCCACTCCCCAGCAAAAATGGACTTAAGCCAAATTGCTACTTGCTTCTCGCCAAACACACCTTGCTATTTTAACCCACAGAGCCCTGATCCGTCCTTCCTCCCCCATATCCTTACCCTCACCTGTTCTTCTCATTATAAATCCTGCCCATCCCAAGTCACCGCCACTGCGGCATCTGCACTAATGGCGCAGCTACGGCCCCCATTCCACAGAGCTCTCTCCCTCCTTTCAAGGTCAGAAGCACTTACTGAGGCTACTGGATTCAACCACTGGGTTCCTGCCATGAAGTACGTATTCAGACAGCAAGTGCTTAAGTTCAATTCAATGCAGCGAGCAGTATGTCTTACCTCATCTCCCCCAGAATCTCAGTTCCCCCACGGATTTAAGAGTGTCTTTGCACATTCTAGGAGCTAAATGAACACTTAGAAACAATGAGGTGCCATTTTACGTAGTTAACAGTTTATATTTATTTTATTTATAGGTCTTGCAGGAAAAGCAAAAACGTCAGTAACTACACAGTAATATCCATGAAACTTGCTATCACTCCATGCATGTCTTTTGTATCCATATAAATTTTTCCTATTTCATGCAAGCTTAATGGCAAACTTAATTTCACCTTAGAAATAAACTATGGTCCCTGTTTCTTTACTGAATCTAATCCCCCTGGCAAAGCAAAGTCATTTGGTGGATGATTGATTAGTCTCTAGAAGAAATAGTTGGCTTTCCCACTCATGTTTGTTAAAACATTAGCTTAGTACAGTATAGTTGATTAATGAGATTGTGTCCCTGTGCTGCTACCCTTGAAAGTGGAAAAAGAAAGTCTTGGCAGTGATACTGTAGGTTATAAACCCTGGTAACATTCAAGTGATCTACCAACGAACCCCTAACTAGCACACGCTGGCCTATACTGCGTTAGGGCTGTGAGAGACACACGTGCAACTGAGATGCAGAACTCTCCCTGCCCGACCTTCGGCTCTCCTCCCTCCTCACCCCAGTGAGACGCCTGAGAGACCAGCCAGGGCGCCCAGCCAATGAGCAGGGTGAGAGGGCCAGGATCTGGGGTCTCTGACTCTTGGGGCTTTGCCCTCTCCCCCTCCCCGCAGCAGTCCTCCATTCTAAGAGACGGAGACATCACGAGAAAGACAAAAACAGAAGTGAGGTCAGCTAAGAGCTGAAAGGGTGAGGTACTAACTAGTCTGTGAAGGGCAAGGACCCTAGAAGATTCCAGCCAGAGAAACATGGGGAAAGCCAGGGGAGGTGGGATGGAGACTGTCCCTGGGTGTCAGGAGAACGAGAGAACAGGGTTAGAACAAGCCTTGTGGGAGCCTAAAATGAAAATTTCTGAATGGTGTCAATTTAAGCTTGGAAATACTGGAGGGCCAGAAAGCTAAAGCGCTTTGTTCCCAATACTCACGGTACCTGTTCACGACATTTGCTCTGGAGGCTGAATTTTCTTACTGAAAACAATAGCTCTGCCTTAGTGTGCTTACGGTGTTAAATGAACATGAAACAAGGCCTACGTGCCATGAGGCAATTCCATTCCCACCGACTCCTCGCTGCGGTGTAAAAGGCATAAACGCATTTAGAGCAGGACAAGAATTCTTTTTCTGGCAGGCTGCTCCACAGAACATGGACGTGGCAGTCTGCATCGCTCCTGCCAACACGTCAGCCTCACCCAGATCTCCAACTAGTTTCAACATGTGCAAAAAAAAAAAAAATCAGCAAATTCTATCTGTAGATGAGTACCTCTACATACCAGTACCTTCCATTCCCAGAGAAGGGCTGGGTTACTAGACAAGATCATTAAAATGGTCCCTTATCAGGGAAAGTTTTTCCTTTAAGAAAACAGAGAGGCTTACTGAAAGAGCCACACCCACTTCAAACTGGTTTGAATAATGCACCACTGGGGTGAGAACACTCACTCAGCTCCACCCCAGCCCAGGAAACAGAACAGTTTCTTCTGGCCTTGAAAATATTCATAAATGAGACTGTTAATTGTCTGACTGAAAAAGCTCTTACTCGAGTAAAAAGCTAGACGTTGATGAAAAACTGTTGAAAAACAAGTAATTTACAGTTAGTATCAGGACTAGTGTAAAGATAATTTAAGGGTTTGTCCTTTTTTAAAAAAACAGTATAGACTGGTTTGTCTATTGTTTCACTTCAAACACATAGTTAGAACAAAAATAGTACAAGTGAAACAGCTTTAACTTCTCCCCACAAAAGAAAGGTAAACCAAAGTTTGCAAACAAGGTGAAACAAAAAAAGTGAAACTAAAAGTCAACACTTGAAATAGTAAAAATAAGTTCTACTGAAATGAATTAAGAATCAACTCCAGAGAGACCAAATATTAACTCACACAAACAAAAACATGTTGCAACAGGGCTGGTCTGCAGAGGCCAGTCTGACTATAGTCCAACAACTTCGTTGACACGCCCACTTTATAGTTTCACTGCAGTGTTGACGCATCACCACGAAACACGTCCCTAGCAACCATGCTGAATCAATCAGGAACTGGATGATACGCAAGAGGCTTTTCAAAACCAAAAAAATGACGGTGGGTAGAGGGAGGTGGAGGGTTGGGCTTCCCCACCAAAGACCTTACTGTGCAAAATGCTGGGTCTAAAGGGCCAGACAGCAATTTTAAACCAAAGGGGCAGAAAAAGAAATCCATAAGCAGGGGTGGGTGGGGAATTCCCCCTGTACTCCACTCTCCAACCCCCAAAGCATTTTCATTTAATAGAACCTTCCAGAAAGCACACACTTTCTCCTTGATTTTATGGTCTTAATTAATGCCTGAGTCACAGGGCCAAGTCATCTCCAGAAATCCTGGAACTCTGCCCAGCGGCCATGATTATACTGAGCGGATGGACACACAGCACTTGCTCTGGCTTGTCCCTTTTGTTGCCTGATCTGAGTATCAATTTTTGTTTGCTACCTACAGAGAGGTTGCAGCCTTTCGCTCTCAGAGCCTATCTGGACACAGTCTCCTGATCTGGGGACGGAGTGGGTGGAAAGAGACCAGCAGGAAGAATGACCTCAGTTGGCAGGAAGCGCTTTCAGAGCTGAGAAATCAAGGCCTTCACATCTACAACTCAATTTCAGCGTTTTATGGCCCGCAAATTGTATTTCCAGTGGGGCCCTGCTGCCAACAGAAAAGGAATCTAAACACAGCATTCAAGATCTTCCACACTCTGGACTTCACCTACGGATTCATAAATCTCTCCCGCACACAGGCGCGACACACCAGAGCCGAAATCGGACTGGGCTTGTAACTGTGCTCCAAACACACTTAGCGCTGTCCTGCTACCTCCAGGCTGGGGTTCTCCAAGTTCCCTCCACTAGGAGGGTTCTCAACCATGACCAGCTAACATCCTCATAAGACCTCTGAGCACAGAAAACACCGTTACCTTTTTTTCTCCTGCACCTCTCCCTGCTCTGTGGCCCTTGCTGTGTCTGAAATTTCAGAGTTGAGTGTAAACTGGCGCCCTTCCATTCTACCTGCCCACGGGGTCTGCACGTTACTCATTCCAGTGCCCTTGTGGGCCTGAGCAGTGCCCAGCAGGCACTAGGCGCTGGGTCACATGTTGGGAGGACTGACACACACCAGGTCTTTCCACATTCTATCTTTTCCCCTTATTTTCCAATGCACTCCCCTTCCTCAATTTTCTTTCTCTTCCTCAGACTGAACATTTCCAATGAAGTTCCAGTTCCACACATTCAAGAGCTGGCGCCTTCAATTCCCAGCGTCTGTGCAAATCTTCGCATAGCCTGGCCAGCTCACCCGAGGGTGAATTCCTTCTCATCCTGATATGCAGCCCGTTCCCACCCCAGCTCAGCACCCCACCTCTGTCCTGTCAAAGCCACTTGGGTCCTAGCTCTGTCCACTGGACAATGTTGAAATGTAACCTACATCTCCTGTAGAACGAAAGGAAAGGAAGGAGGTAGAAAGGAGGAAGCACTCGAAGGGTGGCCTTGGGACTCTGACTTCCTGTGAGCTGCAAGCATGTAGGCTGGGAGCGGTAGGGAGACAAAGGGCAAGGATCCCAGCCACAGCCACTCCTGTAAGTCCGAACCTCCCACACCAAACCTAGGGTTAGGCCACCGGACACTATCGCCTTCTCTCTGACAAGATCGAGCCCAGATGGCTTAAAAACTTCCAGGCGTACCATGAAAAGGCGATTTGGAGGGAATCTCGGAAAGCCACCAAGAACAAGCCTGGGTACCCCTGACCCCTCCTGCTGACCTGCTCCCCAACAAAATACATGGGGACTGCCTCTGGCAATAGGAGAAGGAAAAATACACCAGACAGTGAATGGGCGGAAGAACTTTTTTTTAAGGACTGGAATTTCCTCTGAGTTAGCCTAAAACTAGAAGAGGGTGTGGTACCAGTGAAAATGATGAGGGTGGATTCTCCTGTCAAAAAAAAGAGCATTCTTTTTCTATGGCATTCTCACAATCAAATCCAGAATACAGGTTAAGTCACAATATCTTTAAGTAACGGTTTCCCTTAGCTTAAATGTGATGCTCAGGTCTGTGGAACAGCTGGGTTAAAGGGACAAGGAGCCCCAGCCAAGCTTGGAAACTAACATAGATTTGGGGAAATGATACATTCAAAAACCAATTACTGCCTACACAATTCACTTACTTTGTCTAGTTTTTGTCTGTTTTGTTCACTGCTGTATCCCCGGTGCCTATAACTGTGAGTAGAACACAGTAGGTGCTTATAAATACCGTGGAATGAATGGATGTTTAAAGCAGCCCAGCAGAGCCTAGGACTCCTTTGTGACACACCCACCCTCAATTAAAGAAGAAAGGCCAGGGCCCCACACAAGCAGAATGAGAACGAAGGCCCCGAGAGTGCATCGGTGCCAGCGTCTAGGCCCAGCGGTGCAGGGAGAGCCTACAGGCCTCAAAATCAATAGCAATTATAGAAAGATATCTACCTTGCCAGAAAAACTACTTAAATCAGAAATTAATCAGAAAGCTAATGGCCAGGACTACTGGCCTAACGTCAATCAATACAGTACTCTAATAGCTCAGACACAGGATGTCAAGTGCTGAGACGCCGACCTGAGACCAAGCTCCTGGTCAAAGTCAGTGAGTCAGCAATATTTCTTGGGCATTTACCCAGAGCAGGTCATTTGGCACCGCAGGAAATTACAAAATCTGGGTGGTCTCCAAATCATGAACCCCCAGACAAAAAAAAATGCACATTGATGGTCACACTCTTTCACTGCAGATGTGATGGATAATTTTGGAGAAACTCTTGAAGCTTTTAGAGAACAGACAGGCTTAGGAGAAGGGAGGAAAGGTCTTAACACCATTCGCCTCTCTGCACTTGGCCTTATCTGAGATCCTTCTTCACACTGCCTGAATATTATGTTATGTGGCTCTTTGATTCCATAGCCTTGAACTCTATAAATTACAGATGTTTAGGTAACAAGTTTTTCTTGTTTTTTAAATAACTCCTCTGGATTGCTGAAGTTATACCACCAACCATTCCCAATATTGGATATTAATGCATATTAAATAAATAGATTCAATTTGCTAATCTCTAACTGGGAGTTAAGGACACTGAAGTAGGAAGGAGGGAATGCAGAAGTGGATAAGCTTGGGAAGTTTTTGTAAGCTATCAAAGAGAGTCTCCAAGGAGGCAGGAGGAAAGCAGAGAAAAGTGGAGGGGCGGGGCAAAGACGTAATTTTCTAATTAAAATAAGTTAACCTGGGTCAACTTTAAAACTAATAAAATCCCACCCCTCCGAAAATGTGGTTTTATTCTTCCTACCCACCTACCCCCGCCCCTTACCATTCCACCTTTCCTCCCCCCTCACCCCACCCCGCCAATTAGTCATGTACTGATAGTCCTTAGAAACCAGTGCATGTTAAGTAGGGTTTCTGGGCTAGCCTGGGAACCTAGGCACCTCCTATAACATTGTTTCAGTGGGAAAATGCATTGTTTTTCAAACCATCAAGTTCCAGACAGGCACAGTAGCACCCACTTTTGAACAGAATCCATCTGAACTCAGGGACCCAGACTCCTGGACTCCAGGGTTTATGGTTCTTGGAAAAGACCCATTGTCCGCCCCTAAGACCACTGCTCCTTTACACGCAAATTCAGAATGCCCATAGCTTTAAAATGGCAAATCTTAACACACAAATGACAATCTACAATTACCTGGCACATACTGTTTTCAGTATGCTTTACATATTTATTGTTGAACTTTTTTTGATATTTTCAGTAATAACTTTATGTGAATGGAAGTTTTAAAAAAAGGGCACCCTTAAACCACTTTCATAGGTACGGAAATTGATGTTCGCCTCCGACATTGTTCAGTCAGTTGATGGAATCCAGCCCTCCCGCCGCTCCAGGCGCTGGGACCCACTCCACGGAGCTGCAGGGAGAGGCCCAGGGCCACACCCTTTTCTGTACCCTCGGTCCCTGACTCACTACGGTATCATCGTGACAACCCTCCCCACAGAAGCCTGGGGGACACTTCCTTCCTGATTCGAAAGGGGTCAACCAAGTGGGAAGCTCTCCAGATACAAGGAAATCAGAAGTTGCTCTCTTGCAAGATAACCTAGACAAAGGAGAATGAGCTGAGGTTTTTTTCATTTTGCTTTGGGGACTGAGGTTGCTACTAAAGTTCCCACAACCTCCTCTTCCCTCCACCGCTTATCTCCAGCCGGTTCAAGTTCCACAAATGCGCATTTGTTTCAAATAAAGTAACTTGTAAAAGATGGGGGTTACTTACTAAACGGCCGTAAAGCTTTTGTTAAATGTGGAGGTAAATACCCCGGATGAATGGTCCGCTTGAGACCTGAGGTTCCTGGGGCGGCCACACCCTGTCCCCACCACCACCTTGCCCGCGCCTAGAGCGTCTGGAATGCGGGGCCTCCCTCTGCACCCCTCCCCTGCGCCGCCTCTCCGGGCTTCCTGGGAGCACTTCCGGGGGCGGCACGACCCCGTCTGTCTAGCCTGCACCCCGACGCGGGGCACACGACTGGCCACCCTCACTCCGGCCGGGACCACCTTGCCACTGCGCCCCCTCTCCGCAGAACCCGGTGCAGACCGTCCCCCCAGCCCCTCCGTCAGATAGCCTCCAGGGTCCCTGTCGCCCGAACTTCTCTTTAAAGAGCCGTCTTCTTCCCCGTCCCCGCGCCCCGCTAGCACAGCGGCCCCCAGGCCATAGCGGGAGGGCAGGGCGCGCCCTACTTACCTGGGCCAGGCGCAGAGAGCTGTGAGTGTCCCCAGATGCAGAGCGCAGCCGGCAGGCCTGGGTGGGGCTTTTATAGCAGCCGCATACTCACGGTGCAGGCGAGGCCCGCCCCGCCCCGCCCCGCCTCTCCGTTTCCCCGGTCCGCTCCCACCCCCAGTCAGGGTGACTCACCGTCCCCGACCCGCCCGCCAGGAGGGCCAGCCCCACCCTGGAACGTTCCCCGAGCCGCACCACGCCGGAGCAGCCCCCGCGCCCGCGGCCCTGCCCTCCATGAAGGCGCCCCCGAGGCTTCCTCGAGGGCCATCGGCCTCGTTTCCTCCTCCCTTCCTCATTTAACTTCCAGAGCGCCACGTGGCGTTCTCAGTCCCGGTTTAGATTAATAAATTAACAAAACTTTAGTAGATTCTGAACTTGGTTAAGTCACTTTAATTTTTGGCATCGACGCAATGGAAGGAAAACTTGATCCAAAAGACATAAGTCGTGATTCCCCTGAGCTGGAGCCATTGGCATCCAGCACCCCATTACTGCCTGCAAACTTGTTGGCTTAATCTCTGGCCAGCAGTTCCCAGGAGGAGCGCGAGGAGGGCGATCCTTCGGCTCTTGCCCCGCCAAGACTTCGAGCATGCAGGGAGACCTGAGCCAGGATTGGGGAAGGGGAGCAGAAGCCAGGAGCCAGACCTCAGCCTCCTCCTACCCCGGGAGGCGCCCTTTTTCCCTGGGAGAACTCTGCTCCGCTTCTCTCCGAGCCTCCGGGGCGCGGGCTCAGCACTCCGCGTCGGGCAGCTCTGTGCGTCCTCCCCGCAGGCCTTCCCGGGCTGGGTGGGGCGGGTGGCTTTGAACCTCCAGTTCCAACAAAGAAGTTTCCCCTCTCCCTTCTTTCACAATGGTCGTTTTTTCGCAGCTGCTTAGCCAGCTCCCTAGCTTGGTTTTGCTCAGTTTCTCTCACTTTTCTTCCCTGCTTTGCTTTCCACGGGGGCAACATGTAAGCAAACATGTTTTTGTGTGTGACTGCGCAAATACTGGACTCAAACCTCAAACAGGAATGTTTTGCTAAGAATCCCAAAGACCTCTCACTGCGGCGCCTTTGAATGCCCTCCTTTGACACTCTATGCAGCTCTTTCTCCTAGTTGTAATGCTTCCCGTATTTAAATCTCCCATCTCTCTTAACGTTCCTTTTTATTTTCCAGTTGAGCACCATTTCACTCTTGGGAATCAAAAGTGACAGCAAGGTTAAAAGACATCCGTTCTCATGCCAGTTAGCTGCAAAGTCCAGGCGGCAAACAGGGTCTCGGGACACTCAGCCCAGAGCTCGTTGTTACCCTGTTCGTTCACTTGGAATGACACATGATAGGACCTCAGAAGGACAAATAGAAAATAAAGCAATTGTTTTCACACAATTTCTGATTTACATTTATAACTCTTTAATTTAGGCCAAAAGCCTAAACTGTGTTTATCTGCCTACTCCCCTGAACATTTTGGGACAGACAGCAATGGCTGGACAGGATTGCGCCATCTTTTTCTGCTCCTGTAGGCAGATCCCACAGTATTTTACTCCTAATTGTGCTGTGATAGGCCCTCTACAGAACACTTAAATCAAATCATGGGGAATACATAAAAGCCACCAAGTATACAAAAAAAGGCTTTTGCTTATCTTTGGCATCCAACAGATCCAGACAAACAGATCTATGCAATAATCAGGCTTTGCTTCCTGCTACAGAACTTACATTGGTGTTATTATAAAAATGAAGTAATTAAAAGTTGTGGTTTAGGAATATCAGGAATGTGGGGCTAATTCTGCTAGTACAAAAGAACTTATAAATCTCTTAGTGCAGAGATCCTCTTTTTTCTTTTTTTCTTCTGCCCCTGTGGCTGGGGACAATGTTTACCACAACAGACCTCAGATTCTGTCTGCTGTTATGCCTACAGCCTGTCTGCTAAGGCCTCAGATTTGTTTAGTTCACACTCTACTATACCGCCACGTCTAACAGTGCCTAGCTAGAGGTGATACGCGCTTGCTAAAAATTATAGGATAATAGAAGTATTCACCCAGTAATAGAATGTCAGAGCTGAAAGAGGCCTTAAGAGATTAATTTGCCCAATTCTAGATTTTTATACATGAAAGAAGAAACTGGAGCACAAAGTCTGCTGCCCAGTCCAGAGATTAAATATTATACCTAAGTTACTTGTGGTAATGTAACAGATTATCGTCAAAACTGAGTGGTTAAGACATAACCGTTTATTTGCTCTTAATTTTACAGTTTGAACTGGACTTAGTGGGGATAGCTTGGCTCTGTTCTCTGTGATGCTGGGTGGGGCAGAACTGTGAGAAATAAATTTCTATTGTTTATAAGCCATGCAATCTATGGTTATTTATTGTAGCTGCCCAAATGGACTGACACACAGTGGAATATTATAGTCTCCGAAGGTGACCACAATAATAATTCCTATGCCATACACGCTTCTAGAACTTCATTGCTTCCCCATCAAAAGGAGGAGTATATGCCCACTCCCTTGAACTTCATGACCAATTCTGAATTATTTGACCAACAGAATCCAGCAGGAGGAATGCTGTGATTTCTGGGGCTAGATCATGAATGCATTTCTATCTTGTTCACTTGGGACCCATGCCTGGGAATCTAGCCGCCATGCCATGAGGAAGCCCAAGCAGCCTGTGGAGAGGAACCAAGGTCCTCAGCTGACAGCCAGCTATGTGAGCCACCTCGAAAGCGGCCCCTCCAACCTCCTGTTGAGTGACCCCAGATGAAGCTGCATGGAGCAAAGGCTTCCTCACTGCGTTCTGTCCAAACTGCACACTAGCGAACAAAACAAATTCTTACAGTTGTTATAAGAAACTAAACTTTGTGGTGATTAGTTATGCAGCAATGTCTGACTGAAACAGTTATCATGAGAGGGAAATATAAACAGTACATTAAAAGACTTAGGTTATGTTTCTATAATCATAATTCTGCAAACAATGTGTATATGTATGCAAAGAGTAAAAGACTTATTTTTCATAGTAGGCAATAATACTATTTAAAACTGAAAAATTAGAAAATGCTGACATGCTATTTAGAAATACAGGGTCTGGCAAAGTAACACCTGCTTGAGTGTGGTTGGTAGGGTAATAAGATGGATGTAACAATTTATAGTTTTAATTTGAATATTTCACCTAAAATGTCATATGGTGTTGTTGAGTGTGATACTGTTATGTTACAGAATTACACTTATGATTTTGTAATAAAAGATTTTGTCATAAAAAAGGAACATTATTTGTCCCGGACCCTGCATATTGGTAAGTCACCATAAGAATTAGCTACAAGTGTTGAAAATGTTTGGCTTTGGAGAGCAGAAGTGTGGGTATTATGGAGGAAGGTAAGTAACTGCTATCTGGGAGTGTGTGCTTGTGTGTTGTATATGGATGTGTTTGTAAGCTATGTTGGAAAGTACAAATTTCCCACTCAATATATAGTCTACTTTTTTTTATATATTCTTAGCAACGAACCCTGTTTTGTTTTGTTTTGTTTAAGTGAGCAGCGGCAAGGTACTCAGCTGAAAGATTATAGTTTTCAGCTTCTTTTGGAATTAGATGTGCCCATTTAACTAAATTCTGGGAACGAAGAGGCCAATGAAATTTATGAGGTACAGTTTCAATAAAACCACATTAAGAGAAAACAGTTGACATGTTTTTCCACCCTGAAGTCCCCTTTTTCCTACTTTCTTTGCCTAATACTTGATGTGATGTCTGGAGCCCTTTCAGTTACTGTGGACCTTGAGGAAAATTGGAAGATGGAAACTAGTCACAAAAGATGGAAAACAAAAATTTGAGGATGAAAATAAAAGCACTGAAAAAAAATGCTAGGAGGAAACCATTGCCTGTTTCCTTGATAACTGGGAAACTGTCAATTCAATCCTCAGCTGTTTTCTTTTAGATTTCTTTTATAATAAAGAAAAATACATTTCTACCTGCCCAGGCTGGGTAGTTCAGTCGTTTAGAGCACTATCCCCATGTGCCACTGTTGCGGTTCTGTTCCCGGTAAGGGCACATATAAGAAGCCATCAATGAATGCATGAGTAAGTGGAACAAAAAAATTGACAAAATCGATGGGGTTTTTTTCTCTCTCTCTTCCTTCCTTCCTCTCTCTCTCTCTCTCTCTCAAATCAATTTAAAAAATACATCTGCCCCAGCTGGTATAGTTCAGTGGATTGAGTGTCGGCCTGTGAACCAAAGGGTCTCAGGTTCAATTCCCGGGTCAGGGCACACGCCTGGGTTGCAGGGCAGGTCCCCAGTAGGGGGCGTGTGAGAGGCAAGCACACATTGATGTTGCTCTCCCTCTCTCCCTCCCTTCCGCTCTTTCTAAAAATGGAATAAATAAATTGTTTAAAAAAGAATACATCTGTACCTTATTTAAATAACTTATTTCCAGGTTCTGTTACTAACAAACTTAAGTCTAATTGTAGGTACAATTATATGGAGTTCTTGTGTAACTATGCGGCTTTTAAAACTAAATCACTCTTATAACTTGGCTAAAGATAAAAATTAAAAGAGGAAGGAAAAAGGGAAGAAAGGAAGAAAGGAGGAAGAAGGGGAGGGGAGAATCAGAGAGAGTGAGTGAACACACGTGGGACTTTGGATCGAGCCAGTCCCAGGTTCTCATTCTGTTTCTCCTTCTTCCTGGCCAGGTGAAACTTAGAAAACCTCAGTTTTCTCATTTGTGATATTGCGGGACTGTTGTAACGAGTAGACAATGAATAAAAAGTGTCCAGTGGGTGTTGAAGCAACTGGTTATTTCATTGGCTCTTTGGGTCTTTTCAGCATGTAGCCCTGCTGAACTCCTGGTAAGATTTCAATACACTCTTGTTGAATTAAGGTATCATGACCCTAATCACACAGATGTGGACAAACCACAATTTCTGTTTTCAGGGAAATAAGGGCAGTGACTCCAACCTCCCTTTCCTGTGACAGATAATTTGGGTCTTAATTCACGCTCTACACGGAATAATCTTTTGAAGAAATAGTTCTGATTACATGACCCCACCCTAGAACTCCCTGTGTGGGGTTTGACCTACCTGATAACCTTATTTCCCACGTCTCCCACCCCCCGACCCCCCGACCATGCAGCATGGCCAAGTGCATTCACGTTCCATTTCTTTCTCCATGCTGTTTACGGCCTGGGATGCCTTTCCCGTTTCCCTCAATGGTGAGCTTGGCCTCCTCCTTCGAGCAAGCCTTAGAACAAATAATTGATATTATTTTCTTGTGAAGAAAGCCTTTCCCAAGTCCTCCAGGCAGATTTGGCTCTACTCTGTTTCTCTTTGCATTTTTTATATACCGCTCCTCTCTTAGTTGTCACCTTGCATTTTTATACAGGGTCCAGCAGCAGTAACGCCTGCTTGAGTATGGTTGGTAGGGTAATAATATGGGTGTAATAATTTATAGTTTTAATTTGAACATTTCTCCCAAAATACCATATGGTGTGCTTGAGTATGATATTGTTATGTTACAGAATTACATGCTTTTGATTTTGTAATAAATGATTTTGTAATAAAAAGGGGAGTTATTTGTGCCAGACCCTGTATTTTCTTTATTGGTCTCTGCAACTAGGCATTGACTGGTCTGTTGTGTTAACATTGTCTTACCCAGCACCTGTTACTATTGGACTTCTTTCCATAAATGCATTACTTTGCCCTCATTCCTACTTATACTCCCCTGACAAAAATTAAAAGGTCGATAGTATCCAGTGTGGCTGGAGATGGGTGAATGAGGAATTCTCATATGCTGTTGGTGGGAAGGCAATGAGGTAGCATCTATCAATGTTTAAAATGTCCATGCCCTTTGATTCAGTGATTGTGCTTCCAGAAAGCTATCCTGAAAAGAGTGTCAAACATGATCACAACAGTAAGTGTTCATCAGCAAGGCTAAGTGAAAATTAATGATGGAAAAATCTATTCGATGGACTGAAGCAGCTGAAAAGAATGGGATAGATCAACATGTTCTGACACAGGCAGATTTCAAAAATACAGTGTTAAATGGATGACAGAGAGAATGTGAGCCAGGCTGCGTCTCGTTGGCATAGTAAGTGACAATACTGATATAAAAAAGATTATGAAAATGAATTTGGCTAAAAATGCCCACCCCATCATGATCGTTCTTATATTCACCGGCTGGGATGTTGGGATGCTTTCTGAGCTATCAGCTTCTTAGTTCTTCCCCCCACACATTTGATTGCATATTTACTGTTTGTCAAGTTAGAAGATGAATATTTCAAACTCCACCCGCCTCTATTGTGTCTTTAAGCAGCATTTTCCACATAGTGTTGCACAAAAATGTAAGTACAAATACTTAGGTGCTCAATGGCTGCTATCAGTAGAAAAATCCTAATTCTGTAATAAAACATACATCTCTTAGTTATTAGCATTTGCTCAAAAGAGGACAGTATTTTACATAAAATGTGTAGTGAGTATGAAAACACCCACACAAAGGTAGCTACACTTTGAATGTTTTCACCTTTATTAAGTGTCCACTAGATGCATTTCAGAGTTTTGAATATTTTAAAACTGGGAAGACCTTCTGTTGGCTGAGTAAAAAGAAAAACACCTAGACTAATACGACTAATTTGATTATACTTATATTAATGGTTATGTACACTTACATATATGTTGGTATGTACATGTGTGCGTGTGTGTGTGTGTGTGTGTGTGTGTATATATATATATATATATATGCAAATATATGGAAGGATATACACCAAACTGATACTGATTACTTTGGGGAAAGAAGAAAATTGGTATATCTATGTAAAGGAGAATGTTTACTTTTTATTATATACACTTCTATATTATTTTAGTTTTGTTAATAATGAATATATATTACTTCTATAATTGTAAACAGTTGAAAAAAGATATATAGCTATAAAAAGACAGCTTCCTTCTCACAAATTAAGATTATGAGAGCCCATGCCAAGCTCTGGGGAAAAGTTTTTAATCTTTTTGATGGTATTTTTCATATATATTCTATAATACACAAGTAAAAAACTATAGAGGAGCCCTGGTGAGGTGGCTCAGTTGGTTGGAATGTCATCCATACACTGTAGAGTTGTGGGTTCAATCCCTGGTCAGGGCATATACCTGGGTTGTGGGTTCGATCTCTGGTCAAAGTGCATGGAATGGAGTGGGGGCACCTGATCCATGTTGCTCTTTCACATCAGTGTCTCTCTCTCTCTCTCTCTCTCTCTCTCTCTCTCTCTCTCTCTCTCTTTCTCTCCCTTCCTTACTCTCTAGAATCAGTGAACATATCCTTGGGTGAGGATTAAAAACAAAACCAACCAACCAACCAACCAACAAAAAACCTACAGAGGAAAAGTTGTATATCATAGCACCCTCTCCTGACAAAGAAAACACTCAAATTTCATTTGGTTTTGATTCCTCTAACAATAATCTGTGATAATGCAACCTGGGTGTGGGCAAATCTTACATGGTTCATATAATGTTTGAAAGAAAAGGTTTGATCAGCAAATTAACATTATGAATAAGACAACTCGTTGGGTGGTTTACAGGAAGGGTTATAACCCAAGACGCTGGAGCTGGTGTGGGGTTTGCTATGAGAGGACATCAGAAGCTGGGGTAGAACTAAGCTAAGGGCTAAGGAAGCAGCAAAGAAGCCAAGGACACTGTGATTTGTTAAAAATTCCAAAGAACAAGAGCAGAGTTTGAACAGATGTAGCCAAGTTCCTGCAGCTGGAACAACACGGAAGCCAAGTAGAAGGGAAGCAAGGAAAATGGAGGTGAGGTTGCAGGTGGTGCTGAAGCGTCTCTGTCTCTGCGGCTTAAGGACAAGTGATGCTAGGGGGTCAAGCTTGGTTGATGTGAAGTGAACACGGATGCTAAATCATCTTTGCCATTTCTTCAAAGAACAATGCAATAGAGAAGAACAAGGCAGAGGAGGAGAAGACAATAATGGAGGGGGTGCTGTGTTACTGTGACAGAGACAAATGGGTCGACAGGTACTCCTGACCTCGGCATACCTATAATCTCTTAACACCTCCATCTGAGTTCCTGCATGTGGGAACTGGGCAGTTTAGCCCAGATCCTCGGTAAGGTCCTACCTAGCTCTTGAATTTGTAAGGCCTTCCTTCCTAAAAACAATCTCAGATTTTATGAGACTCAGTTAAAACAACCACTGAAAGATTCATTAACCAACCTCAGTACTCAGGTGGTAGAATTTGAGTTCAGCTCCTTTAACACTTCGGTATCTGGTTTTCCTGGGGCCCTTGGTAAGAATCCCTCACTTCCAGTAGGGTGGGTCTCAAGGTTGCGCCGGAAGCAACAGACAAACAGATGGGTGAGCTGCTCTAATCAGCTCTGATTGCAGGGGTTTTTTTCTCCTTATTCCTTTTCAAATGAGAGGTTAGTCTTCCCCAAATCCCAGTGACCCAGCCACTCCCTAATTTGGAGGCGAACCAGATGATTTCACTGGTCTTTCCCATCTCTGTTCCTATGATTCATCAGCTATAGCAACTAGGGCGGGGTAAATAGAAACACAACTCTAGTGTGCAGGTTATGTTGGGGCCCAAAGGCAGGAATCTAAGAAAAACTGTTAAGATTGTAAAAAAAAAAGAAAAAAAAGAAAAAAAAGAAAAGAAAAAATATAACGTACAATAAATACTCCTCAGAAATATTTTCTAATAGGCCTCCTTGTTTCCAGTGCCTCCTATCTTTCCTCCTCAATTATCAATTACATGAACTTTTTAAAAGGATTTTATTTATTTATTTTTAGAGAAAGGGGAAGGGAGAGAGAAAGAGAGGGAGGAAAACATCAATGTGTGGTTGCCTCTCGTGCACACCCCACTGGGGACCTGGCCCACAACCCAGGCATGTGCCCTGACTGGGAATCGAACCGGCAACCCTTTGGTTCACAGGCTGGCCCTCAATCCACTGAATCACACCAGCCAGTTCACAAGTACATGAACTTTTTTATTTAGGAAGTGTTTAACATATTTTTTCTGTTAAATTAGTAAAATGCTTATTTTTTTTTGGCAGAATTTTAAGGTTTTATTAATACAAATACAATGTGTACACAATCTGTCTATTCATCTTCTTCACTGTGCAGCCTGGCATTGGGATTGGTGACTCCGATGGCCCCCTGGGTGGCTCTGTCAACAATGGCTTTGCCATTCTTTGAAGAGATGCTGCGACTAATGTTAGCATGGTAACATTTGTTGCACATCCGTAGCACTTCAAGCTCCCTGACGTTGTGGACCAGAAACTTTCAAAAACCACCGCACAGCATGTGCTTTGTTTTCTTGTTGCTCCCATGACCAGTGTGGGGCATCAAGATCTGGTCCTTGAACCTTGCGCACCCTACTGTCAACACGTCTGTGTGTCCACCAGTTCTGCTTAATTTTGACATACCGGCCTGAC
>PVJD01002155.1:0-217509 GCA_004026545.1 Mormoops blainvillei | reverse complement strand
GAAAACAACACTCAGCTGCTACGGAGATTATTAACCTTGCCCTTCGGCAAAGGAAGGACTCCGGTGGAACACGCTATTCCTGACACAGCCCAGTCCTTTCGGCCTCTTTAGGAGGGTAGTTCCCAAACGTGAGTGGCGCCAACATGTGAGCCATTTGGAGGGTAAACTCAGAATGCTGGGCTGCTTCCCCAAAGTCTGATTCAGCAGGTCTGGGGTGGGACCTAGAAAGGAAACGCGAGTAAACCAAGCCTTCAAGTCTTCTGAGGCACTGGGCTTACTGAGGGAGGGGGTGTTAGCCAAGCATTTCAGAGAACACTTAAAAATTATTTTTAGCAGTGTTCTCTTAAAAAAAATAAATAAATAAAAGCGCCCCACCCGCACACCTTCCCTGACCCTTAACTGGCCATTCGGAGAGAGGCGGCTGCCTAAGTGTGTCCAGGCTGACACGCAGGCCGCATGGCCTTGGAACCAGCCAATGACACCACGCATCTGGGATGCGACGACAGAGGTGAGAGGGTGACCAGGAAAGGGACACCCAGAGCAGAGTGTGCGAAACCTCAAGACGTCCTGCTTCGAAGGGCCAAAGAACAATGCACCCCAGGACCCAGACAGAAAGAATGCACACGGGGTCATATTGGTGAAAAAAACAAAGGAGAAATCGCACACAGGGAACTGAATATAAATAAAACTCTGGACAAAGGAGACGAATGGTATAAAACCCAGCTAATGAAGTGAAATCCTTCCAGAATAAAATCAGGCAACTGCACATAGAGAGGCATAATAAAAGCCATAAATATAAAATGGCAAGGAACTGACTGGGTAATGGCGTAGTAATTAAAGTCTGGAGGTTCGTAACAGGCCTTGAGCTGAACACTGATCAGCCGAACAGAAGCGCTGCCTGCACTTTGGGAGAGAGCCGTGCTCAGGCGCGATGCGCGAGGCACGCCAAGCAGCCCCGCCGCGCCCTGCGGCGTGAAGCTGGGTAGGCAGGGGCGGGGAGGCGTGAATAACAGCGGAGGGCGGTTTGTGTTTGCCCTGCACTGGTGGCCCTGCTGTCGCTGCAGCAGCGAAACGGGGCCAAAAGGCCTCGCTGGGGCCAGCGCATGTGCTCCTGGGCCCCGGGACAGTGCATGTGTGGCGGGCACATGCAGGCCTCACTCCAGGCAGAAGGAGGTCACATCTTGTTTATTGAAAGCTGCGGTTCTCTAACTTGAGTTTGTATAGAAGCATCTGGAAACATGACAACACAGGCCGCCGGGCCCCACACCAGAGTATCAGGGTATCAGAATAATACTTCTGTATACTTTGCACATTTTACAGATGATTTAGTTGTTCCGGGTAAACCCAGGGATCTACCTTTCCAACATGTGTCCAGGGAAGGTGGTTGCTGCTAGTTGGGGGCCACATGTTACAAACCATTGATTTAAAATTATGCCATGTCTACAGTCCCAGCAAACCTTCTGTTTTTAAAGACGTGGGAAGCAATGAGAGGAGATGGAAGAAGAAATGAATCTGATTTGGGGGAGGGGCGTTCTGTGACTAATAAAAAACATCATTAATAAGAGTTAAGATGCACAGAGAGAGAATGTAGATTGGCAGTTGCCCGGGACTGGGGTTCAGGGGTTTGGGGAGCTGATGGGTAATGGGTTTCCTTTTGGGGTGATGATTATAATGTCTTGGAACTGAATGGAGGTGGTGTTTGCACAACATTGCGAATGTACTAAATGTCTCTGAATAACTTGCTCTGAAACGGTTAATTTTAGGTTATGTGAGTTTGACCTCAAATAAAAATAGAGGGGGTGCACACGCAGGGATTCCTACGTGCAAACTCTCCTGTGTTCTACGCGTGTGGTCCTCACAAGCCACCAAGGCAGGGCATAGGCAGCCGGGGAAACCGTTCCTTGGAACTCGAGTCACATGCCCTCTGTTCAGCAGTTAAAAGGTGACAGGCCACCCTGAGTGCACAGGCAGTCCTGCCACTTCTACACTGTGGTTTGAACTGTCGCTCCAAATGTTTGTTTCCATGCCGACCATATGGGGGCACTAGTGGGGAAGTTCAGAAATGGCCCAAATACTGATCCTATAGGACACCCACGGACAGCCACGCTGACTCTGAGAGGGGACTGGAGGCTGAAGGCCTTGGAAAGCCCTCTGCGGGGTGGCGGCTGCAGGCAACCCCCCACGGTCATTTGTGAAAGAAAGCTCCTTACTTTGCAGGTATGTGCTAGGTGTGGCCTCCTGGGACAGAAAGCCCTCCCAGCTCAGCCAAGGCCCCTGTGAAAACGCAGACTCCGCGCCAGCAGACTGGCCAGCCCGAGGTCCTGTCTTTCCAACCTGCCGCTGCTGCTACAAAGGCCACGATTTGGAAAGCAAGACCCTGTGCTCCCCCAAATCTGTGGCTGAAATTCTAGCCCCACTCTCTCCTACACCCTCTGGCTCAGTCGTTTCAAGTATTTCTTTAAACATTTATTATTGTAAGTAACTTGCTAGATGCTAAAAATAATACATATGTGAACAAAATACTACCTTTGGCAGCTTGCGATCTATTGGGAAGACACGAAGGGATGAGATTCGTAGGGCGACAGGCTTTCACTTGCTAGGGACCTCTTTCATATACATCTGTATTATCTGCATTTTTACAATGACATATCTTTTTCTGTGACGAACACACACGTGAGACACGATGGGCAGGCAGGATAAGCTTCACCCAAAGGGTGAGCCTTGAAGGAGGCGCTGACTCCAGACTCCCGCCTAAGGTATCTGTTTAACATTGCAAACCAGAGGTGAGCTACGGAAGGTAATAAAGACGAATTGCAAGATCCTGAATGAAGTCAGAGAAGCCCCTCTGCATCTTGGGTAATAATAGCCATAAATCAGCAGGTCACAGAGCAGAACTCTGGCTCCTTGCTGGTGCACCGCTGAATGCAAATGCTCCCTGTCTCCTTCAGTGGAACGCAAAGACACCAAGATGTTGGTGATGTCTGACAGTCATTGCTGGATGAAAAATTAGGCTTGACATTTCTCAAGCCTGATTTCTCACGGAGAAATTGTCACCACTGTCTTAACAGTTATTGCAGTCTTAAAGCCAAGTTACACTCCATATACATTGTCTGAAATGTATTTGGGTATCACTCGCTTTACTAAACAAACACATCGTGGGGGAGCGTGGGATAGAATAAATTCCTGTAAGTCGGATCACACCGTTTTTCCACTTACCTCATAGATTCATAAATTCACTCGGGTTTGGGGAAACAGAGTTGAGGGGAGGCAAAGGTGAGGAGAAAGAACTATTTCCAATCACCCTCTTCTGGACAATAATAAATCAACATTTTCAGAAACGACTTCTGATTAGATAATTTCTGATTCGCGCATTAAAATTGCTAAAATGGGACAATTACTTATTGAAACCTAATTAAGAAATCCTGCCATATGTTGATCGACTCGAACTTAATGGCATGTGGAAAGGAAATTTTTCGTCTATAAACCCAGGCTCTTAAAAGCAATTCACCTCGTTGCATCGGATTCTGTATAAGCATCCCAAACCGTGGCGAGATCTGCTAACAGGCAGCTCCCTCCGTGATGCAGCCCTCCCTCCTGCAGGGGTCTGTCCAGGTACAGTGCTCTTTCGCAGAAATTGCTTCCCCCAACACCCCACCAACCCCCATCCCCCTTCTGCACCTGAGTTTCCCTTCTCCTTCTGACCCGGTCCAATGTCACTTTCTCCGTAAAGCCTCATGCAATTCCTTCCTCTAAAACCCCACAGCCGTATCTCTATCTTTCTTCCCGCCACTGGTGCTTTTTGCCCCAAACTGTGGCAAAGTAAATGTATCTCATCCCTGCTGGTGGGGTCGAGCCCCTGAGGTCAGGGTCCACATGTCAGTGGCCTGTGAGTCTCCCGTCCTGCAGCTGAGCCACACAGCCATCACGTACTAATGAAACCATTACTGACAAGTGAATGGACAGTACAGACTGCAAGCCTGGCCTCTCACTTGGCTGGCAGTGCCCAAGGACTCAGGGGGTGTCTCTGGTCATTACGGGGAATATCAACTTGCCTGGCTTTAACACAAGAATTTCCAACATTTATTATTTCTGCTCACTTGCAAGCATCTTAACTGAGTCATAGTCATCTGCTCAGCCCCTGTCAGCCCCACTCCCCATTCTATTCCCCCAGGGATTTTATCAGGAGCAATGGCCTCTGTGATGTCCCCAGCAAACCTCCAACCTCATCCTTTCCTTCATCGTGGTGGCAGGGTGGGGGGGCGCTCAGGACCCAGATGCTGCTCGGCAGCTGAAGCACGTAGCCACCCACGGAACCCAAGCTGTGCAGGAAACTCATTTAGAATCCGGGTCCACTGCCCGTGCCCGATGTGCCTTGGGGAGGACGGGGCCGTGGTGCAGGACAGACGCAGGGGCCAACTCTCCCTGGGCCAGAGCCCACACGTCAAAGGTCTATTTAGGGAAACCACGAGTCACCTGCTTTGCGCGTCGTGAGAGCAAGCATTTACAGAGCGTTGGAACGTATGACGACGTCCTCGGTTGTATGTTTATGGAAAACACTTGGCAAGTGTTCACTCTCAACGCTTCCTGTAAATACTGTGAGTGAGAACCAGCAGGGGAAAATGAACGAGATGACAAGGAGCCAGCTCCCTCCGCACAGGGACGTCCCTTCCACACACCCACGTGGTGGCGCTCGCCCCAGCCCTTGCCCTCCCGTTACCAGGATCGAGGCCCCAAGGTAGGACACATGGGAGGGGCGATGTGCAAAGGGGCTGAGGGCCAGCATCCCCTGTTGCCAGACTGAAAGGGAAGCTCCTGTTTCCTAGGTGATGGTGCCCCTTAACGTCCATCGTGCATATTGGGGACCACGCCCGAGTCCGAGGTCCCTGCTCGGCTGGAAACAGGCCCACCCCTTGAGCCCCCTGTTCCTTGTCTGATGACTGTCCTGTCTCTGTTAATTCTGTGATGATTTTAGAACCAGGAAAAATGGAAGGCAAGAGGCTCCAAAGTATTCCTTGAAAGCAGGATGAATGAGGACATTTGTCTTAACTACTCTACCCGACAAAGCTCTCTGGAGATCTGGACGGAGAGGGGACAGGGCACGGCCGGCAGACAGCGACCACTGCGCTTTCCCAGAAAGCAGCCCTGCCCACCCAAGCTGCCATCCCGCAGGCACGGGGCCCCCGACGCCACAGCAGGTGCCACCTGTCCCCGCCCAGCCAACACGGTAAGTAGCGCAAGTGCTTAAGCACGAGGGAGATTGATGACCTCACAGATGTTACATTCCAAAAAGACTTTTCTTCGTTTCAGAACCCTTTCTTTAACAAAAAGCCTCAATGCCTAATGGACATCAGGCTTCCAAGCGGAGAGGCTCGGCTGACCCTCTGCATCTGCACTTGCACAGGGGCCGAGGCCTGCCCCTCGCTCACGGGCTGCGTCCAGACCCCGCCTGGTACCCAGACATCCTCTCGGCACGTCAGCTTGGTCTCACGATAAATGTTCTCACACGGCGATGTTTATGCTCGTGTACAAACTTATCTCCTTTAAGGACATTCTAGAAATGCAAATGGGAAGCCCAAAGACCTTAATGTTTTTGTCACTTAAAATGTACTTATCAGTGGTTGCCAGGAATTTTTCAGGGGGTGAAGGATGAAGAGGCATCCTAGAATTTTTAGGGCTGTGAAATACTCTGTATGATATTATAATGGTGACATGTCACCACATATTTGTCCAAACCCACAGAATATGAAACACCCAGAGCGAGCCCTAATGTAAACTATAGATTTGGGGTGATGATGACGTGTCAGCGGGGGTTCCCTGACTGTAACAGATGCACCCCTACCCGGCGAGAAAGGTTGATAGTGGCAGAGGCTGTGCTCATGGGGAGGCAGGAGACAGGGGGGAGGTCTCTGTGCCTCCCCTGAACTTTGCTGTGAACTTTAAACTGCCCTATAAAATATAACCTTAATTTAAAAAGAAATCATTTCAGAGGGCCAACATGGGCCTCCGGTGGGGAAGGGCCGTCGGTGTCCTTGACAGTCTCCGCAGGTGTGAGAAGGAGATGGCCTCTGTCCAGGTTCCGAGTTTGCCATTTACTGCCTCTTATGACACTGGACAACTTATCTCACACTGCCGGTTCTTTGTGTCTACGTCTGCAAAAAGGGGCCGGTAACAGTGCCCGCCTTTCATCCGTTCCTGCCCTGCCTCAGGCAGGGATACCAGGCTACCAGGCTACCAGCAGAGCGGGCCCTTCTGCGGGAATAATGACCTCACGGTCTAAAGGTCTTCGCAGTCCTTTTCTGATACAGAACTCACATCTGCGTGTGCAGCACACACAGGTCCTCACGGTTTTGGTAGCTGAGACTTTGGGGAAGGCTTTCTGCCAAGGAGTTCCTCAGTCACAGTGCCGCCATTCCGACGGTCCCATCAGCTCACTGAAGGCGCATTTCCTCCAAGTCTGGATCCAGTTTTGATCCTCTGACACATATCACTTACTCCAGAGGGGACGAGGGAAGCAATGCTGACCAGGGATTGATTCCACATATCAAATATTTAATCATTTGCTTAATGAACAATTTAAATGGTCTGTTTTTAGACAGGGAGGATAGAGGGGGAGGAAAAAAAAAAAAAGACATAGTCCCTGGTCTAAAATGTCATGCTTGAGAGAGAGAATGATTAAATAATAAAACATGTAATTATCGAATTCCAAATTGAGTAAGCACTACAAAGGAAATAATAAGGAAACGAAACCAAGGAAATAAAGAAGAAAACAAAAAAGGAGCCAGAAGGGCGAAGTCCTGAAGAATGAATGAATGGGAGCAGGGGTGGAGAGGGGAGAGGCCGAGCTGGCAGGAGCCGCTTGTGCAAAGGTCCCGTGGCGCAGGGGCACTGCCATTCGAAACGGAAACGTCAGCCAAGCTGGCTTTCCTGACCTTCGGAACTGCAACTCTGTAGACAAGTAAGAATGACCTATCACAAGGTCTTGAGTTCTAACAGCCTCCAAGTACAAGGACCCTTGCACAGGAAAGCATTTAATAACCCAGCCAGAGAGAAGTTAGTCATTGGGGCTGTTACATTTGTTACTAATGGTGTTCAGTCGCTTTATACAATACAAATATTATCTATTATGTATGATTTATATTAAATTTTGGAATCTCAGGTTTTATCAATACAGGGGGAAAGTTGATACAATTAAGGTCAAGGTAAAAATAAAATTACCTGACAATGTCAAACGCGCCTGGGTACACCGGGTGGCTTACGCAGCTCCTAAGGGGAAAGCTATTTTTACCAAATACAACAGGACGATTGGGAACACTACCACCTAAATTCCATTATGCCACTACGAAACATCTTCTGACTCTGAAGGCAGGTTGCTAATGCTGGCTGGACTGTGGTCACATGAATACAATCTGAAAACGAGAGTCAGCAGTGATTCACTCCGGCATGAACTTCAGCGTATCTGGGACAGAGGCGTGGGGGCGGGGGCACGCCGGGGCCGCTGCTGATTTGGTTTCCATTCCAGGGTGGACAAAAGGAGGCGCAGCTGCGGCAGGGAGGGTACAGCCGAGGTCCCCTTGCCCTCGGCCGAGGGCAAGGGCAGGCAGGTCGCGGCACGTTCCAGGCGGAAACCTGTCTCGTGGCCCCCTTCCTCAGGGTGACTGGCCATCCCACCAGAAGACAGGACCCCAGAACATGCTCGATTCAGAGCTCATTTCACAGACATCTGCTGAGTGCAAAAAAATATATATATATTTTCTTATTTTAATTGATTTATGTTTTTAATGGTTGGAGGGTAGGCAGTTAGGCACGAGCAGAGCCAGGACAACGGGCCAGGTACAGAAGGCCACCAGGGCAGAAAGCCCCAGGTGCCTAGCAATAGGCAAAACTGGGAAAACAAGGACCTCGCCCCCACGGTTACCTTTCCTCCCCAGCCTGTTGCTGGCTACGCTGTTTGGACCTTCCCCTGAACTTCCGGACCTCTGGCCGTGCGAGTTAGGCCCTCGACCTTTCCTAAAGCTGGTCACATGGCTCACGCCCTCCCCTGACGTGTCACTAGTCATGCGGCAGAACAAGGGGCTACAGAGTGGCCTCGTGTGACTTCCATGCAAGGCCTTGTATGGCTTCTCCCGTAAGTGTTGAGCCCTAGGGATAATTCCTAGGCCTCGGCTGTGTTTTGGCTCCAGGACCAGAGAAGAGGCTGAGCCAGAGACTTTAGAGTCACGGGGAGGGTCTGTTGACCCATATTTAGTGCCTGAAACTCTTAACTCTTAAACAACAAGGTTCTGAGTTGGTTTAGCCAACCTTGGCCCCTGGAGAAAGTGACCCATTGCTGGAAGGATATTTGTGACAAAATAACAGTTGAGTACAGGAAATTTCAGCAATGGGGCAAAACTACCAGCTCCTCTTCATGGGCCAAAGGTTATTTTTATTTTTTCCTGCTACAAAAGCTGACGCAGGGACTTCCAGTTTCTGGCCCAACATGTAAAGGCCTTGGGAACTGTCACTCCCAAACTCGCAACATGAAACGGGCTGAACAAACTGAAAATCAACACCTCTCCCTAGTTCCGACAGAAAATCGAGGCCACAGAGCACACTGTCACCCTCAAAACTGGCAAAGCAGGAAAATCCAGGGGACCGGAGTTTCCTGGGAGCAGGAGCCGCTGGCGGGGCCAGACGGAGATGCTCAAAGGGCACCTGGTTAGTGGCTGCAGCTTCAGAGGCCAGCGCCCTGGAGGCCCAGCCTTAGGAGGGTCCCTGTACTTTCACGAGTAACGTCTCCCAGGGCGCTGCCGGTTTTCCAGGGGAATATCCAAGAAAAGCCCTCTCTTGCTTTGATCAGAGGGAAAAAGTGACCATGTTGGAATAATTCCAGGGCATTCCATTTTCTTTAACAGTGGAAACTATTAAAAGGAAGGGAAACTTTTAACGGAGCTTAAACTACCTGGATTTCACCAGAGCTCAACCAACGTAAGGAGGGAAAATGCCCAATTCTGGCTGTGGTTAGTCACATCTCTCATCTCAACGTAAAGGACGGAACTGAGAAGGACATTGTGAAGGTCACAGCCCAAGGGCACAGGTTCACTGGAAGACTGAGACCCAATCACTGGGCTGTAGGACCCCTCTTTTTGCCTACACGTTCCCATCACATCGACAGGATTCCTGTACAATAACGCGAGATCGCCGCTACAGGAGCCACGAGCCTCAGCCGCTACTGAAGGCGGAGTCTCTAGGGAAACCCAAAGACAACGAGTGAGAGAAGAGCAAGAACCTAGAGGAAACTTCCGCTTCCGACATCCACGGCGACACCAAACAGCAAACAGAGGCTAATTCCCAGCCAGACACACGTAACCCTCACACCGCGTCCCAAAGGCCTGATTGTTTCAGTTCCTGTTACTCAATGCGTCGCATCCGGCCCTTAAGGAAAAAATTACAACTGCCATCAGAGCAGAAAGCAATAGCAGGCCTCTTGCACAGCAGCTACTGGGCTCTGCACAGTAAGGTTAAAAAAAAAAAGCCTGATTAAATTGGAAGATTGCTAGGTGACAGGAGGAAGGAGGCACCCTGTCACAGAACACACACTCAGTAATTAGGTCTTCCATTAGCACAGAGACACACAAACATGGACAATGGGGGCTGAGAGGCAGCCAGTTGGGAGCAAGGGTGGGGACATATTACCGGGTCTGACCCAGAGCCCCGAGGACAGGGACTGCTGGCTGCGGGCCTCGTCGGTACCCTGGCGAGGGAGTCGCCCACAGGCGTGGCTGTCTGCAGCTCCTGACCTTGTACTTCACACTGGGCTTCGGTGCATGGTGTGTCAGCTGCATGTTGTTCATTATATAGCTTGTTTTGTTTTCTAAAACCTCCCTGAGTTTTTAAAATATTTTATTTATTTATGTTTAAAGAGGGAGAAAGGAGAGAGAAGGCAGAAACATCCATGGGGGAGAAAAACAGCAACTGGCTGCCTCTTGCACATGCCCCCAGCCAGGGACCTGGCCCGCGACCCGTCCATGTGCCCTGATCGGGAATCGAAATGGCGACCTTCTGACTTGCAGGACGACACCCAAGGCACTGAGCCACACCAGGCAGGGCTCGTCTCACCAAATTTTAATGTTTAAAAATCAAAACAAAAACAGTAAGGCAAAAATTCTGACCCGCATACCCAGGTCAGGTTGCTAGGAAAGGAGGATGAACAGAGAGCTGCCGTGTTCTCGGCCCACTTTAGATTTCAAGGGCTGAATCCAGTCCCCGAAGAACTCGGCGGTGGGAATGCAGGGCACACACAGGGCTGTGGCCAGAAGCCATCAAGGCACGTGGAGCCCGCCTCCCTCGGACGGCGGGTCTTCGGAGTTAACAGCCAAGCCCGTACTGGACAAGGGTCTCGCCCCGAGGCCTGAGCCGCCCTTTCAAGCTGTTGGCTGGATGCCACAAATTCTGCCTCCCAGAGCAGTTAGTAAGTCTAATCACATACACTCACGCTCTCAAGAGGCCCTGACTGTTCGGCAACGACAGCTTGGATAGTCACAATCAACGAAATTAATGCCACTATTTTTAAAACGTGAAAAAAATCTATGCGGAAAAATAAGCCCCCAAACTGTGAACCTTGGTCAAAGAACGGATAAAAATAAAAGCAAGAAATCAAGTATTTAAATGAATTATTAGACAAAGAGTCATTTTAAAGTCCCAGCAAGGCTGTGCCTTGGGTCCTTGTCATCCTAAATGGATTCTGTGCTCCAGGTTATCTAGAAGGAAAACGTCACTCAAAAAAAAAAAAAAAAAAAAGGTTGGGGGGGGTGCTTCTTTACACGAAACTTGTGTTTAACTGGCAACATATAATTTCATTAAAAAAAAAATTAGGAGCAATTGCTGTTGAAGCCATTTCAGGGACAAGGGGAGGGGAGGATCTGTCAGCGCCATGGGAACAAAAAGTGATGGGCCACCAAGCTTTGTTCCAACCATTTGCTTCATAGTTAAGTTTAATTACACGTTACACACTGTCCTGTAATTATGTCGCCTGGGAAACTGCTCGTTTCCCTCCTTGAAATGTTAGAAGTTCCCTAATTTGTTTTAAAGGCTCGGTGTCATCTCCACCAACACCCACCTTCGTGTGTGTGTGAGATTTGACTCCAACTGCCTTGAGGCAGCGCAGGTTGGTGGGTAGTGGGGGACCCTTGCGTGGCCTTAAAGTGCAAAGGGCTGACGGTGCTGAGGTCCCCAAGAACACCGGTCCAGTGTATTTAGGGGAAGATCTGGTGTCTTTTTTTTTCTTGAAAACCTGCAACAGGAGAATTTGAGAAGCATGCCATTCCTTTTCCCTGCTGTTGGGAGGCTGAAATTAAACTCCTTTATTCTCAGTGAGGGAATAAACACAGAACACGGGATAAAGCCCCTGTTCTTGGGAGTTGACACCAATAATGGGAAGACAGCAAACACTGAGTACACAAATATGAAGCCCCCAGGAGATGGGACACTAATCAAGTAAGACTCGATGAACTGGGGAAAAGAAAAGGCAAGTACAAGGTGGAGCACCTACTGTGTGCATTCAGGATTTTCCAAAGGTCACTGAAGGCCACCTGATCAGTGGTCGCCAACTCCAGTGCGGCAGGTACCAGGCAGATAACCAGAATGCAGGAAGCAGCCAGACAGAACACAGCTGGGAGTTCTGGCGCCTGGTTATCTGGGGAGAGAATGGACGCCCTGCCTACAGGCAAGTCAGTCACCTTCCCGTTAAAAACACTGCGCCAGCTGAGCAGAACGCATTCACAGGACTTGTTTGAACTGCGGCTCCAACCGCCATATGAACCTATAAGCGCCTGGGAGGCGCGGGCTCGGAACCCTGGAAGCAGACCATTTGGCTTTAAACGCGGCTCCGGCCCTTCTCCAGCTGTGTGATCCTGGGCGAACCACCCGCCTCTCCGTGTGTCAGTTTCCTTGTCTGTCGGATGGAAACAATGACAGCGCCAACTTCGCAGGGGAGGTTGTAAGAAATTATTAAAAATGTTTAGCATGGCTGTTACAGCAAGCTCTGTGCTTGCTATCAATTATGTTTATTACAGAAAAGTTTAAAAGCTTCCCCCAAATGGCTTTGAACTTGAGCTAGACCTCAATGGGTAGAGAGATCTACGTACTGGAAGAAGAGGGTACAAAGGTTTCCTTGTTTTCGCATCTCTGAAAGCACTGAAGGGAAGATTATGAATAATGTATGTTAAGTACTTAAATTTAAGTCTTAACGCATGTAAAGGTCCCAAGATGGTAGCGTCTCTCCTGGGTCACCCCATAATGTGTTCTCTTCAGTGCCATCTCAAGCCCCAGGCCTCCTGTGTCCCACTGGTGAGTTAGGATCTAAACCAATATTTTTCCTATTTTTAAAAACTGTTGTTTACTGTGTATGCGACATGGGGAGGAAGATTCCACTTACAGGTTTTGAAACAGTATACACGTACTTTAAATTTTTCATCCTTTAATAAAATGGCTATAATGAAAGAACTTGGAAAAAACAATTCTTAGGTACAAATATCCATTTTTCCCCATAATCTACTTTACTGATATATTAAAAGGTTTTGTTCTGATTTGGTATAGTCTTAGGAACATACCTGTGCCCTGGCTCATGAGTGCACAAAACCTTTGTAATCAACTTTATTTGTAAAGGAATTTCTATCTGCCCCTCTCCACAGAATTCATTATCTTTTATCACAGTTACCCAGTGTGTGAAGATACTCCAACTGGATGAAATGTTCATCATAAATTAGGAGGTATGTTGAGGTGAGAACAGCAGGGTACATAACGGACCAGTCTTTTGCAAAATTTTCCTTTTATTTTGTCCTGGAAACCTCAGCATTGTATAAATTCTGTAGTTAGCTGGGTAACAGCCCCATTAAAAATACATTTTGTTTATGACATAGCATCAACCCAAAGAAAGACCAGACCCATGTAAGAGGGGTCAGGTCTGTTCTAGTCCACACTGACCTAACACCAGGATATTTCTCTAGGACTGTTTACAGTTAGGTCACCGGGAAAGCAAGCAAGTCCTAAGTGATTCTGGTCTAATTAAACACAAACTATAAGAGGGTGAAATGTGTACTTGCTCAATATATGCTGGAAAACTGTAAAGAAGTAAAGATTTTATGGCTTGATATGTCCACGACAGGACCTATCTAAAAGTCCAGAAGTTAACAAGAAGATCCCAAAGAAGGAGAGAAAAAAAGAAGCTAAAACTACAGTAAACTAAACACCCTACTCTCCCCTTTGCTCACAGTTCTAATTTCCCTCTAAGATCCCTCTGGAATCTAAGAGCCAGAGCCTACCTTTCTCATTGGCCACCTTCGTCCACTGCGCGTGGCACCGCCCGCCAGATGGCAGGTGTGCGATAACATTTCCTGAATGAGTCAGTAAATGAATTTGTGAGAAAGGGACTTCTCTCCCTTTAGCTAGATGCGTTTTAGCATCTAAGAAGATGAACTCTTTTTGTTTTCTGTGTGAATTTGATTTTCCTCAGAAAAAAGATAGAAACAATAAAAGAAACATCTTACTTGTCTGCCTTTGGCCGTTACTGCTGCACAGTGAAATAGCTCGTCTGACGTTCCGGGGCCTGGGGTTATGCCCGGCACGCTTCTGTCTGGCAGTAATGCAAGGGGGTGCCGGACGGTTGACAACAGGTCCTCAGCCTCCCCTGGTCTTCTGAAATACTTCTGCATGTCACTGTGCAGGTCACTAGTTTGAAATCTGGAAAGCTTTGCAGAGCTACCTTCGACAGGCTCATTTATTCCTTTACACTGTTTTAAATCATTTTAGTGTCAATCAAACATTTGGTAATATGGTGATGTGCAGGAAAAAGATAACCTTGCTTTTCAAAGCATGTATAGTCTCATAAAGACAATGTGATATTGCACATAAAGTTTGTAGCATAAAGGAATGGGGTGGGGGCGCTGCCTCTCCTACTTTTAAGAATGACTTCTGATCAAGCTAGATTTAGGGAGATCATAAGTGGATGTCAATGCTTTTTTGGTGGTCCCATCAACTTTCCATGTTTTCTAGCTGCTCCTCATTGATGCGGTCCCCTTTCCCTCCACGTCAAGGACAGGCCTGCCGTGTCCATCACGCTCCAAATCCAGAGACAGGAGGCTTTGGGCTGGAAAGAGCCTGAGATTTGAAGGTAAAAGACATTGGTCCAAATTCCACCTGTCAACTGGCTGTCTGACCTAGAGGAACTCTCTGCTCCTCTTCAAGTCCCAGATCCCAAATCTATAAAATGGTGATGACAATACTTATATCACAGGCTTTTCTTGAAAACAGAGCTGATTTATAGAACATTTCTTGTATGTTACCCAACCCACACTAAGTATTCATCTTCTCTGATCAAACAAGGGATGAACATTATTCTGGTGAGCGATTCATTTCCTTGTGAAACCACTCTGTTGGTTGCACCATTTTTCTTAAGCATTTTTTTAGGGCCCCGCTTCCGCCTCAGAGCCGCCGTCACGTATGTAGGAACCTTAGGTGTCCTTGTCCTTGCTGCGTACTTCGTGGCCGAAACTCGGATCCCAGAACAGCCAGCATGAGTCTAGAACCCAGTGAAAACCAGGTCATCTGGGTTTCTCTGTAGGTCCCAGTGAATAATTAAACACGTCAAGAATGTATACTGTAAGTCCAAAGGTTTTACTTCCAGTGGAGACACTGAGCTTGTCAGTACAGAAAGAACAACAACAAGAAGAAAAAGGCAAATAAAGCCACGCCATGCTCAGCATGTGTCATTGTCCCGTCTGCAGACGAATGACAGCAGGACCATGGAAGCAGGCCCTGCACCTCTCGCAGACGGGCCTTGGGGGGAGAGCCGGGAGAAGCATCCAGGCGGAAGCGCGCATGCCCAGGGTGAGGCCCAGGAGTCTGAAATCACGCGAGGACTCCCGACCTGACTCCAGGCATGGGGCATGCTCAGGCTCACAATCCCTCCTCCCGTTCTGTGCCCACCCAAGCGGCGGGTAATTCAGTTACAACCCGTGCTCCCATTAGTGCACAGCTACAGAGTTTATTCAAAGCACGTGTGCGAAACCAGGCTGCCCATCAATAAATTCAGGTTCAAAACTACACCTCCAAATAGTAACTGCTAAAAGCACAAAGGCCGTGACTCTCAGATGATAAAACATAAATTGATCTTTGGCAAGAGACCATTTAAGTAGAAACTAAAGAAACTCCTTACTCACTTAACTAACAGGAAAGTATTAAAATCCACTCTGTGGCAGGTTCCGTAAGAGACGGGCTGGCGGGGCGAGCGTGACCCCGGAAGCGTTCTGAGCTCAGTTCAGGAAGGTCATCCCAGCTGCAGTCACAGAGAGTGGGGTCGAAGGGACCAGGACTTAGAACATATGGAATGTGGTGTCTAGTGGATTTGACTTCTGTCGCCCTCACCCTCGCTGCCTACCAGACAAGCCCATCTACACAAGTGTCCCACATACAAGGGTCTGGTGTCTCCGAATGAGCACACCGTACAGCCCCATACTTTTCCACTGATGACGCCGCCGTCCATCCATTCGCTAAGCCAGTTCTTCCTCGGAAACTGTCCGGTTCATTTTTGCTCCAAAACAACTCATTCAAGCTGCTTCTCCCCAATGTCACTGCCACTACCCTAGTTCAGGTTACCAACGTAACGTTTCTCCATAATTTCCCAAATTTCATTTTCGCTACTAGTTGCAATTTCTCACATTTGTTTTCTGGCAGAAGAGTGATTTTTCTAAAATTAACTCTCATCACCTTTGTTTAACACACTTCAGAAATTCTTCGCCACCGTTCGGTTAAAATCCAAGCACCATCCTATAGTTAAAAGATTCCTAATGAACGAGGCTACTTTTGCCTCTCCAGCCATGGTCACAGTCAGCCCTCCCTGTGGTAGACATATTATGATACTATTTTTTGTTCCCTGAATAAAGCACAGGCCTTTCTGCCTTTGCTCACCGTTCCCCATCTGCTTGAAGCACCATCCCCCTTCCCTTCAATCGATTAACTAGAACTGTCCAACAGACCTTAGAGTAGGTACCACTTCCTCCACCAGGAAGCTCTCCTGATTTGACCTCCACACCTGTGTGTCTCCTCTGGGTCCCCAATTTCCCTACCTTCCCAATCAAAATACATTCCCAGTGACTCAGAAAGTGCCTGATATTTATCTCTTCCTCCTACCCGTACCCTCCTCCCCATTTCTACATAGTGAGCTCCTCAATGACAGGACTCGTAAGTGACTTGGTCCCTGGGGAGTCCCTATCCCATAGCTCGCTGATGGATGCTGGATGGTTATTTGGTAAACCTGTCCAGCCTGAGTGACTGGAAAAAGAGACCCACAGCCCGAGTCCTGGGGCTCATGTTCTTTTGATGGTCAGGCAGAGGGAGCGAGGCCCACCAGAGAGACTAGGAGAGACAGCCAAGGGGAGAAGCAAGACAGGCATCAGGAGAGAACGGTAAATGGTAAACCGTGTCCAGCCTGGATGGGAGGGCGACGGAGATGAAGGCGGAGAAGCCTGCCCTGTATCGCTCTAGACAGTGACGGGTGCAGCCTGGGCTCCGGGCGCGGCCAAGCGAGTGGCGGCTGAGTCAGCACAGGAGGCACGAGGTTGCTTGGGGAACTGCAAAGGCCTGGCGCTTGAGCCGGCGTGATGGCGGGGGGCGTGTCCAGCTCGAAGAGGGGATATTCGCGCATGTGCGCGAGTGTGTGCTACGATTTGTTTTAAAAATCTCACCCATAGATCTGCCTGGCAAAGGGAATGGTGGGGCCATGTCCAGGTACAGAATAAGTGTTTACTGAATGACAGGAAGAAATAATAAGTAAATCACAGCATTAAGACAGGAAATTTATCTGGTTCCCAAAAAAGGCAAATTTTATCAAAATGTACACGTAGCAAAAAGAACTCATTTTTATGCTTCGGAAGAGAGTGCTCAGCTCATAGATCAACGCTTAATTAGCTGTCTGAGCTGACTATTTTCAGTGTCTATGTCACGGTTTTCACAGTCACGGTGGTGTCTGCTTTCATAGCCACCACGAACCCTTCTTGCAGAATGTCTCTGGTCTCATATACATTCCCATGACCTCACCCATGTAAATAGTTTTAGCTTCCCATCCAGTCAGATCCAAAGTCAGATGGGGCACAGAAAGGGACACTTTTAAGAAAATAATGGGCATGTCAGTTATAGGAACATCTAACCAATAAGTCACAGGCGTGTGGACAAAAAGGGATATTTAAACAAATAGCTTCTTTTAAAAAAATTCCTAGCCCAAGAATTGATTTTAGAGAGAGATGAAGGGGGCGGGGAGAGAAACATCAATCAGTTGCCTCCTATACAACCCCAACCAGGGACTGAACCCACAACCTAGGTATGTGCCCTCACTGGGGATCGAACCTGCAACCTTTTGGTCCATGGGGCGACGCTCCAACCAACTAAACCCCCTGGTCAGGACACAAAAAATAGGTTCTTCCTTTAAGACCCCATGAGGTCTAAAGTTCTATCAGGTTTCCAGCCGAATTTATATCATTTCACTTACAACTGTTTAGAGAACGCACTGAAGAAAATTGGCTTAAAATATTAAATTACTTTTCATAAGACATATGCTTCTTATGTAATTAGCAATATATTCAGCATCAATGAGCTCTAATTTTAGAAACATTCACCCACAAACATTAATTATTAATTCTAAATTCAATTTCTATGTGGCTTATTCTACACGTAGCTCTCTAAGGCTGTACTACACAGTATCTCAAAAAAATTAATCTGCTCTGGAGAGCAGATTACGTTCCTAGAAAAAAATCTGTGCAATAAATATACACACATTACAAGACAAATAAAACATTTATTTAAAAAAAGAACAATTTTCCTCACCAGGTACGTAAATCAAACCATCATGCTGTGTGTCGTAAACTTATACAATGGTGATGTATGTCAATTATTTCTCAATAAAACGGGAAGAAAAGAAAACAATTTTCTTATGGAAGATTGCATTTCTGGCCAAGCACCTGATCTCATGTTTCACAGAAATGCAAAAAATCCTTCATATAATCAAATTACAAATAATATTTCAGTAGAAGCCAAATCTTATCAAATTGCATATATAGAAAAATTCATCAAGTCAAAATATAGTGCCCACAGGGAACTCTGAGGCCTGGAATGACTTTTTCAAGGGGTCACTGCTGGGTAGGGTGATTTTTCATTGTGAAGATTGTCCCTGCATGACAGGTTTGGGCCAGCAGAACCCACAGGGCACGGTAGCAACCAAGGGAACTCACCCACACACTTCCAAATGCCCCGCCAGGGGAATACTGCTCCGTGGTTTAGACAAGAAATTTTAGCCCAGACCAAAAGGAATTGCCCACATTCACATTGCTAGGTATCCAAGGTTCTGGGCCTCAAACCCCAATCTCCAAGAAGCCAGCAGGACCACAAGAGATAAAGAGAAAATACAAGACTAACAGACTTTTCCCTTATTCTAATTTCAGCCCTACTCTTCCTGCGTTAGACAATTCATTCATCACTTTCCAAGCTGCGACCCAGCCAGTTCCCTTGTCCCATTTACTCATATCCTACTCCTTGTCAATCTTGGATCGGTTATGCCTCGCCCTGAGGACAGGTGTCAGGTGTCAGCACAAATCCAGGAATCTTCTCTGCCACTGCCCCTTTGGTATCCTTCCTCCTTCCTTGTTCCCTCCCATACCTGCACTGCCCAATCGGCGGGTAGCATCTTCTATTCCCCCTCTGCCGCACCCATAAAGGCGTCCACCTTGGTAGTGGGAGTTTCTCTTCCCTCCGTAACCCTCCTATTCTTCTCTGTCTGCTTAGCTCATTGCATCCCCAGCACTGCTGTGAACCGAAGCAGGACCAGAGAGAATCCTGTGCCTCTTTCAGGATGTGGTACAGTCCAAGGGTCTCCAGTCAAGTTGGAATCGTGCAGCTTTTTGGTAGAGAGTTCGTTTCCCTTCCTGGTTATTTACATCTAAGAGCTTTTATAATAATTAAATATTGAACCATATAAAACAGTTTTCCGGGATTGCTGTATTTTGAAATGTCATCATATGGAAAGTACTTAGAAGTTAAAAGTCTCTACTTCATTGCCCCTGATTGATTTCAGTTTTACTTGACAGAGCAATGAAAGCCAGAAACCTGGGGCCACCCATCTCAGGGGGATACCGCCCCACCCGTAAGTCTGAACCTCAAGTTCAGCAGGAAGCCTGCCCCAGCTGGGAGGGGCCGCGCGCTCACCCGGATGTAGGCGTCCTGGTGCTGCTTGGCGAAGTACAGCATGTTGTCCAGGGCTAGCATGCCCGGCGGAGTCTGCGTAAAGTCCATGGCTGGGTTCACGTGATTCTGGGAACAGAACGAGATGTTTGATCAGCTTCATTCCTCAGCAGACGTCACTGGGTGCCCGAGGTCTGGTTCCCCTCCTCCAGACCGGAGGGCCACAAGGCAAACTCCAAATAAACAAAATAGGAAGGACACTGTTTTCTCTCCATGGAAGCCCAGTGGGGTGGTAGTTGCAGGGCTTCTTTCTCCAGATGCGGCAAAACCAGCTTTCATACCTGGGGTTAGGAAAGTCAGCTGAAGGTCAAAGGATAGGATTATTCTTAGATGTAACACTGCAGGGAAAGGAACGTAATGTAAAAACTGAATTTCTCGTGGCTGTGCTGTAATGGAGCCAGCGGCATCTGGGGAGAAAGACTGAGCAGAGGCGAAGCCACATCTCCACCTCTGACCCCTCTGCACCTTAACTCCCTCATACCCCCGAGGGAGGGTAAATTCTGACCACCGCACGCCTGGGATTTGGGAGCTGTCCAGAGCTGCACCGTCTGCAGGCTTCTGGGCAAGGACAATTGATAAAAATCCCATGGCCACAGGGTCCTGGCATCTGGCTGCCCTCGGGGAGTGTCCTGGCCCGTGGTCACTGTCCACTGGGTAGAAACCAGGAAGGCAGAATAAGTTACAAACATGCCCAGCAAGTCTTCCACATGTTCAAGGTCACCCAGCAAACACACGAGACTCTTGTCCAGAGCGAAAAGCCACTCTTCACCTCTGATTGTCAAAAATGACCACTAATATCTGTCCTGAAACGTCCTGTCTGAGTGGTGGTCAGTTTAAGAGAATTCATCATTCTGTTAAAGAACCGAAAAAGAAATTTTTAGGCATTAAGAAACTGCTTTTACCCCATAATATAGGTCACTTGTATGAAACTACGTATTTTTGTTTTGTTTCTAAATACTTCTTAATAAGCAGCTCGGCTCTCTGATTTGCCAGGGAAATTTTGGTTAACTGTAATTTTTTTCTAATTCAAGTTTAGGAAGGGCTTCTTGTGCACTTGCTCAAGGTTCAAACAACCCACACTTTTGTACTTATTTAAGAGTGTATGTAAGCTGTCTTTTCCATGCTGATGAAAATTTTGCAAAAAAAATTTACGAGCTAGCAAACAACAAACTAACTGCCGGCCACAGTTCCACAGTTTCGAGAACATCCCTGTCAACAACTCTTCAGCAAGTTCAGTCAGTGTAGTGACTTCAATATTTTAATTTAGCACTTTATCCTGATTCATTTATTAGGATGTTGGAAAGTTTTTAAAATATCAAAGTACCACCGCTTATAATAAGAGAGGTAGATCTCATGAAATAAATATAATTGTGACAAAAATGCAATTCACAGGACACATCAAATGGGGGGGACCTCGGCTTTAATCTGGTATTTCCTATAGTAATAGGGTTAGGTTTGTATTCAATAGTTGAGGGGGGATCAAAATGCTGGAAATGAGTAAAAAGAGGTTTCTGTCTAAAAAGTAATTTGCAATGAAAGACTTTACCATATTGTTAGTTCTTTAGAGGAGAACAGTGGAACCTCTCCCATTACACATAAATGTATTATTTTGACTTCGAGCCATTAGATTTTCACAAACACAAGTAATATTTTTAAAAGTTAATATTTGCTGAGTACTTTCATGTTTTTCATGTTATTATCTCATCTAGTAAATAGGCAGTGGGCGCCACTGTGCCCAATTTATGGCCGAGGAAACGGCAGCTCCAGAAAGATTACCGCCAGTCTGTTCAGTGCTGCTAGCATTTGCTTTGGGATTGCTAGTGTTTAGGCTCTACATAGCCCGAGAAAAGTTTATTTGAGAAAAGCATGGGCTAGTCAATACTAGCTGCTACCCAGCATGGCCCGGCCAACGAAGAAAGGCATGTCAGATGGAAGAGAGAGAAACATGGCATTTACTTCAGACCTGTTTCTGGTGCTGTCCTATCAGTTTATTCCAAAAATAAATACCCAAAAAGGAAACTGAATGACAAAAATTAGTTGTTCTCCATCTAATTCAAACAACCCCAAAAACTATGTGTTCATGAAGATGACCAAGAAGAAGATCCCCATGGCTCAAGAGCCATCAGTCAGGTTTGAGTCTGTTCCCAAGGTCCCCTTGAAGTCCCCTTCTATCAGTCACCTCCCCTCCAGGCATGTATTGGGAGCACCAAACAGGGCACCACGACTTTCCGAAGGTCTTACAGTTAAGAAACAATATAATTATTTTTAGGATTCTTTTAAAGAAACATATAGCTATTTAGCAAATAGTCTCAGTAAAATAACACCCGTGTAGTGCCAGGTATTCTGCAAAGCATGTTGCATTTTCGAATTCTTACTCCTCATAAAACTCCAACACGGTGGGCTCTGTTATTGCCCTCCCACGACAGAGAAACTGAGGCGCTGGGTGTCTGGGGAGCTGGCCCAAAGTTTAGAGCCAGAATTTGACCCATTTACAATTGTATCAAAAAGAATACCTTAAAATAAATTTAACCAAGCATGTAGAAGACCTGTGCTTGGAAAACGATAAGACGCTGAAGAAAGAAGCTGAAGAAGATACAAAAAAGTAGAAGCATATACTGTGTTCATGGATAGGAAGAATTAACATTAAAATGTCCACACTGCCCAAAGCGATCTATGGACTCAGCACAGTTCCTATCGATTCCTACCAATGGCATATTTCACAGAACTAGAACAAATACTCCAAAACTGTATATGGAACCACAAAAGACGCTGAATAGCCATAGCGATCTTAAGAGAAAAAAACAACAAAGGTGGAGAATCACGCTGCCTGATATCAAATTATACTACAAGGCCACAGTCATCCAAACAGCATGGCACTGGCATAAAAAGAGACACACAGATCAATGGCACAGAATAGAGAGCCCAGAAATAAACCTGTGCCTCTGTGATCAATTAATATTCAGGGTACACACTCTTAAGCAGGATTTTAGTGTCAAATTGTTGACGTTCACAAAGATGTCCAATGCAGAGGTCCTTGGTTGTTGTGGTTCTTCTTGGTCCACATTCCTCGCTCAGGCAAAGGGGGCCTCTGCCCATCCTTCATAATAAAAGCTGTAATTTCTCCATCCTAACCAGACATAACAGACCTAAGTCTCCCTCGTGTTCAACACACCATTCCCACTGTCCCTGACGAATAGGCTACTCCTAAGCCAAGGCCAATCAGAAAACTTCCTTTGATTTCCTGGGACTTGCCCTAAATTATGAAGCATCACTGCACCGTCCAATGACAACAAATTATTGTTTTTTTCTCTTTCTCTCTCTTTTTTAACTCCAGGTCTTATTTTCCCAGCTCCTCACCCCTTGAAATTATTGCTTCCTTTTTTCTCTTTTGGCTTTAATAGCCAGCGAAAGCACTTCACAACCACGAATTTTGACAGCAGGAAGGCTGTAAGAGTCAGCACGCTGAAAGCGTGGGGCACTTTCTACATGGAGACAAAGACACTCTGAGAACCCGGCAAGGCCAACAGCCCCCCTCACCCCAACTTTCTATATATGAGATGCTTTGAATATACGTTTATTTTCTTCCCTTGTTCCACGATATTCTTTCCACCTGTCTTGAAATAGAAGCTGCATGAGCTCTGATAAATGGCTTGAAATTTTCCCTTGTTCTACGGCAAAGTCTGCGTATCTCTCTACATCCTTCCGAAATGCTATTTGTCAGCTGCTCTGGTAATGCTGCTCCGTGAACCACGTCCAGCAGGCCCTTGGCCCCTTCAAAAAGGGGAGTAGCTGCCTCCCTTTTGGAATCAGCAGGGTTCTTCATCTGGGGAAACGACACCAACCGCTGAAAGTAGGACACTTTATTTTTGCACAGTGAGCATGCTGTGTGGGCTTTGGGTGTCGCCTTCCAGAGATTTGTCTCTCCTCTGTGACGCATCTGCCACTTTTCTGGCTGAATTATTTCAGTGACACATCCAAGGGAAAGTTCAAGGGCTAAGACAGAGAATCGTTCAACCTATTCCAGGGTCAAATGTCAAGGCTGCTGGAGAGCGGGAATTGACCTCAAATGTAACGCAGGCCAGTCGCCTTATTTTATAGGCAAGACAAGTGAGCCTCTGGTGGAAAGAAGTGGTGCTCAGACTTGAGCCAGCATCCGAGCCTACTGGAAGGCTTGTTGTAGCCCTGACTGCTGGCCTCACCCCCACAGTCTCTGATGCAGGAGGACTGGGTGGGGTCCCACACGCTGCATCTCTGACAAATTCTCAGGGGATGCAGATGCTGCCAGGTGGAGACCACACTTCGAGATTCAAGGGTAGCTAGACTGGCTCATCTCAAATAACACGGGAAATATCAAAGTCAAATCTGGAGTCTACACATTCGCTAATTCCTCAAGCCCCATGCAGCATCTACCACAGCAGGCTTTGAACCCACTGGATCCAAGTTGCAAATGCATTTCAAATATACTTGCTGTTTATCTCCTTGGTGTTTTGGCCTCTCTGTGGGGAAACAGGCCCCTTTGTTCAGAAAAAGGAATTATAATTTGAAAGCCTTTCACTTCTACTGCTCAGGTTTCTGACAAAAATATGTATTAGTATCTCCACGGGGAAGGCAGGAAACTGTCATCAGTCAACATTTTCTGGCCTTGAATGCTTCCTGGCTGGGGGAACAGCATCGCACAGCCTGAATGATTTTTGAATGATCCGTGTTTTTCAATTACCAATGTCATGCTAGTCCTCCATCAGCGTGGATGATAATAAAGAGCTGATTACATTAATGCTTGCCAGGCGGCATAGCACGGGGAGAGCCTTGGAGAACTTAGGCGTTGATATTTGCAATATGAATGCCTACATCTGCTGAACAAATACAGCATTAAAAGCAACCTTTAAAGCAAATCACATTGAGTGAATATTCATTCAGTCCACAAAAAGCCGTATCGCAGGTATTTCCTGAGACCAGTAGTTTCAGATCGTTTTCTCCAAGGGGAGGCAGAGCACCTGAGAGCCCTGACCAACCGCACCTGCCTCCCCATCCTCAGCAGCCCCACCCAGAAGAGAGGAGTACGTGGGCGTTTCGACAGGCTCCCTAGAAGAGCAGCTGTGAACTTTGGATGCCCCCCGAAAATCCCCTGGGGGGCTCTGAAAAATCCCGATGGGCAGGCTGTACCCCAGATCAGTTTATGGAAGAATTCGGGGTTTGGGAAGCAAGCGACTGGATTTGTAAAGCTCCTGAGGGGGGCCCAATGTCCAGTCAGGGTTGAGAACACTTTCCCCAAGCAGTGGGCCTCAAATTTGGGCATGACTAGAGTCTCCTAGGGGTCTGTTTGTTCAGACAGATGGTTGGGCCCCACCCCCAGAGTTTCTGGGTCAGTGGGTCTGGGCCAAGGACTGGGAATTTGCTTTCCTTTAAGTTCCCACATGTTGCTGATAACCTCTAGACCATCCCTGGAGGAGCCACTGCTCTAAAGCCACAGTCACTCCACACAAGATTGGGTTAGGGACCCACGCCCACTAGCTGATGGCATGGGAACCTTGACTCCCTGTCCTAGATGCTTGGTTGGGCGATGACTTTTATTGAAATGTGGGCTCTAGGTGGGACAAGCTTTCTCTGAGTTGACGTGAGCCCAGTGCCCTCTCCCCCGGCTTCTTCACACATTTATATATTTGATTTGGTGAACACCCCCCACCCCTAACAGTCCTAGAAATAGCCTTTAGAAATCTTTGGATTCTGGTCTTTGACCCTCTCCATTAAATTCAATAAAAATCAACAGCTTGAATGAAAACAAAGAAGCCATCCCCTCACATCTGACCTAAGGCTGGGCAAGAAGACGAAGATGCTGAACAGTAGAAAAATACCTGTGACCAGGTGGGACCAGCAACGGTGGGCGGCCAGCCGGCACTCCAGATGCATGATTTCATATAATCTTCCCAACTACCCAATGAGGTGGGTGTTATTAACAAGGGAAGTGTTCTTCTGTTTCCACAGATCAGGGTCAGAACTTGCAACTCGTACAAGATCACAGCTGGTAAGTGGCAGAGTCACCACTTCAATTCTGTACCTTCACTTCCTATTTAGGTTCAAAGGTCTTTGGAGAATAAGAAGGTGGCCCCATTAGCAAGAAGAAGTTTAGTGAGAGAAATGTAAAGTCTTGTAAGAAGGTTTTTTTAAAATTCAAGAACACATCTATGGAATAAGGGAAATATGGCTTATGAATAATTTATGAGAGGCCAGCTCCTCGTCATTAAAATTTGATTCTTTTAGGTAAAGCACAGAAGATCGGCATAAAAGAAATATCTGGGAAGATGCTAAGGGTTCAGGTCAACAGATTCTAAATGACCTCGTTTCCCTGCCATACCTCCCTCTCGTTTGCCCTCTCTAAGACCTCTGCTAGTCTCATTCCATTCGCCCACCTGCTACCCCTTGACCTTCGACCAGGTTCTACTTCCCCCGGATTGTAAAGCCCCCAGCTAACCTCTTGGGTAATACCAGTGGTTCAGCTGAGTTCTGGGACCTCTACAACTACCCACTGTCACTAAGGGAAGCCTTCCCTGAGAAAATTCTGCGCCCTAGGAGAGTCCATGGCTGCTCGTACTCTTAAGCGCTAGTAGAATGGGCAACAAGTTCCAGAAGAGCCCATTTCATGGGGAGGCCAGCTGGCCCTGACATGCTGCATTTCACTAACAGAAGCGGAAGACAAAGAACAGAGGTAGGTCCACGGACAGGGCCCGGGACAAGCCAGAGCACACAGATCTGGGAGCCGCACCGAGAGCTGGTCCCCGACACATAGGAAATCATTCACAAAAGGGTGGCTGGGAAGAAGCAGAACTATCTGAACAGAAAGGTACGTCGGGAAAGCTAGAGGAAGCCCAAGGGGTGAGCGGTGTGTTGGAGCGGCAGGATGGGGGTTGTGGGTTGGACCGCTGCCTTCTTAGGCATCTGAAGAATCAGTATTATTCTGTTCAGGAACAGAAAACGGCACCGGCAGGGACGCCCCATCCTTAGGCTGCGCGAGGACCACGGGGCAGAGGAATGGTGTGCAGAGAACAGGAGGGTGGGCTTGGGAGCAAATGACCTTGGGATGCCTCACAGCCCCTAGGTTTGATCCTTGTCTTACAAATAATTTTGGATGTCTGCTTCCATGCAGAACATGGTGGGAGGCAGACATGATAAATTTAAAACAAAACAGTACCTGCCTTCGAGAAACATCTGTCTCGGAAGTGAGTTGTCCAAAGCCTTAACGACACAGCTTTGAAGCATGTACACAGGTAAGTAACTGCACCTGTGCACACAGTGGACGCTCTCACAGTGAGGTTCTGAATTTGAGGCCGATTTCCTGGGTTAAAAAATAACATACCTTTTAAGATTACTCTTAAAAGGTCAGAAAAGGCCACGTGTGTGATGCCATGTCTACAGTTCATGAAAATCTGCGTTCACTCCCATGTCACTGTCTTGAAGAAGCAGAGTTGAGGCTTACTAAGAGGGTGAACTTGAACGTTGTTTAGTTGGTATGTTGATTTAACAGTCAATACAAAGGATTACCATAAAAACTCAATTAAAAAATGCCTTGGGAATTAATTCCCTTTAAAATGAAGCTGGTTAGGTTTTTTTGTTTGTTTTGTTTTTTTAAGTCTTCGTGAATAATGAAATAGTGCTGTCAGGGTTATAAAGACATCTGCACTTTCCCTGCCGAGCTGGGTCCATGCAGGATTCCCGACAGTCCCGGCCCCGTGGTTCGTGCTTGCGACGCCCTCCTCTTTTCTCCCTCAACCCCCAGCTCCTTTCTCCCCGTTGCATTTAGGCCCTTTCTCCCACCTCTTGTCACTTTAAAACAGGATGGGAACCAGCACTGGTCACACACAGTGAGTTCTCGGTCTCCCTTTTGAACCCGTCCCTGGGGAGACCACAGGGGAAAGGGGTCACCAAAGGACACTAAGCATGGGCCACCATCACGCCAGGGCAGACCTTGCTGGTCAGGGAGGACTCCCGGGCCCCAGCACAGCTCTCCAGGTCACCTTTGGTACAGAGATGACTGCTGGCCTGGGGACAAACCCCCTCAACTGTGATGGATCTAGGAGCTGATCCGGCCACAGCTGCTACAGATGAAATCGCAGGTGATCAAAGGGGCGCAGGGGCTTGTGGGCGGCCACGCCAGCCTCCTCAAGGACCTGGTGCCACTGGCCCTCACGCAGGGACGATGGTGACAGTGATAGCACTGACTGTGAGAGCAGCAGCTGATACACTCGTCGCGCTTACTGGGCACCAGTCCCTGGTGCCTAACCAGAGGTCATTACAGCCCAGGGGCCGGGTCCAGTCCACCACTTATTTTTGTGCAGTTGTGAATTTAAAAGGTTTTTGTCTTTATATTTTTAACTTATTTTTTTTAATTCCAAAGAAGAAGAATCTGTGACACATGCATATTACATGAAATTCACCTGCCAACATCCACAAAGAAAGCTTTGTGGGAACCCAGCCAAGCTCGTTTACAGATTGCCTGGGGCCACTTTCGCATATGGCCCCGGAACCCCAAAATATTTACTACCTAGCCTCTCGCAAGAACAGGGTGCTGGCTCCTGTACTAAGCGTTTGTCCACACGGCCACTCGATGAGATGAGGGTTAACCAGAAGTTAAAAATCTCTGCTAACAAAGAAACGCCAATGCTTTGCACCCTGGACAACACCGTGACCCTTTCGTAAATGTTCAATGTTTTGCTTCCCTGGATAAATAATTGTAATGACTTTAAAGGGTCCCAAAGGCTTCCCTGGACAAATTCCATGATCTGCAAATGTTATGTTGAAAGGAATGTTTCCAGTGGCCAGAGCCCCTGACTCAACACCCCACCCTGCGTCTCTGGGCCCCTCACCCCCTGCTGAGCGAAGGTAAGCCTCCTCGAAGGGGCCTTTGATACATTCAGATGTAAAAACTGCCTGCAATTTGAACAGGAGGGATCTGGATGGTGGCTGGTAGGTCTTTCTCTCTCCTCCCTCCCTCCCTCCCTTCCTTCAATGCAGCTCTTGTAAATAGCCAAGTCTGGCCCTTAACATTAGAGGCTGTGGCCTCTTTTCCACAACAGAAGATGGAGAATTCTGAAGCCTCTTTTAAAGATGAAGAAATTGAGGCAGGGCAAGGTTACATGTCTTGGCCGCGTTTACACAACCACTGTGCTGGGATCTGAACCCGGCAGTCTCAAGCTCCTATCTTAACTGCTGTTGGCCGGCTACACAACAGAAACATCGCTTGAGGGACTACGTCACAGCTTTTAAAATTAGTGAGTGCTTAGTCATCATCAGTGAAAAAGACAGGAATATACAATACATGTCCTATTCTACAGAGAATTTCTATAGTAGTATATATTCTTTGTCAATGTATATTTTATATAGAGCACTGTCCATATATTTTTATTCCATACAGTGTATCAGTATCAGAAATATCAAGATAGAGACTTAGCATGTAATTGTACATTTTTTTAAGTGCTTCCAAAACTAGAAAGGAATTTACCATAATATTAATAGTAATTATTTGTGGTGTGGGAAGGGGATTTGGTTCCTCCGTGGTCATACTTTTCTAATGTTCTCTAATGCATTTAGTTAGACTAACTTTTTATTAGAGGTGTGCCCGCTGTCCTCTAACAAGGAAATACAAGGCGCCCTGTAAGAAGATGAGCCGCCGGTTGGAACTGCATCCTGGACTCCCCTCAAGCTTCGCTGAAGCCTTCCCTGCCCGTCGGCCCCCAGCTGTGACAGAGGGGCTCACGTACAGCTGCCCGCATGAGTCTTGTGCAGGCAGGTGCACGGCCTGGGCCCTGCGAGCAGCATTTCGGGCAGGGTGGGGTGACAAGCGTTTACTCCAGCGGGCGAGACCAGGAAGAGGGCCTGTCGGATCGGAATTCTCGGAACCAGGGGCAATTCCAAGGGCTGAGGCCTCCGGGGCCGTGGCACGGTGTTTGCTCAATTTGCCCCGCCAGGGCACAGCCCCTTGAACTTGAAGGAACCCCCTTCTTTATCCTGACCCTTTAGCCACCCCCCATCAAGAGCCTGACATTTGGTGCTACCCTTCATAGCTCATCAGGGGACTGAGGGGTCATGGTCTCAATCGCCTAGGGGTTCAACCCTGGGCCGGCCCCAGGGTGACCGCCAATAAACGTTGTTACTTGGACAGCCATGTGATCTTGATGGGACCTTCCAGCTCACAGGCTGTCGATGTTCGGTGTTCCCCAAACATGTTGGGTCGAACCATTGAAACTCTCATACCCAACCACTGCTAGCTGCAAAAATGGAATTTCACAGGGTACAGCCTTGTAACAGTGGAGCTAAACAGATGTAATCGCCCCCAGTAATCTTGAGAGTGCTTGGAAGGGGGCGGCCTTCTAGAAGTTGTAACAGGAGAAATTCCAAAGGGAATCCGCTGGGGCCGCGGACAACGAGACCAGAGTGAGGGCCGCGGCTTGGGTTTGAAAATCAGCACCGAAGTGAAATGCACCTCGTGACACAACTGCCTCCACTGTGAAATCAGCAAACGCCAAGGTGGGATTATCTCCACTCCTGACTGTCACTCAGCAGGGCCAGTGGGCACACAGCTGAGCCCCGGTTTGCTTTGGCTCATGTACATCTGCCCGTCCACAGACAGGGTCACTGGGACCTTCTCAGTCCTGAGATGAAAGATCCCAAAAACAAGGACTGAGGCCATTCCCAATCAGAGAAGCAGTAAGCCCTGAAAGAGGGCAGGAACTACTGGAAATGTTAGGTAAATAGCAGATGAATGCCCTTCACTTTAGCAAACAGATTAAATGGACTTAAAACTGAGTTAAAAAAAAAAAAGAAGAAGAAAAGAAAAAGCTCTTGACCGTCCCTGTGAACTTGATGTGCTCTGAGAGCTCCGCCCCGGAGGCCCTCACACGCGTGGAAGGAGGGGCCGCCAGGCTGCCCGGGGGTGAGGGCAGGGCAGCGAGGGGAGAGAGGCTGGAGCTGGCGCACTTTTTACCAACTTCCATCAACCGAATCTGTCAGGTCCTATGTTCTTAATAGTCCCCCCTCCCAAAATAAGGATGTTCGAAGAAAATCAAGCAAAACGTGACTTCTATTAAATCTGAGTGGTGGGTACATACAGGAATGCCTTTCATAGTCTACTATTTTTCCCTAACCGACATATTTCACAATTAGAAGTTGAATTTGGAAAGTCTACATTTCATTCACTTTATTGGATCATAGCAAACTAAAGTAAGTTTAATAACTTTGCGACTGTCCCTTAAATATGGAATAACGCAACGTAAGACCAAAAGCGCTGTTGCCAGGCGTGCAAACGGGCACTTACATTTGCTCCGACTTCTACGCCGATTACGCTACCTTTTTCCCCTGCTGTGTGCCAGCAGGCAGAGCGGAACTGGAATGCGTTTCCAACAGTGAAGGGGGATGTGGAATACTAAAGAAGACCCTTGGAGTTCAGTTTCACATTGCCTTTTGTGAAATTCAGTAGGTGCCCGTCTCTCCCAGACGAGGAACACCACCAGGAACGTTTCAGTCCTCCACGAACCCACCTTTCTCTGACACAGTTCCTATAGAGTCGAGTCTTGGTAAAACCACTCAGAACACATTTATATAAAAGCCTCCCTCATCCACAAAAGCATACGTTCTTCTCATCCCCATTTTCTAGGCAAGGATCATTTTGCTCCTGGTGTGAAGGAGATTTGCTGACTTCTCACGCGCTGATCGACGTGCCGGAGCATGGGGCAGGATGGGTCTGCTCTTCCCCGACGTGCTCCTTCTCCATCTGTAAAGTTGGGCGAGCTAGTACCGTGCTCAGTGGCCTTGTGTGTGTTGGGGAACCGGGCGGGGGGGACAGTGGGAAGGGAAAAAAGACGGAGCAGCTCATAGGAAGAACCACTGGTCCCCAAAGAGCAGAGAGAAGTGCACCCCGGAGAAGGGTGCCTACAGAATGCCTCCGGGATCTTGTGTCCAGCACGTTCACGGGGCCCATAAACAGCCTCCCAGTGCCCCACCCCAGCTGACCGTGCCTGGGCAGGAAAGACTCTGGCCCTTCACACCTGGCGGGGACTTCATCAGGAAAGTGCCCGGCTAACTGCGCAGGGAAAGCAGGTGCGCCTAGGGGCAGCGGGGCCTGCCAGCGGGCAGCCGGGCTTGGGAGACACCCACCCGGGATCCAGTGCAATCTTCCATATTAATTGATGCTCTTAGGAAAGACACGTCATCTTTCTGAAAGCCACTTCTTCACCTAGAACACCGTGAGTGTGGTGCCTCTCTCATGGGCCTCGTGTGCGCGCCAGATGAGAAAACGTAGGGAAAACACTTCGAACGGAGCCAGGCACCAGGTTCGCCCTGGGGAAATCACAGCTGTTGGTGACTTTCCCTCTAGAGGGAGGGGCTTGGCATCTTCCAGTACATTCCGCCACAGTTCCCAGGGCAAAAGTCCTGTCCTTTGTCTAGGCCTGGTTCCCCTCAGGACGTCAAGCTGGCCTTGAATTCTTAGGCTTTGGACATCACTGATTGGAAGTTCGGCTTTCTCTCGGGCCGTGACCTTGTTCCCCAGGCCCTCTTAGCCCAGATTTACAGACCTCGCCAGCACTGGGCTGAGGGGCCTCCTTCCTGAACTGTCCCCCACCCTAGGATCAGACAACAAAGAATGAATCAAAAGTCCCCAAGATTCTGGGGGATATTCTACCATCTGCATCTTCCTGCATTCAAGCATGGAAAATTTCAGTCTCCCACCCCAGACAGTAACTTGTTCTATTTATAAAGACTCCTAGCAAAGAAGATTCCATAGTATTCATTTTCCACTCATTTATACATTCAGCAAGATTTTACCTGACTTAGGTACCAAGTTACATAAGATAACGCAGCACTGTAGCTGGAATATTCCATCAATGCAAAAGCAGTGACCCTAAACCGCGTCAGATAGGAAATGCTTTAATTACCGTCTTAGGAAAACGGCTAAGGGACCCTACACCAGATGAGGTGATCCAATGCAGTGTTCAAATACACAGGACTTTTCTCTTCACCGGTCCGTGTGCGTCTCATTGACTGGCGTCGGCCGTGAAGGCTGCCACCCACTAAGGCATAAGAGAAAGCCTGGAGTAATCAAATAAATATGCATCTCAGTTCCAAACGGCGTCATCTCCCACACTTCCAAGTCCGGAGCATTCGTTCGTGGGTGGAGAGGCAGAGAGGAGAGAGGAGAGAGGGAAAATGGGACTGAGGGATGAAGGAGAGGGCTAGAGAAGGTATAACTGGGGAGTGGGGAGGGTCGCCTGAACTGAGATACTCCCTGAAGGACCAAGGGGATGACTGACTCCAGGGACCCCCTGCACGGACGGTGGGGAGCTGAGAAACCGCACTCCTGGCACTGAGTGGGGAAACACAGACACCTGCACCCCCAGGCTGTCCCCCCAAAATGGCTCTCATGATTCTGCACACAATTCCAGCTCTACCTGGAATCCCTTGACTCCTTACACCAGCCAGGCTCCAGCCTGGAACTTCCTCATCCGCGTGAGCAGAACCCTTTGCTGATCTGACTCACGCACAGCCTCCGCCACCCGCTCTTGAACCTGGTAAAATGCATTCTTGTGCTCTCAGGTCCCCGTGAATGACACCCAATCACACTCGTCCATCGACAACTGCACAGCAGAACGGCCGGTCAGGGCTCTGTTTCACTTGAGAGGCTGAGATCTTGACAGAGTAAAAAGTTCAAAAATGTAAAAACATGACTCAGAAAAAAAGAGGACTCTTCGAGAATACACAGAGGTCAAGATTTATGCAGCTCAATAACGAAGAAACCACCAGGATGCTAAGGCTGGTTTGAAGAGCATTTGAGGAGGGTGGTATTTGTAGTGTTTGCAAAAAGAATTTTAGGATTACGATCCCTGGGTTACTGACACAGCTGGCTCACGACCCTCAGAGCACCGCAGCGTTTGGAAGCCGTTGCCCTGCTGGACACATCTACCAGTGAAACATCTGCACGGTCACATATCACTTCCCAGTGGGTGAGCTCTGACAGCAGCGGACAGCCAGGTCCAACACAATTTAATTCCTGGAGAACTGTATAATCCCTGGCCATTTTCTGATTTGCTCTAGCATGAGACTGAATCGTACCACTGTCCGATCTGCTTTATTTCCTCCACAGCTTCAATGATTTCTCTCAGTGGCCTACGGACGCTGGCACCACGCATTTCAAAGAAAGGGAGCGAGCTGCAGCTTGAGCCGCACTGGGGCACAACCGCAGGCTTTTTTCGGCTGTTTTCCCCTTTGTCAGTAAAAAGATTATCCTCGAATCTTGCTTCTGGGTTTAAGAGTAAACTGAGTAGCTGGCTCATTAGCGGAAAAAAGAAAAATATTTTTAAACCCTCTACTTCAAACATCTGAGCTGACTCCCTTCAGGTGTTTTGGTACAGAACGCACATCGGTATCCGTGAGCCAGTAAGGAAGGCAAGTCCGCACTCACGAATCTAAGACATTTCAAAACCTCAAAGCTTCATGTCAAAGTTTCTGATTTTGACTTCTGAATGCCGCCCAAGTCCCCAATCCAGAGACCATTCTCACTGGATGACTAAAAAGTCTAGAAATTCCACTTCAGCTAATAAGACTCAGAATTAATATTTTCCTCTCTTGTAAAGTCTAAGATGCACTGGTTTTCGTACCTTAAAGGCTCTGAATTCCAGCAGGATATCTCTCGACTGTTCTCGACCAGACAGCTGTCGCAAAGTCATTTTCTTCACGTGGGCAGAAGCCTATATAATCCTATTCACCAATGTCGCCCCCAACAATTTAATTTAAAAACGCCAGCGTCACACGAGCAGAACTGAGGATCGGGTGTGGAATAAAACTCTGAGGCGACAGGGGACCAGCCTAGCCCCATGACGATGGGCGGGGGAGTGCCGGGCCCAGGATGGGGGCAAGTCCCGCCGCTGTCCCCCACCCTCAGCCCAGCGACCCTCAGAAGTGCTAACTCTACAGATCTGCGGGATCAGAGGAGCAGAGAGCTCGACCCCGGGGCTCTCCATCCTTTCCCAGATTCTTTAGAACCACGGTACCAAATTGTCTGTAAAACTACAGACAGCCAAAGAGCTGAGGTGAAGCGATTCCAAAGAGCTGGGCTCCAGGGGTAGAAGCTTCAGTAACAAAACAACCTCGTTTATTGCCCTGGTATTTTCTTTCCATGTGTTTACGAGAGTGTTCAAAGACGCATCACGAAGCCCGCCGGCACCGTGTTAATAAATACATTTTCAAATACTTAAATAATTGGAAGCTTTAGGTTACCTGGCTAGCTTCCTTCCTTTTTAGCTGTACATGTGTGTTTGCCAGTGGTAAATCTGAACAGTGACGTTGGGGCACAGAGGTGTCGGGAAGGCGGCCAGCGGCTCAGCCAGGAGGGGCGCAGGTCAGCCCGCGCGGGCAGCTGCGCGCGCCCCGCGCGTTCCCGAGGAGCGCAGGCCTCACTTCCTCTCTCATGCATCTGACGCTGATGGGGACCGACGACGTACACGTGGCATGAAAAGCTACTTATATCGACCACAGCAGCTCCTAAACCCAGTCGGATCCGAAGCAAAGACTAAAAATAATGAAACTGGGAAGAGCGTTTGCCTCTGGGGAAGGGCGAAAGGAACATTTTTTTACCATATTTTTACCTTTCGTATCTTCTGAATTTTGCACTGTTATCTATTGAATATTCAAATAAGAATATTTTTAAAATAAAAAAACTTGTCATTTAGAGAAAACACATTTTTTACCATTTAGAAAATACAGTGAGAGAAGCTAGGTACTAAAACAGCCTCCTGTGACCATCCTGTAAGACAATTCTCAAAGATGTTGCTGAGTTTCTAGGATTTAGAGTGAGCACTGTATCTAGAGAAAAATAAAAATCAATATCACATGGAGAATTTTAATTTTAGATGGCATTTCCTGTTAACTTCATTTCCATTTCTCCTCTCCTTTAAAATTCTATAAAGGGTTGAGAGTAGAAAGATAGTTTTCTATGTTTTCATTTTTAAAAAGAGTTTTTCTTACTGAAATTCTTTTCTGAGCCACTTAGGCTATGTCACAAAAGAAACTTACTTTCAATAGCTAGGAGCTGTTTCCACGGTACTTCTTTGGGCGTGAGAAAAGCTGAGTGAGACAGTGCAACGCAGCCCTCATTTCACTTCCTCTCCACCCCTACGCCCAAAATATAGCACCAAAACCAGTTTATTATCCTCCCCATCCTTTTACAGATTTCAGTCACGTTCAGAAAAGGTATAATGTTCATCCCTACATTCACTGCAGCATTATATACAATGGCCACGCTATGGGAGCAGACCAACTGCCCATCAACAGGCAAGCAGATAAAAAAGCCTTGGTATGTTTATACGATGGACTGTTACTTGGTCATAAGAAAGAACAAAATCTTACCATTTGCGACAGCATAGATGGACCTAGACGGTATTATGCTAAGTGAAATAAGACAGTCAGATAAAGACAAATACCATATGATTTCACTCGTATGTGGAATCTAAAAAGCAAAATAAACGAACAAACGAAACGGAAAGAGACTCACAGGTACAGAGAGCAGACTGAGGGCTGCCAGAGGGTGGGAGCTGGGGGTTGGCTGGGAAAGGGGAGGGGATAGGGAAGCACAGACTGGTAGTTACAAAAGGGCCAGAGGGGACAGCTCAGCGGCGCGGGGGACACAGTCAATAACACTGCAATGGCTCGGTGCGGTGCCAGGTGGGTGCTGGCAATACCAGAGAGAACACTTTGTAAAGTATATGATCGTCTAACCACCACGCTATACACCTGGAATAACGTAACACTGAATGTGAACTGTAATTTAAAAAAATTTTTAATTAAAAAAGAGAAAGAGATATAATGTGAGTGACATTGAGTAAACTGATGGAGCCAATTCACTATCGGGAGGTACTAATGACCTTGATGAGGATGTTAAAGTGCCCAAATAACCTACCTTAGGTAGCAGGCACACTGCCAATGAGACCAGAAGTAAAATTCAAGTCAGCTACTCAATAATCACCCAGAAGGCGAACTGCCACCTTAGTTTTTGTGCAACGCTGGGGCTAAGGGAGCAGCGTCCACGTGTACATAGAAGTACTTCATACAACGCTTCACACAAAAAACAGAGGTTTCCACTGACTGTCTTCACTGAACTCGAGTTTCCCAGTCTGACAGGGGGGTCTTACCCGTCTCAACAAGCACCTAGCAGGCTGGGTTTTCTACCGTCAGAGTACAAGGCAACGGGGTACACAGACCCTGAGACAACAGGAAAATTCTGTGGAAACACGTACAACAGCCTTCGGTTCATGTAAACAGCTTTCTGGAGACTTGCCTTTCCTGTCCTATGAAATGTGAAAAAGCAGTACCTGTGCCCTAATGTAACCTGCCTGATAAAATGTCTCAGAGGATTGCATCACCTCCAAGTGTGCAGAACTTGAGGCAAACTCACTGAAGTCTAGAGATGCCCTATCTGAAATGAGGTCTAGTGGCTACCGCATGTCTCCCTGTTCTCAGACCTGGTCAGCCTGCACGCATGGGACAGGGGCTGCCGATTCTAATACCCCACCTGTGAGCCACCTGCCACCATCGGAGGGTCAAGAAAAGGGACCACTGAGCAACCAGGGGCCAAGTCATGACGGTCCCCTTTGATGGAAGGAAGCAATGGAATGTATACTTGAAAAATCTCTCGAATTTGCCTTTGCATGCATTATTTCAAATCTGCCTTTGATTTCACATGGGGCCACTTATCAGAGAATTCACTTCAAGGTAAACAGGGAAGTTAAATTCCAACAGCTCAAACAGCTCGCAGCCCAGGATGGTGTTTCTGAGTGAGTGAATGATACAACTGGCGGGCTGAAAGGGGTTCGGGGCGGCGCAGGTTACCACTCTCTCTGACCTCGACCACCCTCCCCACGGCAGCATCCTTGCATAGGTAGAATCCAAGCCTAAACCCAATGGCAACTCCCTCTTTAATGTCGGCTTGTTGAACTCGAAATATATTTAGAGGAGGGAAATGTTTTCCTTTTAAAGGGGCTCTGCTCTCTCCCCGCTGGGCTCCTCTCAGAACGACCGCCCCAAGCCCAAATGCACGTCACAGCACCTGCTCTGTTGGCTTCTGTGAGGCTGGACAAAGGTAAACCCAACAGGGCCGCCTTCCTCAGGCTCCAGGGATACCAAGAATTACTAATGGACAACACAGTCATGTCTGCCCATCTTCTGGTGAAACGAAAGTCACCAGGTTTGTGTCCTGAATAAGATCTAAGAGATTACTGGAAGATCGCGGACACTCGGCTGGTTTTGTCTAAACCACCATCCTGAATTCCTTAATTAGAAAATGAAACTGTGATTGGCGCGGGGGTGTTAAATCATCTGTCCTGCACCACCCCATTCAATTTATTTTATGCATTTCAAGCAAATGGGTATTATCCTATCTGTTCCACATTTCATGCCCTTCCTCCTTTTTCCTTCTGTGAGCATGTCTGGCAGTCGGCTTGTTTTCTGTTAGTCAATACACAATACAAAAGCCACGAAAAGGACCAAGCGCACTGTGACACTCATCTCAGGAGGCAAACTTACTTCCCTATACAAAGTAAGGATTTGGGGTATTTGGGGTTTGAGGACATCTCTTCAGAAGTCTAGTTTAATCACCAAAAATTGAACCCCGCAAGCTTTGGCTGGAAAATAAAATGTCTTTTGCTTTTTTCTAGATGGGCCAATGCAGATGCTGTGCCTAAGAGAAAACGGTCAGTTTGCCCCTGGGCTCGGGACACGTCAGCCGGAAGCTTCTGAGCTCATCAGCCATCTGTACCGAGCAGCTGTCTGGAATACACGTCAGGGTTCTCATAATCCGGCACCAGGCGATCGGGTTTAAATGTCACTCCTGGCTAGACGTCCAGGCCTACCCCGCGAGGTCCCCTGGGGAAGACAAGCTCCAGGCGCCAGCAGGTGAGCGGCACTCACTTGATGATCTGTGGCTGACATGCTGTTAATGACATGGCAAGGAGAGGTCAAAACCAAACCAAAATGGAACCCAGCTGTCCCTCACCATAACCGGGTCCCCCGGACACACCAGGCCGTCGCCCGGAAATCACCCCAGTAAGCACTAGCTTCCGTCGTCTCTGTGCTCAGTAAACTGCACATGCGGCCCCTGAATCCTGCAGTTTTTCACTGTGAAATGACATTCCCTTAGCACATGCAAAATTTAGAGCCTGTCTGCCTCAAGGAAAAGAAAAAGGAATTAAGAGTGGCAGAAACCGAGAGGAAAGGGGGTGCCAGTGCTGAAGCGCGAGGGGAGAGAGGAGGGACATAGAAAAAGAAGAGGCAATGAGGGAAAGAAAAAAATCAGGAAAAAGACAAAGACAGCAGGGAAGATGAGGAGAAAGGGTGCAAAAAAAGAGAGTAAACGGGAACTAGAGGTTGGGTAGTTTTTGAGGCGAGTGCATTAATCCATGTTCATCACCTCCAAAAGTCAAACCCGGGCTCAGCGGCAAGTTGTCGCCTATCATCACCGCCTCGCCCAATTCAAACAAGTATTTAAATTTGTGCAGCAAATTTTAAAAGTGTCCAGTTGGAACGCGATAATGGGGACAGCCCCTCTCGGGAGGCATTCCCGGGCTACAGAGCACCGTTTTTACTCTGGAAAAACAGAAAATTCTGCCTTTAGGACAAACTGCAGCTGAACAGCTGTTGAGAAAGGAGACCCTGCTCTGGAGTAATTGCGAGGGTCATCTTCTAACATGCCTGTTCACCACACAGGGACACTGTCTCCACTCTTCCCGGGGCCCAGCTCCAAACCCCACCGCGGTCCACGGTCAGGGGCGAACGGAGAGCATCTCTGTCCTCTCTGCAGAGGACGGCAGCCACATTCAAGTGTAAGTGAGATTGTTATCAAATGTCGTGAGGTTGGAAATGATTTTCCACAGCAGGCTGGCATTTGGTTCAGGCCTAAAACTTCCATGCACACAGGAGGCCACGGTAGGTTTCTGGAGCCGCCGGTGCTGTTGAGAGCACACTGTTGGTGAGTAGAAGTAATTTCGGTCCGGCTTGCCGTGGGCGACCACATGAATTTCCCGAAAGCGCGTCTTCAGAATCTCAACGACGATGTCACATGAGAAGGCTGCTTCCAACACAAGCCTCTTTCCCATCGCCACAACTCAAGACCTGCACTGAAGATCTTCTCCAACTGACACTGAGCTCAAAGCAAATGAGCCCGAAAATGAAGAAAATCTTCAAGCACCTTGGTTAGTCACTTATCCCAGGGAAATCATTCAAAAGGCCACAGAAAGCTATAAGAACACACACCACAGAACAGTGTTTATAAATAGGAAAACACTGCAACATTGTGTGTCCCACAATTACAAATAGACAAAGAGATGACAGCGCACCAACTCGATGAAATGAACAGACATCAGAACCAAGCAACAGTATGAAGTGATGCTTCTAGCAACTCAAGTAAAATAGAGAATAATCTGTCCTTTAGTATTACAATTACATAAACATTGACACATATGATCAAAAACTGGAAAGAAACATAGAACTAAAATGGTTGGTTCATTACAATGAGTACACAGAACTGATTTTTCTTTTGTTTCCTGATTGTTTGTGCGGATGTTCATGCGATGAAGAAATACTTAAAGAAGGAAAAATGGGAACGCCATTCACAGATCTTAGAGGTCGCCTTTCTCATCAGAACCCCCAGTAATCAATGCCCTACACACGGCGTGTCTAGCAGAAGACTGTGGGCTGTAGCAGGTCTGAGGCTTTCTTTCCCCAACCCTGTCGGAAAACCTTCTGAACTCTCACGTGGCTTCCGAATGCTCGTGATACTCACCTGTGCGGCACAGGTGCTCAACCCATTCACGCATAGCGCAAGAAATACTAGTGATGAAATGCAAAGTCTGCCTGAGGACGCACAGACGAGCGGCATGGAGGCAGTGCTTGTTGCGACAGTTCTCAAATGTCACAGCTAATTACATTTCCTTTCCCCCTCAATGGAAGCACAGCTAATTAGTGACATTCAGGGTAGGCCACAAAATTTAGAATGTGTTCTGAGAACCATAATTGGAAGTAAATCTTAGGATGTAAACAGAGGTGACCTTCCTGATAAAAAGCTGACTTGACTTAAATAGTTCTGTATTTGTTTTCTTTGGTTGTGTGTTTATTTCTGTCACTCTCTGTTCAACAGGACATTACTATAAAGACTTCTACGTGATGTATGTATCAAACCGTTACGTTGCACACCTAAAACGCATGCAATGGCATCTGTCAACTATACCCCAATGTAAAAAAGACTTCTACAGCGTGCCACCGGCTAGAGAAAGCACTGAAAACTAACAAGAATGACAATTTCAGCTACTGGGGGTCACGCATCGATGGTTGTTTATGGATTACAGAGGCCCTTCTTCGTTTAGATTTGCATTTAAATTTAATATTTCTAGGGCCTCCAAAGTTCAGGAGTGAAGAAAAATGAGATAAAATCCCCAATCTGTGTTATTCCCTGTATTGGAAGGGGAGGGTTACGTCAATATTAAAATCAGCTTTCTGACACAGCCACAGACTCTTTGAGCCAAATAAATCGCCTTCTGTGAAAGCCAGGGAGTCACGGTTTGGCTTCAGTAGGGCGTTGGGTACCACAGAACTTACAAGAAATCTCAAGATTTCGTATGTTTTTTCCAGCACTCCCCTGCTTCTCAGGTGGCATCGAAAGTTGGAGGGCATTTGAGAACGAGGAAGCCACGCTCTGATTTGGTTTTCTTTCAGGGAGACGCCCAGGGTTATACAGAAAACCACCAGGGCGTCTAAAGACTGTGAAAACCAAGCAACTGATCCACAGCAAACAACAGGTGCACCGCCTTCCAGAGGCTTTTAAAGCCACAAAACAGAGGCACTGCAAACAGTCAACAGAGATGACACCTGCCCCCGATATGAGGTGACAAGAATGGCGGGTGACCTCTGTCATATTCTTTCCAGAAAACCGTAACCCCCTCCTAATCAGGAGAATATATCAGACAAACCCAAACTGAGGAACATTCTATAACATCCCTGACTAGATATCCTTCTAAAATGTCAAGGTCGTTATGAACAAGGGAAGACAGGCGCCATCAACCACAGGTTGGAGGAGACTAAGAAGTCCCTCAACTAAACACAGCCTGGGGTCCTGGCAAAGAAAAGGCCATAGTGTAAAAACTCGTGACATCGTAACGAGCCCCCTAGCTCACAGTAGCACCTTGACAGTCTCACCGTGGCATCTGTGTTTTGTTGGTGAACACACTGCAGCCGTGTGAGATGGTAACATTACGGAGACTGTGTTAAGGGCTAGAGTAGTTCCTTGTACTATAGTGGCAGTGCGGCTGTTCCTCTAAAATTATCTCAAAGGAGAAAGTTAAAAAAATAAAAATAAAGGCAGCAAGAGAGGAATTTTTCTTAGCGGGAACAGACTGGCGACGGAAATATTGTCCGTGTGGTTTAAAAATAATCCAAATTCATTGCACGTACACGCGCACGCATCTTTTTCATTTCAACTTTTCAAACAAAAGGTAAAATACTTTTAGGAAAAGCTGAGCTACCAAACACAGCAGAATGCGGAAAGAAAAAGGGCGGCAGAGGCCGCAGACAGGAGAGGAAGAAGGAGAAAGGCAGAAGCCCTTCCCCGGGCCTGCTTCTATAGTCGCAGTGAAAATTGTCATAAAATCATTGTAAGAGATCAGCCGCCAAATGAGAAACCAAAATCGACTATGTTGAGTTGCTTTTATTCTCGGGGAGGAACATGATTTTGCTTGGCGGAGGAAACTGACACTGCAGGGGGCACGGAAATGCTCTGCCCTGCCTGGGAAAGGGTGCAAGGGCCCGCCCGGTGGCCTCAGATCTTAGCCAAGACCTTGAAACTGACTTAATTATCTTAACAATCGACATTGCAAATTGTTATTTCCTCATTCAAAATCTGACAAGCGGATGAGCATACAGGAAACTCCATTTGGCTCCACGATATCAGAGAACAATGATTTTAACACAGAGGGCTGCACGGGATTCTCCGTCACTGCCTTCCCGCCTTGATGCCATAAGCACCCAGTCGAGTGGTTCCTGAAACCACGTGGCTGCAGGCTTTCAGGGTCACGGAAAAACTGCACCTAACACCTCTGCAGCCTGCAGCATTTAGAGCATCTTTACGATGTAAAGCTAGAAAATGCCATCCACAGGCAACTGCTGGTTTTGGAAGGGGTGGAATGATAGACGCCACTCGTAAGTCTTAGCACTTGGAAACCAGGACTCATTTTCCCAGTGGAGAGTATCAAATATAATGAAAACTTGAATCTTATCACGAAAAACAGCCATTTCACTTGGAGAGAAAATGTACTGGCCCGTACTCTTCAAAAAAAATATCAAGGTTCGGGGTCAGAGAGAACACGGCTCTAGATTAAGAGGGGCGGGAAGGGAGGCGACTCAGTGAGCGCATGACTGTGGACTGGATCTGGGCTGGGAAAAGGGTGCGAAGGGCATTTGATGAAATTCAAGTAAGGGTGGTGGGTTAGAAAAAAGAATTTATCCGTGTTAAACTTTCAGGCTTCGGTACTTGTACTTTGTACCCTTATTAGGAAATACATACCTACCAAAATATTTAGTGGGAAAAGGAGGTTAATGTCTCCAGCATGTATATTATATACATTTTGTGTATATATTGTAGAACAGTATAGTGTATATCATACATAATGTATATAACGGGAGGGCACAGCAACGAGCAAACGGGCAAAAAGGTAAACAGTTTTAAGTGTTTACCTGGCTCAATCGGCTCTACAGGAGTTCCTTGTAGTAGTCTTGTAACTCTTTCCCGAGTTCAAAATTCTACTGAAGTAAAGTTTTAAAAAATACAGTGCTGTTTGGAACTAGAAACAGGTGGCGGTTGTCCTTTGTGAATGTCCTAAATGAATTCCTTACTTTAAAACGGTTAATTTTACAGTATGCAAATTTCATATTGATAAAAATAATAGGAAGAATCCCGGGCAGTCCTCAGGATGCCTAATTCCAGGGGCCCAGGCATCCGATCGCAGAATGGGATGTGGCAGACAGAAACCGTCAGACGGCCAAGTACCTGCGCGCCCTGAGCAAGGGCTGCTTCCTGGTCCCGTGAGCTCCGCCCCCGAGCCTCCCTGCAGCCCCTCCTCCTCCCACAGCCAGGATCGGCTGCTGACAGCCAGGATGCCCGCGTTCCCCTTTGGGGTCACTGGATTGCTCCTCAGTCACTCTTCACAGCTCAAGTAACCTCGATTCTCCAATCCCCCATTTTACCGCCGTTGCATCTCTCCGCATCAGCCAGGGCTTTTCACAGAAATGCAAACTAAGTTACAGAAACAGGAGACCAACTTAGGTGATGCTGGACTGGGACGGTTATGTAGAAAGATCATTGTACCCACGGTAGCATACCAGGTTTTACCTATTAAAAACAAATTCTCAAAAATATTTGTTGAATAAAGGCAGAAATGTACTTTGATCCTCATGTTACAGAGGAGTATGTGATGTTCGGAGAAGTTAAGCCACTTGTCCAAGGTCACACAGCTCAGAAGCGCCTGTCCTGCAGGGTGAACGCAGGTCAGCGGACGGAAGTCAGCACTTTGGACAGCGGGCCTTCCATAAAGCGCTTTCCAGTCACTGTCCTCGTTCCTTTAGGAAAACAAGGTTTAATTTGTGGTTGAGACAGCACTGCAGTCCCGACAAAGGGATGGGCACTCTCTGTAGCAGGAAGATCTCTGAATACACACCACACATCCGTTCGCATAAAGTACAAAGGATTTTAATATGAGAGCCAACATGCAAGGTATTTTGAATTTCCTCCCTCTCGCTGCCCTCCTCCTAAAAGAAGAACCATTGAAACCTGGTTTACGTTCACTGTGTAGGGTGAAGATGGGGTCATCGGGCTTGGGAGATAACAGGTGAAGAAGTTACAGGGTTAGGACTGAGCTTGGAGGGTCACACGGCCCATTGGCCTGCGGGCCAGTCAGTAGGAAACTATGGGAAGATGCTGCCCCCTGGTGGCAGGTGGAGCGATCAGCACAGCACAATAAGGAGTTTCTCACTCTAAGCGGTTGACATTGGCCATGCTTCTCATGCACCGGGTGTGTTTTATTCTCTGGCAAATACTAGAGGGTAGATTCCTATAACAAGCTACTCACTTGCACTCCAATGTGCCCAGAGAGTGGGAGAAAGAGGCAGCACAGGGTAGCTCTCAGGCCACAGGAGGGCACAGAGAGCAGGAGGGCCACCCTGTGCTTGGGCAGCGGGAAGGGGTCAAACATCATTCCCCAGGCAGCTGAACCCCTCTTGTTCCTGCACCCCTTTCGCCTTTGCCGTCCTGAGTTCGCATAACCTTTCACACCACAGAGGTGCCGTGTCGCTTCGTGCCGAACAACAGTGGCTTGGGCATGAGACAAAATGACCAAATCCTGGTGTCACGTCAGTGGTTAGCCTCACTGTTTTCAGACATAAAATGAAGGGTGAAAACATCGAGTTCATGAGCTACTTGTGAAAATTTGACGAGGAAAAGCATGTCAAAGCCCCAGGAGAGGCCTTGGCATATGGTGAGTAGATAAAAACATTCCTAGTTCTTTCCCCCCTGGAAGAACTTGGTGAGCCGTGAAGAGGGCTGACCTTTCAGCTACTTTTTTCTTCCCTTCAAATCTTTACAAAAATGTCCAAAAGGGCTACCGTAGAGAAGCTAGAGTTAAAATACAATGACCAAGATGCATGCGGGGCAAGAGATCTACATGTAGACGCACTTTTATGGCCCCATTTAAAAAGGGGATATTCTAGAAAAGGACATTGTGAAAGCTGCCCAGACGGACAAATGCAGGAATCGACGCTGCTGATGCGGTCCATCGTCCCAGCCTGGGGCTGGGGCAGCAGGGAGGCTCGGGGAGGGGCGAGAGACGGGTCCATTTATAGTGACAGTCACCACATGTGTTACACAGAAACAAAGCCTGGCTATGAAGAAATTGGCCAACGTTTTGCCAGTGTCCTCGGTAAAAAAGTCTTGTCACAGAAATTAATGTAATTTCTTATGGATCACCCTAAAGCAATGACAATAAAGGCATGAAGATTCCAAGGAAAAGGGGGATAACAATAGGGCCTGAAGGGCCCAAGGGCTTTACACATTCATTCAACTCCTGTTAGGAAAGAAATAAGAAACACTGAGAAGCTGACCTCTTATGTTCAGGGCCCAGCAGGGAGAGATCAATAAGGAGTTAAACAGAATTTCCTCTGTGGAAAGTGACGGTAAGGAGGAACACAGGGTGTAGAAGTAGCACAGGAGAGAGGAAAATCAAGGGACTGTGCTACATACTTACATTCCAGAACCTTCTTTTCGCTCAAGAATAAGGAGAATAAACTTTAGAAGATGAAAAGATGGACAGAATTGCCCTATCAGCTTCTATTTCATTACTGAAAGTGTACTGAGAGCAAAATGCCTCACCTTTGTTTATACATGTAATAATAATAATAAAAAACACATTTACCAAAGGTTATATACTGGGAATTTCAGAAACTGTATGCTTCTTTTCTAGAAATTCCATTTGGTTTTTTCCTATTGTGTTTATTTCTCTACTGAGACTTCTAATTTTTCCTGCGAAGGCTTCATTCATGACAAACACGGTTTGTCTTTTCTTCGTTGGGGATAGTTTTCATGGTTGTTTTAACCTCTGTGTTCATCGTTTTCAACGTCTGGTTCATCTTGGAGCCGGACTTGATAGATTCGGTCTTCACTCTTCGTCTTTTAGGGAATTGGGGGTTGTACCGCAGACATTATGAATGTTAAGTTGTGGAGATTCTGGATTCTGTTATTTTCTTTCAATAAGCAGAGTCTCCTTTGTTTCACCAGGTAATTTTCTTCTCTGGACTTGAACTACAACCTGCTTCTGGGACGCTGTTCAGGACGCTTGTCTGCAGATCGGGGGCTCGGAGTCTGCTCCACGCGCGTGTGGCTCAGAGGCCAGAGACGTGAGGAGACAGAGTTGGGGTCCTCCCTGGCTGCCTGGGGGTCTGAACCCAGCACTGGCACCACAGCCGCAGACACCTGTCGGCGCCGGTCCCTATGAACGGCTTGGTGATGGCAGCACCCTGAAACGCAGCCTAGGAAACACCACTTCCTGTGGATAAAAATATAGCAAACCCAGACTCAAGCATTCACCCGAACCAACCTGCCTTTGCTGGAACTTCCAAATATGCTTGAGTACATCAGAAATCACTAGAAAATGTCTGAAAAAATAAGCACCAATGTTGTAACACTATTTCATGTCTATAGGGGAATACAGCTGACTTTTCCCTAAGCTGTTTTGGTTATTTATATTTCCAAATTCTGTGCAATAAGGATGTCCTACTCTCAGAATCAGAATAGTTTTTTTTTTAATCCCATAAGAATTCAAATAAGGTAGAAACAATATGAATAATAATCCACTTCATGAAAAGCAGGAAGAATTTTAAAATAGAAAGTACAAATAAACAAAACTATAAGTGAGAGTTTCAAAAATGTCCTTATGTTTTAACACAAGAGTCTAATAATCTCTGCTAAGAAAAAAATCCTAAATGGGAACAAACAGTTCTGCACAATATGGTCACTGATCTTTTTTGGTAATATATGTTTTTAAATCCTTAAGCATACAGAACGCCTAAGTAAATTATGGTTCGGTCACTTAATGAAAGGTTGTCCAGCCACTACACATGACTGTTACCAAGGTTTACTGAAGACACGTGGAAATGACAGGAAACTGAACGGGCCACTCACCCACCGAAGGAGCAGGGCTCGCAGGCAACGAGCCCGACTGAGGCTGCGCTGGCCTGGGGGGTGGGGTGACGGGGTCTCCCTGCAGCTTTGTCCCTTCACCATTTCCCCTCCCTCCCCAAAGTCCCCCCAGTAGGAATGACATACATGGATTGTCAGAAAGAAATATTGTCAAAAAGCGGGAAGAAAAAGTGCATGAGGGCAAGAGGTCAAAACACAAACGCTTGCAGATACGTGCTCGGATCCGGGGGTGGGGGGGCGCTGTTCCAGGGGATCAGAAGGATGGACCTGACAAGCAATGGTCTGTGTGCAGTGCTGCGTGCTTTGCGAACCCTGCCCAGGCCGCAAGAGGCTCTGGCTGCGTCCCGGTGGGTTTCTCCGCGGGGAAGGAAGAGGGCGCGTGTGGGCTTGAAGGCCGGGGGCCGAAGGGTCACGGTGCCCAGCCCACAAAGTGCTGCAGCTCCAGCCGAGGCCTCGGCTCCCTGCGCCTCCCAGCGCCTCCCAGCGCCTCCCCGCGCCTCCCAGACCGACACTGCCACAGAAATCTCTTTAGGTTGGAGGTAATTTTTTCTGACGGCACACTGAATGGAAACAGCGAGGTGTTTCTGAAGCAGCAGTGGACACATTTGGAGAGTCCTTCAGAGAGCTAAGAGGTGACATCGGTGACATCCCAGAGAAACACGTAAAAGGGCTGGATGGTTGAGAGAAGCAAAATCGAACTGCAAATGTCAGGGTCATGAGCAATGGAGGCGGCAAAAAAAAAAAAAAAAAAAAATTGTGACCAGCTCCTGGATCCCTGAAGACTAGAAGGACGGGCTTTCGGGACCTCGATCATCAAAGCCTGTGCCTGCTTTTCCTTCAGGCCTTGGTTCTGGTCACGAAACGAAGCGAAGGGCAGCGTGGTCCGGGGAAGCCTCTCTGGGGGCAAGAGGTTCCAGGCCAGGAGGGAGAGAAGGCAGCGGCGGCAAAGGAAATGCAGAAGCAAAAATCAAAGAAAGGCAAATGGAAACGCTGAGCGAGCAGGCGGAGCTTAACCAGGCGGTTTCGCTTTCCCTTCAGCAGGGAAACAGCGCGGCCCAGAGGCCACAGTGGAGAGGGGGGTCCGGGGGCGGTGCCACCAAGCGCTGGCGCTGCCACCTCCCGGCGCGAGGCTGAGGGGGCTTTCCAGGACTCGGGGAAACTACTGGGTTGGCCAAAAAGTCCGTTTGGTTTTTCCCCCTACAATGGCTCTAGTGGTGCCTAGCTGTCTTTAATTTCATTCGAAACCATTCTGTTAGACTGTATTGTGACAGCTGTCATATCAACATGCATTTAAAATAACATCAGAATCGGTGAATTTTTGTGTAGCCTTTTTCATATCGAAGACGGAAGAAAATATGCAACATTTTCGGCATACTGTGCTTTATTATTTCACGAAAGTTAAAAATGCAACTGAAATTCAAAAAGGATTTATGCAGGGTATGGGGAAGGTGCTGCGGCTGCTGGAGCGTGCCAGAGTGGTTTGTGAAGTTCCATGCTGGACAGCTCTCGCCGGACAGTGCCCCACGGTCGGGCAGGCAGGCAGCGCTCCGACTGAGACATTCATTGAGAGCAATCAGCATTCTACCGCGGGGACACAGCCGGCATGCTCAACATATCCAAATCAATAAAGTTATTGATGAAAGGGAAAATGTGTCTTTTACCGTATGGAAAACTGAACGGACTTTTTGGCCAACCCAAGAAGCAATGCGGTTTTCCAGAAGTGGCCAGCACTGCTCGGCTTCCGGCCCCCAGACGAGGACGGCAGGCCTCACTCCTGCTCAGTGTGACCTGGGAGCCGGCGAAGTCTGCAGCCTGTCCCGCTGCCTTACGGAGAGGCGAGCAGACGGTTGGCGAGCGGCGTTCATCACGGTGCCATCGTCCGAGAAGGAAAAGGCTCTGGGGAGACAGCCTTTGCTGGGGCTGTTCAAGCCCCCCGGGTGCTGCGGGAGTGGAGAGTGTCCCCACGCCGCACATCGCCGTTGGGCATCTGGAGGCCAGGGAAAGAGACGCCCAGACCGGCTACATCCGCCTAGGTCACCACCTTGCCTGTCCCGTTGCCCAAACGACTCAAGAAGCGGCATTAAGTCTGCAAGTGTCTCATTGTCCTTCCAAAACTAGGCGGCCCCCTGAGCAGACTTTTAAGTTGCTTCAAGCTGAAAGGCCTCCTTTTCTTCATCTGTACAAGAGGAAGAACGGTAGCTGCCTCTTGGAGGGTCGAACTGAGATACTGCACAGTGAATATTGGCCGGGGTCCTCCGAAGCCCCCAGCGTGCTGCTGCTGCTGCTGCTAGGGGTGGTTGTTTTGTCACTGAAATAAAACTGGCGGAAACCCCAGCGGGCCACCTAAAAACCAGATATTCTCCACAGGCAAATCAACCATTCTGGCGAACACGTAAGGAGGGGCCCTGGCCAGGAGCTCAGCTGCGTCGAGCGTCGAGGCGCCGGGGCTGTGGGTCTGACCCCCGCTCGCGGCACAGGCAAGGGCCGGGGAGCGGATGCGTGGGTGGGACGGGCGGCAGATCGTTGTCTCTCTCTCTCTCTTTTCCTCTCTCTAAATATCAATGGATAATTTTTTTTAATTAAAAAGCCCTTTGAAAAGGAGGGGCAAGAACATGAAGAACCTAAGGGTTAGTCAGCGCCCCTGCCCCTTTCAGCTGTGTCGTCTCCGGAGGCACCTCAGCGGTGTCATTCCTCTCGCTGAAAGGCGGGCCGACTGGCACAGGTTCGGGCAGATCCCTGCTGCTCCCGTCTCTCCCCTTCCAAATGAACAAGCAGAGGAAGTGCGCCAGGATGCCCCCATCGGGACAGCGCTTACATAACCCGCTATTCTCAGGCTGGTTCCTGTCCCTTCCCATCGGGGAGGTTTGACAGTCTTCCTACACATGCAAATGCCATGCCCAGAATTAGAATCCCACGCCATGAAGCCAACGCCGGTACATCAACTACTTTCTCCCAGACAGGAGACAGGTCTGGATGTCATGCTGACACCTCCTGTCCTCGGGTCACATCCCACCAAATCCAGAGCTGTGCGGGGCAGGGCCAAATGGTGACCGTCTGGGGAAAAGGGAAAAGGCGAGAAGTCTCAGGAAAGAAGAGAGAAACGGACGGCACGCTAAGTCACGTGAGGCTGGTTAATGGCTCTCGACAGCAGGCAGGCGCCTGCCTCCTGGGTGTCTGAACCCGCCCCTCCCTCGCTCTCCTGCCTGGGCCCCAGGAGAGTCGGCACTGACCTCAGGTGTCCTGGGATAATGATCTTATCGGGGGCGCGATCGAGAGGCCAGGCAGTGACGGCAAAGCACGTGAAGAAGCGGTGCTGGAGGCCCTGGCCGCATCCTCCGTGGTTAGAGCATCATCCCACTATGTCGAGGTTGTGGGTTCAATCCCCCAGTCAGAGTACATAAAAGAAATCGACCAGCGAATGCATAAATAAGTGGATCAATGAATCGATGCTTCTCTCTTCGTCTCTCTCTCAAATCAATAAAAGGAAGAAGAAAGAAAGGAAGGGAGGAAGAAAGAGCTGGAGGTTTTCAACAACCCACATGGTACCCAGACCCCAGAGCTGCCCAGTGCTCAGGTTTGGTGCTGTCCGGTCAGTGTTCAGGGTGCTCTGGAGGGCTGTCCTGGATGGAGTCGGCCGATGGCAAAGTGCTTCCTGTGGTCAACAGCAAAATTGCTTTGACTTATGTTGTGGTTTTGAGCCCTCCCTGTTTTGAAAATTCTCACGGGAGCAGAGGCCTACAACAGGCAGGCCCCGTAAGAGCTTACTCAGCAACGGACCTGCGTGCCGGCTCCTGAGTGGCAAAAAGGCAAAGGAAAAGAACCACCACTTCCTGAACAAGGCCCTTTGAGGGGAATAAAATTGCTGCCCTGCTAAGCTACTCTAGAATCCTCTAGAATCCATGGACTTTGGGACACGTCACCCCTCAGCATTAGCTCCACTTTTGAAGCGACATATTTCTACTCCCTGGCCCAGCTGGTGACGGTCCAATGCACAGTGTCCCAGTCATTCGGGGGAGAAAGGCAGACCTCAGGCTCATTATAACCATCAGATCCAAGTGGTAATGTCAGCGGTTAGAATTTATTCAAATTTTCTCAGTGCCAGGCAGGTTTCTGAGAACTTGACGTCTGTTAGCTCATCAGCTGAGGGAGGCTCTAGCACTGCACCCGCCTTGTCGATGGAGATACTGAGGCAGGGGAAGGCTTGGTAAGTTGTCCAAGGCCACACAGCAGTGGGGCTGGCGCCCAAGACCAGGTGGTCCAGCAGAGAGGCCGTGCTCATCCAATGTCAGTCTCGAAGAAAATGGACTTGCTGACATGTTACAAAGCCTGCATCACCCTCGCACCTGCCGGACGGTGCCCTTTGGCCCCAAAGTCCCAGGTACAAAGAAAGAATGCCACGAGAGTGTGCATAATATACTAAGAGGTTAATAACTAAGACTGTTTTGTACGTTGCCTTCTTCTGCCACAGCCATGTTTTAATGAGAACAAGGTTTTGTGGGTCTTGAGCCAAAAATGGGAGGTGGAAGATTTTAGCTGGGGTGGGGTCCTTTGGAACTTTATTTAAAATTACCCCCCTAAATACTCCACCTTCTCACACTCATCAGCCTGGATAATAACATGCCTTTGTTTGGAGCGCCCTCTAGTGCCCAGAAAATATAGCCAGCTCTCGAAGGAGGTGAATGAGCCACCCATCTCCTTGCTAGGTTTTCAGTAAGTTATCCCAGAGAAATTGTGCCCAGATTTAAAACTAATTACAGTAGGAAAGACAAGAGGAGAACAAAGCTCAAATGTTGTCATGGAGATGAATCATCATTTGTTTTTAAAAGTTTTCCTTTAGAATATCTTCTGTAAAAATATAAAAATATTTCTGAAGCACAATTATTCATACGTCCCTTGCGGGGAGTAAGGACAGATGTGCTTGTCACCATCTTCAGGCACATCCATGGCAGGTCAATGCTGGATCCCTGTGGGCTGCCGACTCTGGGATGAGGTGGCCCCGTTCTCAGGGCTCCTCCATGCCCCCCACCAGGCCCCCACTAGGACAGGGAGAAGGGAGCTAGCATGTCACATAGGCAAAGTCACTGATCTGATGGAAATGGCTGCAAGGGACGGGGCACGGGACCCACTCTGGGCTTCTGACAGTGACGGGGAGCACGCGATGGGGATGCCCATGGGAGCCAGGCTGTGCGGACTCTGGTGGCCCTTTGCCACTCCAGCCAGGGCGCAACGCGAGGTCAGGGCCGAGCGGGCCTGCCGGCGTTCCCCGTGCACTTCTGGACGTCTGTCTGCCTCACTAAGGCTGTGATGATGCGCCCTGGCCAGAGGCGTCCCCACGAGGCCGCAGACACCCATGTGAAGAGCCCACCGTGCAGGAGCTCTGTCCAGGTGACTCTGCTCGGGTCGCGATGGGAGACAAATCCTGACATCTGGTCCTGGGCTCGGCCAGGGGTCTTTCCAAAGCTAACTCTCCCTCTTCTGCATGCGTAGCTACATCGTCAATGAAGTCAGAATCTCTGCACTTGAAACCAAACAGGAAGACAGAGAACGGATGCTGGGCCCAGCATCGCTGAACCAAAAACCTCCCAGAAAGACACTGGAGAGCCCACCCTGCCCCTCTCAGCGCAGGGGCACTGTGTGGAGGGTATCTTCCGAAAGTCCTGGTGCTCGCCTGCCAATCACGGGGGGGGGGGGGGGGAGTGGGACAAGTGCCGGCAGGGTTCTGCTTGAATTGTCAGCAGCCCCGGGCCACGCCCTCTCCTTTGGCTGCTTCCCTCAGAATCCCCTGGGTATCTGTTGGTGTGAGGAAGGGAAAAGCAGGAAAATGAAAGTTCGACGGGCTCAAGTCCTCCCCCCATCAAGACGGAAGTCTCAGTGACAGCTCTGAGCGTATGACTCAGCAGTGGCTACACAGAGGGAAAAAAGTTGAGCCCGGTTCTAAAAGATTCTACCTTCGTGGGAAACGTGTGCCAAGAGCCAGCGCAGACTCCCCCGGTCGGCTCTGTACCACGCCCGGGCACACTGGTTCGCGGCGGCGCCACTTGCCGCTCCCTCCCTCGTTGTTACTGCTGTCACATTATTTCATTGTGCATATTGTGACCCCCCAATACGTTATTGTTTCTATAGTCCACATTCATTCGGAGGTCCCCCCATTCCAGTGCGTTCTTTCCTGCGTTTCCATGTTAAGACAGAAGAAAACGCTAGATGTACAGATTGGGCACCATATAAAAGACTTTCAGGACGGCTTAAGGAAAAATAATTGAGAACAAGTCAGGAAACAGAAGTGCCAGATAAAAGCTCGGGGGGCCAGGAGCAGCAGGCAAATCTCACTTCAGCGGGAGGCCCGCCAGGCATTTCAGGGTGCTCCCAGCCCCCGTGGGGCTGCACTGACGGCTGCAGAGACCCCGGCGGAGCTCCTGCAGCTTCACACTCTGCTGGCTGATCAGCCTAACTGTGAGGTACTGGGTGGGCCTCTGAGCTCAGCTGGTCTGGGCGGAAGCCAAGGACTGTGGTTTTGGGCCCTCTGGTGGCCGACTCTGCTCCGGCTTTACTCGGAACTGGCAGTTCTCAGCTAGTTACACTGGGATGGCGCTAAACTAGAAATGACTGGGACTGAGGACGGGGGTGTCTGATCAGGCTGGACCACAGCACGGCGAAGACGGGGCGGAAAATAGAAGATCTTGTTCTGGGGAACAGGCCCATGAGCTCCTCCGGATTGAAGCATGTGGGGGTCTCAGTCACTGGTAATCCCTTTGCCAAATGTCCCCCAAGGGTCCCTCACATGGGAGGGGTGGGCTGGGACTCGGTGGACTGGCTAGGATGGGCCAGCGCTTCCTGGCAGAGCACCCCAGCCCGCACTGGGACCTCTTGAACTGTGTGGCTAGAACTTGGGGAATTTCAGTAAATGACAGTTTAAATAACAGTAGGTACCCTTTTGCTTTTGTGGCCTACTGTTTATGGGTCATATTTTAGCTATTTGAAAGCCAAGGGCTTTGTTAGGAAATACTATCTCAATTATTAAACCATTCATATGGGAAAGTGATTTCCTTTATTAAAAACAAACAAACAAAAAAACTGTTTTACTCTGTGGTTTCCAGAAATGCCTTGTTGTCAAGGATGGGGGCGGGGGGGAGGCGAACACCATAAAAACTAGGTAAATGTTATCATTTACTCTGTGATTCACACACGCAGATTCTAGATTCTTACTAATGCTGTTCTTGAACTTCAAGGGACCGAATCACATTCTCAGAGACAAAACCTTATGAGAAAATTCTGTTAGGAATGTTGCAGAAATATAAGCAAAGTCCACTACAGGCTGAGTTCACTTCTACGCAGAATGATTTTAGAATGAAAATTTCATTGTAGAGTGACATTTCACTGGATTTCAGGGGCGTGGCATTTTGGTGGCGTATATACTCCCCCTGTGACTTTCCTGAGCAATGCCAAACGATTGGCAGGTGGCTTCTACCGTCCCTCATGCCACTTGTCACCCACAGCACGCGTGGCTAGGACAGCCCCGAATTCTACCCAGGCCTGAAAGTACAGACGATTCTCCCTATTTCCTGTAGTCGTGTTCTACGCAGTCACCAGAACGCCTGAATTAAAGAGCCTTGAGCACTGCTCCCTAGGGGAAACACAGGGTTAGGTCCCTTTGAGCCTCCGGTCACAGATTTTAGTCAGCTGATCAATACGGAACCTTGTTTTACATGTGTTTCTAAACAAAGGCACCTCATTTAATATATGCCGTTGATTCATTAACGCTGACCTCACGGCAACGGCTCTGTAACTCCTGTCTGAACGAGGCTTACCTAACACACATTATCTCCTCCATGTGGCTCAGCACAACCTGGGGCACCAGGAATCCTGGCTAGCGCCACGGCGCTGGGCTTGGGGACCAAACAGCAACATTGCCAGCACGAAGCGCGCACTTCCAAAAAACAGAGCCCTGGCAGAATGGCGAGAAGGACGCTTGCTCACGACATGAGAGCTCAGGCAAGAAGGCAGCGGGTCGTCTTGTTTGACCTCGTGTGCCAGCTGGGCGACCCAAATTTTTTGCCACTCCGTGTATGTCTGCCAACCATGACCGCTGATTTGGGGGTGACAAATACACTGTAGGGAGTAGGTGAATTTGTCGATACAGACTCCGTGAATAATGAGGACTGACTATATTTCAAACTCCTTTGAATGTAAAATTCTCTAAAATCTGCCCCTCACTCGCCGAGCCTCTCTGCCCATCCACGTTGGCCATGACAAATTATCTGCAGTTTCCCAAGCCCACACTGCTCTTTCATCTTTAACGGTTCCTTTGAACCATGTGTTTTCTCACTATCCTCCTGGGGTCACTTATGGCTCTCACAGTCCCCCATCACTGTCTGTCACAGTGTCATGGGCCCTGGGAAATGTTCCAATAATAATATTAATAATTATTGTCGTATGACCATAATAGCATCTTAATCCATAGTCTGCTTACTTTATTGTCAGGCACTGTTCTATATGATTTCCAAGTATCTACTAACTTAATCCACACAAACCTATTGGTAGAGATAACATTTATACCCTAAAGACAAAAAAAGACATGAAAATGTCAAGTAACCTGTCCAAGTCCCTCAGTCTGTGAGTGGGGAGGGGTCAGGAGTCAACTCCGGGCGACCTGAAACCTGGGGTGGCACTCTCATAGTAAGGGTTGAATTCTAGCAGTATCTAGATTAGCATGCTTCCTTCTGCAGTGCGGGAACAGGGGCAGGGGTGTCCCGGAGATGGAGGGGGTGACATAAATATGCATCTCATGTCACGCCTTGCCATCCGTATTTGAGAAGAAATATATTAAAATGACACCAAGCACTGTATTTGTAATTATGTATAATTATACTGGAATAACTATGCATAATTTTCTCCTGTCACCCAAGAAGGCAGAAAAATCCTCTAAAAATCTGAATGTGAACCATTAAAAATTTTTTTTCCTCTATATTTTCTGGTGCTTTGGTATCTTGGGTCCTTGCTGACTTGGGAGGGACTGCCCTCCCCAGGGTGAGCTAACTCCTTAGGGGTAGAAGTGTGCCTTTCTTATGCAAACTGACCAATACAGATTCCACAGCCTGGATCTGCCCCCGGGATGGCAGCCAAGCCCCGGAGCCTGCGACCGTATTCCAACCGGCCAGTCCGAAGCCTGCTCCCCCTGCCTGCTGACCAGCTCCGGTGCCTCCCCTGGTGGACTCTGTGTGGCGTGACTAGGCCCCCATCCTGGGAGTCAGCTCCAGGCCAGGTGCTGGCCTCCTTACCGAATATAATGAAATCTACATTTTAAAAGGGAATCGTAATTCTGAAATAATACTTCTTCCACTAATCTTCCCATCTTCCCATTTTACTCTTTTTTTTTTTCTTTGAAGGCAATCTGAAAACGTTGAGGGAAATGCTTATCAAAACTTTTTATATTAAGGCACATACATTTCTTTAGAAACAGTTTCTATTAAAAATGAGTTTATTTTGGGCCCCGGCAAACGAAAAGAAGAAGAGATGGCTCAAGAGGAGTCAGAAAATGAACCACAGGTACACCTCGTTTCATTTCGCTTTGCAGAAAGTGGTTTTGGTTTTTTGTTTTACATATTGAAGGTCTGGGGTGACCCTGGGCAAGCAAGTCTATCAGCACCATTCTTCCAAAAGCATCTGTTCACTTTTTGTCTCTGTGTCACATTTTGGTAATTCTTGGAATATCTCAAACATTTTCATGATTGTTATACCCATTATAGTCATCTACGATCAATGATCTTCGATGTTACTATTGTAAGCTGTTTTGGGGTGCTGGAACCACACGCATAGAAGACAGTGAACTTAATCGATAAATGTTGCATGTGTTCCGACTGATCCACCAGCTGGCCGTTCCCATCTCCTCCCGTCTCCCCCCCGCCCCCTCCCCCAGTATCCTTGGGCCTCCCTATTCCTCGAGACACGATAATATTAAAATTAGGACAATTAATGACCCTACAATGGTCTCTAGGTGTTCAAGTGAAAAGAAGAGTCGTACATCTCTCACTTTAAATACAAAGCTAGAAATGAGTAAGCTCAGTGAGGAAGGTGGGCCGAAAGCTAGGCCGTCTGCACCGGTCAGCCAAGCTGTGAACACAAAGGAAAAGTTCTTGAAGGAAAATTGAAAGTGCTGCTCCAGTGAACACACACATGATGACACTGAAACTGCTTTACTGCTGATGTGCAGAAAGAACATTTTAGTGGTCTGGAGAGAAGTTAAAACCAGCCTCAACATTCCCTTCAGCCAAAGCCTAATCCAGAGGAAGGCCCTAACTCTCTCTTCCATTCTGTGAAGGCCGAGAGAGGTGAGGAAGAAAAATCTGACGCGAGCAGAGGCTGGCCGTGAGGTTTAAGTACAGACGCCGTCTCCAAACATCAAAGTGCCCGGTGACGTGGCAAGCGCTGTTGTAGAAGCTGCAGCGAGTTACCCATGAGATCTAGCTAAGATGATTCATGAAGGCAGACACGCTCAACAACAGAGTTTCAGTGTAGTCGAAACAGCCTTCTACTGGAGGAAGATGGCATCTAGGACTTTCACAGCTGGAGAGGGGAAGTCAACGCCTGGTTTCAAAGCCTCAAAGGACAGGCTGACTCTCCTGGGAGGGGCTAATGCAGCTGGTGACTTCGAGTTGAAGCCAGTGCTCATTTACCATCCCGAAAATCCTAGGGTCCTTAAGAAATCTGCTAAATCTGCACTGGCCAGTGTGGCTCAGTTGGCTGGAGCGTCGCCCCATAACCAAAAGTTTGCGGGATCAATTGCTGGTCAGGGTACATGCCCGGGTTGCAGGTTCAATCCTGGGTCCAGGCACGTACAATCCCCAGCCTGGGTGTGTATGGGAGACAACCAATAGAGGTTTCTCTCTCACATCAGTGTTTCGCTCTCCCTTTCTCTCTCTCTCTCAAAGCAATGAGAAAATGCCCTTGAGTGAGGATTTAAAAAAAAAAGAAGAATTATGCTAAATCTACTCTGCCTGTGCTCTATAAATAGAAAAACAAAGCCTGGATGACAGCACATCTGTTTAGAACATGGTTTACTGAATATTTTCAGCCCACTATTGAGACCAACTTCTCAGAAATAAAAATTCACTTCAAAATATTATTGTGCAGTGACAATGCACTTGGTCCCCCAAGAACTCTGACAGAGATGTTCAATGAGGTTAGCGCTGTTTTCATGCCTGTAAATACAGCATCCATTCTTTGGCCCAGGGATCAAAGGGTGATTTTCACTTTTAAGTCTTATTCCTTAGGAAATACATTTATTTAGGCTGTAGCTACCAGAGACAGTGATTCCTCCGATGGATCTGGGAAAAGTAAATTGAAAACCTTCTAGAAAGGATTTGCCATCTAGATACTATTAAGAACATTTGTGATTCATGGGAAGAGGTCAAAATATCGACATGAACAGGAGTTCGGAAGAAGTTGATTCCAGCCCTCAGGGCTGACTTTGAGGGGTTCAAGGCTTCAGGGGAGAAAGTAATTGCAGTCGTGGCACAAGTAGTGGGAGGAACAGACCAAACTGCTGCAACCCCACGATAACAATTGTGTGAATGAAGAGTAGCTTCTTACAGTCGAGTGAAGAAAGTAGTTTCCTGAGGTGGGATCTCCTCCTGGTAAAGATGCTGTGAAGACGGTTGAAAGGACAACAACGGACTTAGTCTATTGCATAAACTTAGTTGATAAGGCAGCGGTGAGGTCTAAGAAGAGTGACTCCGATTTTGAAAGAAGTTCTGTCGTGGGTAAAATGCTATCAACAGCATCACATGCTACAGAGAAACTGTTTCTAAAAGGAAGAGTCTATAAATGCAGCAAACTTCCCTTTGTCCAATTGGAAGAAATGGCCACAGCCGCCTACCCCAGCCTTCGGCAACTACCACCAACACCGAAGCAAGGCCCTCCACCAGCTAAAGGCCCAGATGATGGTTAGTACTTTTTAGCAATAAAGTACTTTTTTACGTAAAGTATGTACATTTGTTTAGACGTAATGCTATTACACACTTAATACACTACAGTTTACTGTAAACATAACTTCTATGAGCACTGGGAAACCAAAAAATTCATGTGACTCTCTTTACTGCAATATTCACTCCGGTTTGGTCTAGAACCGAATGCCCAACATCTCTGGGGTCTGCCTGAGTAGACATCTCCTTTTTAATGTTTGTCCAATAGGCTGGACAAAAGTAAAATTCACAAATAGAAAAGCTGTCCATTCAATGTCAAAAGGGGTAAACCCTAGTGGAACTCCAGTCCAGACCACAACTCTTCAGAAATTATAAAAAGTCTTGATCATGGTAACCAACAGCTGCACATAGACATTTCCTGTTTTCAAAATAAACTCATTCCAAAAATGAGAATCTGCCTTCTACCACCTTGAGAAATGCACGCACACTACTGAGAAATATTAGCGTTTCAATAAAAAGTGTTCCTATCCCAGACAACCGTAAGCTCCTCCTGCCACGAGGGGACCGACCACGGCGTGTCCACGCTGAAACCAGAGAGTCATTAACTAAGAGATCTTAGGAGATTGAGCAGCTTTGCTTTAAAAGCAGGCGCTTCTCTGTGTAGCCCCTCTCGGTTGAGATTTTAGAATTCCTTCCCCAGAAAAATCTGCTCGGTTGGGATGCTGTGCTGAGAACAAATGTGAGGCCCACCTGCCTTCTCCAAGGTGTTGCACGTTAGGGCCCTTCAACAAACTGTTTTCCTTGCCTTGTTGGAGCAACGGCCCCATCTCGTTCGAAAACTTAAAAGCTGCCTATGACGCCCATGACGTGTGCCCTCCGAAAAGCAAGGCAGGGACGACCGTTTGCTGGCTGCGCTGCAGGCGCTGTGCCCGTTGTTCTCGCTGAGAGACAGTCCTGCAGTGCCTCCGATAACCAACCTGCCCAGCGTCACATGGGAGGAAACTGACACCCAAATAGGTTAAATCACGGGCCCACTAGCCCATGGCTTTTAAGTAGGAAAGACAGAATTAAGATCTAGGCCCACGCAGCCCTGGGCCGGGTGGCTCAGCTGCTTGGAGCATCACCCCGTGCACCAAAAGGTCGTGGGATCAATTTCCAGTCAGGGCACAAACCCAAGTTGTGGGTTTGATCCCCGGTCAGGACATGTATAGGAGGCAACCAATTGATATTTCCTCTCTCACATCAGTGTTTCTTTCTCTCTCTCGCTCACTCAAATCAATAAACGTATCCTCCTGTGGGGATTAAAAAGACATCCAGGCCCACTCAACTCCCAACACCTGTCATTTAACACTTCCTGGGCCCACTTGGGAGACGTGGAATGACAAAAGCAACCTTCATCTATAAACCGAACTTTTCTTGAAAGACAGCCAAAAGGTTATCCGGATCTCAAGCTGCTCCTGATGAAGTCAGCGGGAAGGAGTTCCGGAAAGAGTTAGCAGGCAGATCCTTCCTCTGGTGGCAGCACAGAGCCAGTTCTGCACCAGGACAGAGGGTGTTGGCCTTGACACCGGATGAACTCGCTAGCTCTCCGTGTGTTTGCACGACGGCCTCTAGGGGGCGCAGTAAGAGCGCGGTCCCCCTCGCTGCGGCTTGTCTGTGTCTGGTTGCTCAGGTGTTCAAACAGAGAAAACCTCGGCTTGTCAGAGCTTGCTGGCGTTAGAAATCGTTACTAACTAATCTTTCCCAGTTCCTCAGCTCTCTCACTGGAAGACGTGGCCTGGCAGAAGTGTGTCCGAGGAAAGACTAAAATTGGAACTGGAAAATGCACCACGGAAAAATACGGGAACCCAACCCACTCTTTTGCTTATTCTCTGTCCAAGACCTCTGCCTTTCCTAAAATGACTTTTTGAAGCTGCCTAAGTGGCAAACGCCTTAAAAGTACATCAGGTTAACTTTCAGCTTTAAAAAATGCATTGTTCTTTCTAAAGTACTCATGAAACTGAATGCTTAGTGGACACAAAGAGGGATGCACACTAAATTGTGGGGAAATTCACAACCATGTTAGGACACATAGATCTGGCTACAGTGAGAAAAGTCACCTTGACTTTGTCTCCTGGATACTCCGGTGATAATAAAAACGGATGCCTCCTACCTCCGCCCCGTTATGAACGCCTTCTCAGAGACCTGTACCCTGTAATAACTTGAGTCCCTCTTTCTCATGCACATGGCCCCAACAAAAACCACTAGGACCTGGGGCAGAGGTGCAAGGGGTTCTCAGCCAGGAAGCGGGAGGCGTAAAAGGCTAGAATTCTGCATTTTCTACGTGGTTCAAGTGCACTGGAGACCCAGGCTGTGGCCAAAGGAAGAAGATGGAATGGCAGTAACCAGCGGTGGCACGCTACCCCAGGACATTGGGAACAATGGGGGCCTTTGGAAGGCACGCACCCTGGCCTTGGTGGTAGGACTTCAGGGTAAGAAAGACCAGGTGAGTCTGCGAAGCTTCCCTGGTCCTTGGATACACCCTGCTCAACCCACAAAAGCAAAGCTTGGAAGGAACAGGGGGTGAGGTAGAATGTGAGCCCCACCTGCCTTCCCTGGCTAAACCCCTGGAACACGGGCTCCGCCAACACGCAGGTAGCTGGGAGCCGGGCCAGGGCCACCCATGCAGCTCAATCATCGACACACACCTAGCCCAGGGAACACTCACCTGGCCCATCAGTCGTAAAGCTGTTGGCTAAAATTTAAAATAACAGAGTCAACGGGAAGACCAAATAGAATGTCACAGTTAAAATACAGAATATGGTGGAATAAAGATGGTAAGATACATATGTCTGCAGAGTTGAATGCAGTGTGTGAAAAGCATTCTTACTAAAAATGACATGCCCAGATGATCACTATAAAAACAGTAACTCAGACTGTTAGTTTTTGTTTGTTTTTTTAAGTACAACAGACACTTTTGGGGAGTTTCAAAAACATAACCACTCCAATCCACTGCAGGTTAAAATGGAAAATACTCAAAGTAATTTAGTAATATTGAATACTAAAAATATATACAGTAGAAATGACAGTTCCGCAAATTTATCCTAATATCACGATCATGGACACACGTAAAGGGGCGGTAAAGATGTTAATTACAGATGTTAATTATCAACCTGATGGCAGTTTCAAAGCACTGAAATGGTCAGAAAATGGGCTTGTTAAATAAACTGTAGGACATCCAAATAATGAAAAACTCCTCAGTAATACAAAACAGTTCATGATAAGTGATGAGGAAACATTTTCAAAGACAGTTCCCATGAAAGACAAGTTTTCCCAAATAACACATAAAGTGTGATATCAATGTGTATAAACATTAATATATGTGTGTGTGTGTATGTGTTTGTGTGTGTTTAAGGAAACAGTATTTGCAATTATAAAATAATGCCTGGGGATTTAGAATCACCAAAGCCTAAATCTCATTTTTTGTCATGTGATGGAGGTTAAAATGGAAACCCAGCTTCACATCTGCAGAATTTGGGCTTAATCAGTCCAAAGTCACGCAGAAATGTGGTGACAGTAAAGGCAAGAATAAAACAGACTTATACTCAGGACAAGCTGTGTTCTGATTTGCAAACCGCAAAAAAGAAAATCTCACAGACATCTTAGCGTTCATAGCAAGACAAAACTTTTAGGAAAATATCTATTGCATCCATCTCATCGTGGTTGAATTTCAGGAGAATCTCATTTTGATTTGGATATGCAATCGATGTGTTTAAGTAATCCAATTTCTAACCCAGGGATCTGATCCATCATCTACTTCATTCAAAACAGAACCTGAAGCATATCATGAAGTGGACCGAATAAAGTCTAGATGCCTCCAGGCTAACTACTCTTGGTTACACTTAATCAGAGCTGAATAAACAAACTCAGTATTAGTCACACTTGTGCAAGTTATTCCATTTCACTGCAGCCAGAAGAGATTTTCATGTGATCCTGTTTAAACCAGCTAAACATCTGGAAAATGTGAAAATGATTCTGCAAGGCGCAAGCAGACCACACGCTCAGAGGAGACGTCGGTTATGTGGCGGAGGTCAGCCCCGCGATGCTGGGAGGACAGAGGTCACCGGGCACGGTTTACTTACGATGAAGCCAAGTTTCTTATAATCCCGGGTGTACATGGACTTGCGCTTCTCCATGCTGCCGCTGCTGGCATTTGGTTCCGACTCGGCATCGAAAGCGATTCTTCGAAGTTCAAATATGATGTCCCTCTGAGCCTGCAGGCGTTGGGGAGAAAAGAGGCGGGGAGCTACTTTCACTGTGCGGCATTCCATACACTCCCCGTTTCCCCGGGGTGGGGGTCGGGGGGGTACGGGGACGTGAATCACTGCATTCAGGAGAAAAAACATAGTTAAAAGATATCCAATGTTGTGTGTTTGGGCTCTGCCACTTGCTCTCCTGGTCAGCCCAGGTTTTATGCCACAGCCTCATGGCCGAGTCACTTGGAATACTTAGGTCAGCTGTCTGAAGTTCTTCAAGGGGCCCCACTATGCTGACAGGCTTGGGACTGGAGAAGGCCAAGTTCGAGACCCTGGGGCTGATGACTGTTATAAACTCCTGAGAGGCACACGATGTTTATGAACAGTATTCCGAGGAGGACGAGGGGTCCCTAATTCCACCAAGAAATGCCTTCATGGAAACAAATCCTTACGAAGGGTTACAATGGTAGCTTTTATGTATACTTTACCATAATAAAAAAGACACTTTAACTAAATACAAGGAAGGGCCTCCGAACAGAGAGGGCTGTTCCCGTGAAGATGCATTGCCTTCCTTCCCTAGAAGTGGTGAGGAAGCAGTCTCATCTCTCTGGGATGATGACACTTGGCCTTGTCAGAAGTCTGGGGCACGTGAGGTGGTCTCCCCAAGCCCCTCCATCACTCTCAGCCGCATGGCCTCGCGCCACGAAGGAAGCGCCCCAGCAGTTACACATGTGCTGTGCACATCTGCGACCCATCAGGCCCTCACGTGCCAACAAGGAGGGCCTTTCCTTCCAAAGCTGCAGCACTGCTCAGGCTGAAAATGTGCAACAGCAGGCCTCCCGGCTGCTTCCTCTCGCTCGTCCTCACACACTCAAGTCCCCCAAGGCCTTTTGGGTGGAGACATAACCTTCTGTGCACAGCAACCAGGGGCCCAGAGAGAATCACAGCAACGGGCCAACACGGGCCTAGAAGTCAGGTATGAGCTGGGGTGGCCGCCTTTGGACGGACCCCTGGGGAATGGCAATCATCTCCTCAACCTGCAGAATCGTGTCACACAAGCTACCAGTCGGCCCCAGTTGGCTGGGAACTTGACCAAAGCTGTTACCATTGAGGGTACTGGGCTGAGAGTCAAGGTCAATGGCCAACAGGATGTCAATCCAATGCAGAAAGAATATACATGTGTTTAACTTTTAATGAAACAGTCCTCTCGTCTTACTTTCTGATCTTAGATTCACTGACATTTTAAATCTGAGATGATAATAAATCAGTAATATCGTCATCTGCCATCACCTGGTTTCGGAGCAGCCCAAGAAAAGACATTTAATGACACAGTCTCACCTTCCTGTGCCTTTACTGCTGTCTCGTGAGCACTCACCTGGTCCTGGGGGTCCATCTTGGTCATCATCCTGTCCTCCAGGAGGTTAAAGGTGAGCACCTGGAGTACGTACAGTTGATGTGCCATCTCATTGTTGATGGCCCGCTGGGCTCGGATGACATGCTGGAGAGATGGTTCGCAAATGAAAATTAAAAAAAAAAAAAAGAAAAAAAAAGAAGAAAGGAAAAGCAAATGAAAGTCGACCTCCATCATTATGCCAAGTAGACTCTCCAAAGTCTTCAGTGTGAGGCCCGAGGGAGGAAGGTTGCGGGGACTACACTTCAGAAGAAAGGCGAGGACGCAGGGGGGCCCCGCAGCTCCTTTACATCCCAGGGCCCAGAAAGGATCCTAGACCTTTAGGCCAGAAACCAGGAGAAGCCCTACTGTGTGAGGGGGCAATTCCAAAGGTGGACACAGGAAACACCCTGTGACTTCGGCCCCACGAGCCCAGCGCAGGGGTGCCTGGGCAGAGAACCTTGGCGAGGAGTGAGGATGGCTGTGGCAGGAGCACCCCGTGCACACAGTACAGGGCATGGGCATGGGCGCCGTCAGGGTGTTTGCCGCCACCTCACTCTCCAGCCGTCTCTGGCAGGTGATCCCACTTCTGAATGGGGACAAGTTTCCGAAGCAACACACACAAGCAAAGCACCTCTCAGACCTGTGGTTCATTCGCTGTGGCAACCGTAGGGAGACCACCCACTGCCACCACTGTGCAGTGAACGGATTCACTGGCATTACTTTGCTCACCTATTGACAACTAGACAAAAAGTAAAGGGAACACGTGTAAAAGGGATGGCAGGAGGCTAGACAGGTGGGCATTTGTCCCCCGCCCCCCAGAGCTGGGTCTGCCACACATCCTCTCCGGCAGAGACGGCGCTTGCTCCTTCAGCGTGACCGGTCGATGGGGGAAACAACCATTCAAGTCAGTTACTTTGACTATGACAGACCCGACCGTGTCCTGCTCTCTGAAAGAACTTTCTATAGGGGCCCCCAACCTGGCACGCATCTGAACACGCCCTGGCTGTGAGCGCCATGTCGAAAGAGCCAGTTAAAGGGGGTGGAGAGAGAAGAATGAGGAGAGAAGGAAGTCAGAGAACCAAAATGACGGAGGTGGAGGGGGTGGGAAGCCGGGCAATGGGATGAGGGGAGTAGAGCAAAACTCGTGTCCCTCGATCTCCAGCTCAGAATGTTAATGTGTGGTATACGCTCAGTATCCGTAGTCTACTGGTGTTGACTGGCATTTAAGTCTGTAATCCATTTTGAGTTTCTTTTGCATACGCTCTAAGAAGGTGGCCTCATCTTGCCATTTGCGACACCATGGATGGGCCCACAGGGTACTGTGCTGAGGGAAATAAGAAGTCAGGGAAAGACAAACACTGCATGATTTCACTTACATGTGGAATTCAAAAAACAAAATAAATTAGCAAACGCAATAGATACACTCACAGGAACAGAGAACAGACTGACGGTTGCTAGAAAGCGGGGGGACTGGGAGGCTGGACGAGAAAGGTGAAGAGAGAAGGAAGCACAGACTGGCAGTTACAGGAAAGCCACGGGGACGGGCTGTACAGCCCAGGGAACGTGGTCACTAATTCTGCAGTGGCTGTGCACAGTGCCAGGTGGGTATCGGAAGCATCAGGGGGTCACTTTGTCGGGTATATGACTGTGCAGCCACTATGCTGTACACCTGAAACCAACATAAAATAATATCGAATGTGACCTGTAATGGGTGGGGGGGGGAGACAAAGTGGATGGGTGCTAATGTACACGGATAACTATTCTAGTAGCAACTCAAAAGGGCCTACATTCCAAGTTCTTGCCAGGGAATGCCAACCTTGAACTTCCGGCCTCGAGGTCTCACAGGAGAAGTCCCACTGAAGCAAAATGGTCCTTGAGATGGGGAGGCTACAGCGACCCCGCCCAGCCCCTCGCTGGGCGTTCTAACCCGAATGCCACACCAAGCAGACGTCAACAGGCCGAGACCTTCATCCCACATTTCTAGCCCTTCCTCTCCCACCTGCCGCCCCCTGCACACACACCTTCACCAAACTATGCGTCAATATTACAGCTCCCACTGGTACTGAGAGCCAGTATAAGAAATAACCATATTAGGCAACCTTCTGCAATTTCTACTAAACCATTCTGGGACCTAGAATCTAATCCAATGCCCTACCAAAACCCAGTTTGGATTCCAGGGGGGAAAATATATCATCCCCCAAGAACTGGGGTACCTCTTTTGTCAAACAAAAGAAAATTACACTCATATGGTTTCTCTTTATCCTAGACAGCCAGAAAGTTTAAAATCGAAGCTGATGACAAATTGTGGTTATTACTATGGCCTTTGGGTTCTAGGATATTTATTTTGTTTGCCCTCATACGGTTTTTAATTTTTAATGGCCTCACTGTGTTGGAATGCATGTGTGCAAACCTCCAATTTGGAATCAATTAAACGTGCTTCTCTCGGTCTTTAGTCGAAAGTCAAGTAGCAAATAATTTCCCAGGAATTCCTGTTACTTCATTTATCTGCAGACGCTCGCGACCTCTTTCCCACCGAGGTTTCTGGTCGCGTTTGCATCGCGGTGGTAAGTGGTTTCCGTGTTTGCCTCTTCTGTCTTTCTCTTGTACAGGGCCCAGAAAATGATGGTAAGACGTCAGGACTTCTCCCAGGGCCTGATATGTTTCCAGCGAGCTCCCTCATTAAAAACACTATAAGCTCAAACTCATACACGTTTTAGAGCACAGAGCTCCCGATTTCCTTAAATGTAAGTTTTAGCACAGCCAAGGCCACGGCGAGGATGCTAACCCTGCCCCACTGAGAGATTCCCAACCCTTCTTGCCAGAAAGTCTTTTTCTCTAGAGCAGTGAGTGACAGAGACCCCTCCCTCCACCCAGAGGAGGTCATTCCTGTGGGAAAGGCTGGCTTATTCCGGTTCCAAATGCACACTGTTTCCTGCTTTCTAGTTCCTACCGCTTCACCCCAGAGGTAAGTCCCAGAGCAAACCAGGAACTGAAGCCCAAAGAGGAGGGAAATAAACAAACGCACCAGACAGCTCCGCTCCCCCCAACCCCCACAACCAAGTGCCCGTTGCACCAGGATACTCACTGTTAGAATGATGGACCGCAGCTGCTTCTGAGCCAAAATATTCGCCATCTCCTGTTGAAGGAAAACAACCCCCCCCCACACACAAAATGATTAGAGGTTAGAAAGGTCCATTTCAACACCATCCAGAATGATTTGATCCTGGGGCGCACTTCGTAACTGGATATCAGCAGTATTTCTTATGAAAGAATGGACTCAAATAGGCAGTGGTATTGAAATCACTTTTTGAATATTCTGTTTAAAAAACAAGGCCATGTCCAAAAGCAAAGAAAAAAAGTCTGGCAACTGTAATCAATCTACCTTCCTTCTTTCCTTCCTCCCTCCCTCCCTCCCTCCCTTCCTTCCTGGAAAAGGTGAATGCGGAGTAAGTTAGCACTCCAAATCAAAGCGTTGGTCCCTCCTTCGACTGGACTGCACCTGTGCAGAGAGCCTTGCCTGGCAACGTATGTCTGCACCGCGATATCAGGAGTAGAGAAACATCGCTTTCAAGATCTAAGTCTTTTAAATGTCATTTCAATTTGTGCAAAACCCAAGAGCAGTCAGTACACAGCCTAGCACTTGAAAGTAGTCTCTGCAAATGAACTGCGTGGCTGGTGTTCTGGCAAAGGATGCACCTCTGGGCCGGTGCTCGGCTCCAGAGTCCGCCCTCTCTTCTGCAAGTCGTGCTCGGTGCTCCCGCACAGAGATTTGGGGGTGGCTTTTTTACATGGAACAATTCACAGATGCCCTCTCTAAACAATGATGAATGGACACTAAGGGAAAATGAAATGGTTGAATACCATCTTGTTGCAAACATTCCGAAATAAAAAATACTGCTCATATTCAGTATTCCAGAAGACACTGGAATGTGGTTTTTGGGGGGTGTTGCATTTTTAGCACTGCTACTTTTACTGAGTAGAGAAAAAACTAAGCTATTATTCAAAAACACAACCGCGAATTTGACAGAGGTTAAAGTCAACTTGCAGAAAGCAAGGGGAACCGGAACACGCGGAGGAAGGTCAAGGGGGGCACAGGCAGGACAGGCAAGGCAAGAAGGGAAGCTCGGGGCCGGCTTAGTGCCGCCGAAGGGGCGTGGGGACTTACAGTCAGAGGACAATCAAGGATGTCAACACTGCTGTCTACAGCAGACTAACAGCGTCACCGCCACCACAGAGAAGAAAGCAAGCAGGAGAGAAGAGGGATGGAAATTCAGAGGGTCTGTTAGAGGTTACAGGTGTATTCGGCGCCCCAGCCGACCCACTGCATTGAGGAGAATAGTGCATAAGTACTGTAAGGTGTTTCAAAAAGGCTGGATGGCATGGAAGTCAAAATCGAATACTAAGTCCTCTTTCAACATCTTGAAAACAAGGACACATTCGGAAACAGGTCAATGGCAAAATCCACAGGAACCTGCCGTTCCACATGCATAGAAAACAGTGCTTTCTTCCCAACCAAAATAAAAAGGTACATTATTTTTTCTTAGACCAGATGAAAAACAAAAGACCCAAAGGGTTCTATAGATCTCTTAATTTCTCTCCTTTATAAAAATAAAATTATTGCCACGCAAACAAACAGCCAACATTCTCTGTGTCTAGTCTAGCTTATTGATTTATAAAATTTTAAAGTAAGTTAGAAGAGACAATGTTTTTCCAACATCTACAGCAACTGTAGTAATTATCTGTTTACATTATTTATCTTCTGCATGAGACAATGGTCACCTCAAGGACACAGAGACTGTCCTTTTCATCTTATATTCCAAGTCCAGAGCTCAGTGTCTGGCACAGATTAGACAATAAATGTTTAATAAAAGAATGAATAAATATTTTCCACTCCCTTCCTTTGGAAGCATGTGTTTGGTCAGGGAGGAAAAAATATCCTTGCCCTCATCATGCATTTCTTGGTCCAATTTTAGAGAACTGTTTGAACAAACAATTCCATGGAGAATATTTTATACTATTAAGACAACATCAAGGTATAGAGAGATATAAATATGGAAATAGATATATTTTTATTTTAAGTACTAATGATTTATTTAAATACTAATTTTATTTAAATAAATTGTCTCTACTGATAAATTTAATACAAAAAACTTGCAGAAATTATATTCAAGCAAAAAAATTTTATTCTCTATTCTGTAAAACATTTTTATGGATATAAAGACTACAGGATTTTACTATCTGGTAGATAAAAGAAAAGAGTTATGGAACTTTATAGCAGTAAATATTGACTTTTTAAAAAAGAAAACAAACTGTTTTCAAAGTTCTGTCCAACTAAAGTTGATTTAAATCTGGATATAGATATACTGACAGAGAAGGAGATCCACACAATTTTGTTTTGTGTTAAAAGCAGTTTAAATAAGCAAACCAGTGTGCATGGTGTGGCCAGGTCTGGTGAAGACACAGCGTGTGCAGGGGCATCTGTGTGGGGCACAAAGCAGGAAGCAGGGCCACTGGCACCACCAGGTTGTGAGCAGGGGTGACGGGTCTCCCCTGAGACTTGGCCGGTGAGACTTGGGGACGCGGTCATAGAGGTCTTTAAAACTTCTCCCTTTGGAATCTGTATTTTCTGATTTTTCTACCAAACCTTGTGACCAAAAAGTTTTTTTTTAATTATGCTGATCAAAACCATAAATATCTATAGAGAAATCTGGAAGGGATTTCCCCAACACGTTTGCCATGAAAATAGTTAAGATGAATAATGGCAAGTGGCTTAAGGGTCCTTATCATTATTTTTATTGCAAAGACTAGATTAGTCATAAAATACTTGAGATTTTCTGCTGGATTATATGTGCTCTCTCTCAGTTCAATTGTTTTCTTAAGTGATTTAATATAATTAGACTGCCCTTTGTGATGTATTATTATTATTATTATTATTGTAATACATGGCCCAATTGTGTCATCTCAGTCGCATATTGTCCAATTTTCCAAAGAAAAATCTGATTCACAAAATCAAAAGCTACTGTTATATTGGTAGCCCGTTATATTTTCACTGGAGCCAGAATAGACTGGCATCTGATTTCCCGTTTCCTCCATGGCCACATGATTCCAGTCCAGCCAATGAACAGCAGTTTCGATGTAAGAAGAAGATACAAAGTACATGCACGTTACTCAGGCCTAGACCCAGCGACCCGGGTGCAATCACAGTGCTTGGGGAAGGCACAAGCTGACCGCCGCTGGCCCGGCCGCCTCTCCCACAGGCGAAGGAAGGGCCCCAGAGGCCAGGCCCGAGCGCAGCCGCCCAGACGCACAGGTGGTCTGAGCAGGCATCCTTGTCTGGCCCGGATGAGGTTCCCGCTTCTCCAATGACCACGCCAGGCTTGAGAATGTGAGGGCTGCTTGGCTGCTGGCTGGGCTACGAGGAATTATGGTGAGCTCAGCCTTTAGCTATAAATATAAAGACACAGCGCCCCCAGTGGCCTGCAGCGCCACTCGATTAAAATCTAGCCTAGCGCACCGGCAGGCCCCTCGGGGCTCCAGCCAGCACCAAAGCAAAACAGCACGAAACTCCAAAGTCACTCCCCTCGTTGTGCAAAAGCTGCCCCCGTAATGAGCAAACAGTCCTGAGGGAGAACAAACCAGAAACCCTCATATTTAATCGCTGAGGTTTAAAAACCTTGACAGTGGGGAAAAAAATTAAAAAAATACAACACTTGACACAGTTGTGTTCAGTTGATGCTACCTTTCTAAATTCTTCCAAAACACCATATTGGCAACGGCCCTAGAGTTCCCCAGCACCCATTCTGATCATTGAAAATTCTCGTATTTCCACCCTGTTTTTACATGAAGTGAACTGTGACCAAGGTAATGCTGTAGGTTACACCGATGTGGAAAAACATGAGTGGATTTTGAGATATGAACTCTACACTTCGAGACAAAAATTCCTCTTCTTCCACACCCCCCTCTGTAATGATTCTTTCCTTAGCTGAAGAAAAAGCAAAGATCCACAGACAAAGGAGAGTCTCAAAGCGTGAGTTTCACAAGGGCAGGGCGCATCCAGCAGGGGGATGGATGAATCGTGCAGTCCTCCCAGCCATGTCCACACACAAGCCGCAGAAACATCACCGCGCAAAGAGCCCCTCGCACACGTGACCAGTTATTTCGACCCGGGGCGGCATCCCTGGGTGGTACGGAACAAAGTTGACGCCCCTCAGGGTCTCAGTTTCTTCATCAGAAAAATGGGGCCACACCTTCCTTGCCCCAGGGAGCATTTGGTGAAATGACAAGATCACAGGGGCTTCTACCTCTGCTTTCTCCAGAGCTGGTGGAGTGGCCATTGTTTCATGCCTGGGGGTTTCTACACTGGTTTCATGTGATGAAAGGGCTCTACCGTTAGAACATTCTAGTATTCTTCTTCACGCATGGGCCTGCCCATCTCTACCTGATTCCCACGAGATGTGTGCACAATCCCAGGCCGGCCGGCCAAGCTGCAGAGCGGCAGGAAGACCCCACAAGCCCCCGGGGAGGGGCAGGAGAGGACTCTCTCTGCACCAGAAGCTGCCAGTCCTGGGTACCGTCTTAAGACACAACACATGCAACCTACCTGCCTCCTCTCATCCGGGGCCTTCAGGAAAAGCGCATTAATCACTGCAATGGTGTAGGTTTGGATTTCCTGATCTGTCCTGTAGACACAAAACAGTGCAGAAAGTCAGAAGACACTACCCCTCAGTCAGACTGGGATGGGGTTCACGATCACCATCCCCCAAAACAGGTGAGGGAGAAAGGTGGGACCGAGGAAACGCAGTCGGCCGTCGGCACTGAGAATGTTTTCCAGCCACCACGAGGTTGGAAACATAGTGCATGTGTGTGGGGGCTGTGGTGGGGGGCTGCTGCGGCTAGCCAGACAGCACACCGCTCAGTGGGAGTCAGGCAGAAAGTTCAGGTGGCCCCCTCCTCGTTCTTCCCGGTTACAATTAACAGCATAAACTCCACGGATGAAACGTGTGTGTGTGTGTGTGTGTGTGTGTGTGTTTGTGCGCGCGTGCGCGCATGCGTGATGTGCTGTCCAATGCATGAAGTGTATCTGGGAGCAGACCTGGGGGTCCCCCAAGGCCTGGGTTTGTTAAAAAGGAAACAGCTTTGTCTCCATGGCAACGATATTACATATTCTAAAAATCTATTTCCAAATAGAAACTTTTTTAATGACAAGGAGGTCGGGATTTTATGTTTTTCTAAATTTGCTTTTTACCAGAATGAAATCAGAAATTCCAAAGGAGGCACTGATCTAATGTAAGCCACATGGTGAAGAGTAAATGAGGAGGACAAGGAGCGAAGAAAGGGCAGCAGGGAGCTACAGTTACGAGGCAATTTCGGGAGAGGCGGGGCTGAGAACAGGGTCTTTGGCAGGAGGAAATTCAGGGCCCCGTGTACCAGAGCCGGCCGGGTGGCCTGGGCAGGTTCATGGGGTGTCCCTAAGACGCAGCTTCCTCGTCTGTAACACGGGGTAAGAATGGTCTTAATTCAAGAGGTTGCTTTAAAAGTAAAATGAAGTGTGATGTAGGTGAAATCCGGGCACGGTGCTGGGCAGACGAGACACTCTCCACTTTGGTGAACTGCACTGTGGCTGCACCCGCGTGCCCCCGAGATGCAGAGAAAAGATACAGATTGCAAGGGTAATACACTTGGCATTCAGGGGACTATGGGTCAGCTGCTGTCTCTAGACCAGTTTCACACAGAGTCCTCATTCTAGGGCATGTGTTAGTTTTCCCGCGACTTAACACGTTACATTCTGGTCACCATCCTCCCTCCAAATGCACAAACATCAAATACATTTTGGTGGCTTATATTATAACACAACAGTTAACATTTCGGTATATCGAGGACTGCTGAATCTCTACCCTGCACCCCCATCCCAAACGGGCATCCGGTTTCTTCTTGAGAATGTGCCAATGTGACCTGAGAGAGCAGGGACGGGGATGGCAGTTACTGGGAGCCCTGTCACATTCACGCCAGCAAAAATGCTAGAGAAAGGGCCACGGTTTGTGTCCTGCCCAAGACTCAGCTGCTAAAGTCTTTCTCAGGTTCCAGAGGTACCCAACATCCTTTCAATAAACTCCCTGTTCTGAGTAAGCTCAAGATGTCTGTTGCCACCTTGAACCCAAAGTACTGAAATTTACACAGTAGCATCTGTACAGCAGGGTCCTTCTCAGTTTGTGTCATCGGAGACAACTTTACTGGCTGCTTAAAGCAAGAGAGAAGGGAAAGCCCCAAAGACGGCAGGCGGCTAGGGCCACATCTTGTAGCTCCAGCCTCTAGAAAAAAAAATACATATGGGATAAAACACAAAAAAAGGTCACTATAATCACCTTCAGCCTGAAGAAAGAAGCCTGCTTCTAAAAATTCTTAACTGACCTTGAAAACACTCACCAAATCACAGAAGACAGTATTGTAAATGACTGGGGAGGGACTCCGTGGAGAACTGAAGAGAACAAGCTGGCCTATTATGTCCTGTGAAAAGTAAAACTCTAGGGACATCTGCCAACACTGATTGAAACTGGGTGCTTGCTCAGGGCCGGGCACTAGGGACAGCACAGTGCCAAGAGCAGGCATGGAACTTGCCGGGGGGCGAGTCACTGTGCATTTCAGTGTGACGGGAATGAGCATGTGCATGGCTGATGACACACCAAACCAAGATTCCTTTTCTGTATGCTTAATCAAACCGATACGCAACACTTGCCAGGCATCCTGGTGGCCGAAGCGCCTCCCCTCCACTGAGCGGGGGTTTCGGTGGGCTTACCCTTGCAGGTGCGGAATGAGTTGGCCGATGGTGATCTCCTGGGCCACCTTCTGGTAGAGGTCGTGGCTGTTGAGTACCATGGACTCCAGAATGGCCAGGGACCGCTGCAAGATGGAGGTGTCCATGCCTGACTTGTTCACGAAACTTGCTATCTGAAAATCCAAGCGGGGCACCGGTGACTGTCCGGGGGAAGTGGGGCCGAGAGGCACAGAAGGGAGCAAGTCAAGGAAGTCGGGAGCTCATCCAAGAAACACCAGACACTGGGGACGAAAGGGCCCTGGGATGACAGCCACCCAGTGAGGAACACACTGGGCCAGTGACAACTCTTCATGACGTGACTACAGAGCGCTAGTTTATCCAATTCCCGTAACTCCATAGGAAGCAACTGTTAATGGGGGGGCAGCATCAAAGAAGTCTGTGCTCTGTGTTTTTGCAGGATTATTCGAAGTTTCAGCTTTCAGGAGCAAATGCTTTCAACACAGACACTCATCTCTCCATGTCCATGGGGCACTGGTTCCAGGGCCCCTCAGATAAAATCCATGGATGCTTAAGTCCTTCATATAAAATGAAGTAAGCAGTATTTGTGTATAACGTTTTTTTGCAGATAGGCTACGGCAGGTCACACTGACACATCTCTTCACCTGAGAGCGTTCAGCGTAGTGCCTGGGGCCCAGCATATTCAAGTTTTGCCTTTCGGAACTTTCTGGGATTTGCTTTTCCCCGAATGTTTTCTATCTGCCTTTGGGGTGAAACCCGCCAAGAAGAAAGGCCGACCATGTAGCGTAAGGGCCTCTGTGTTTCCCTGAGACGGTAATTCCAACACATACTGAGAGGGATTTCTTTCCCTTCCCAAGCTACTCCTTTACCCACAGGGTCCATGACTTTTATGCTATTATGATCCTGTTACATTCTTCAGGGACTCACACAAATCACACTTGTCAACACAATTCAACTGGCAGCCCCTCAGTTACTGGCTACTCGCTGTGGGACGACTCAGTGGAACGCCCTTCCCCCTGTACTTTTCATTTTATACGGCTAACATAAACTCTTTTCATCTCTCTAAAGTTTAGCAAACAGGAAAACCTTTAAATGAGCAGTGCGAAAAGTTAAAATAATAGTGTAAGCTCTACCATATATTCCCTGAGGGATTAATCACTAAGGCCTCCAACATGATAAATCGCAATGTGAGAAAGAAGCAAAGTAAGGGTTAGAATAACGAGCGCAGGCGCCCAAACACATGGGTGCCATCAAGGTTTGATTGTAGAGGCCTCATTAAAAGTTATTACTGTCTGTTGACAACTTCACACTAAAAGACTATTATTATATCAACATAATGACTGCTTTCTTAAAAGCTAAACAATTTGGTTCCATGACAAATTGACACTTGGTGCTTCCCTCTGTCGACACTCATTTCTCCCTTGACGCCATCCCTTTGACTGCTTCTCCTCATCCTCATCTCCTCTCCATCCCTGTACAAGATAAAAGGCAAAGGTGTCCATGGCAACTTGCTGTTACCATGTCAACTGTTTCAAGCCCAAGGACTCCCTGGTGAAAGTAGGAGTGAGGGTACAGACACCAACACTGCCTCTGGCCCTGCGTATGTCTGGATCTCAAAGGGTGGGGACTAAATGACAAAGTAGAGTAATATTATGATTTTATATTCCAAATGCTATTGTTTAATAATAGAACCTATGGGAAGAGTATGAGAATTTTAAGATTCTCAAAAGAATTCCGCTGGCCCACCATCTGATCTCTCCAGCCCATTTCATGGCTAATAAACTTCTCCAACATGTTTACTGCCCCTGGAAAGCTCTGGCCTCCATCCTGTGAGTCTGCCCATTTCATCACATCCATTGCCTTTCTCTTTCTAAGGTCATCTTTCTCTGACAAAAATCCAGTTCCTCCCATACTGTGTTCATGGCTTAGCATTCAGACCTCTTCTAAACAGAACAGAAATGCCTTCACTTCCCCATCAATAGCATCCCAACCATTTCTCATTATCCCAGTACAGTTCTTGGGCACTTGCTAGAAAATTGCAGAACCCCCAAAGAACTCCTTTGACCATACATCTGATTTTCATCTGTACTAAATTTCTCCTCCTTCCACTCTCCTCATAGGGTCTCCATTTATTAAATTTGCATATATCTTTAAGGCTCCTTGGAAATTTTTCCACCTGAGAGTTTACTCTCAAGCTCCCTCCCACCTGCCAGCCTCCATCCTGTCTTTTCATTCATTCAAGTCATATGCCTTAATTGCATGCCGTAAAACAGGCTGGTACCATCTGAGATCAGAAAATAGAGAGATGGGCAAAGCCTGCCCTTACCTTCCAGGACCTTGTAGTCCAGCAGAAACAGATAGAGAAAAAGGTACTTACTAGGAGGTACGTTAAGTGTTTACGTTTTTTCTTGGCATCCAAAAGAGTGCCTCCATTTAGGTATTCCAACAAAGGCCACATCGGATGGGGGGGGAACCAATCTCACTGCCTTCTTAATTGCCTCAGTGATCGCCTCCGCCAAGTTTGCCACATCACCAGTGATTAACAGTCCCAGTCCCAGGTTTGTCATGTCTCCCCTTTGGTACATATTCATTCAGTTTGTAAGCACAATGCTGACCCGTGGTCCTACTCGTTCCAGGGTTACTCAGACAGAATCTTCTTCAGAGTCCTCTATATTCACAAAATGGCTCTCTAACACAAATTTAACCTCTACTTCCATAAATATTCCCTTGACAATACTCTAGAAATATTCAATCAGATCTCTGAATTTTTTTTAAATAAATTATATCTTCTTATAGTGAGTTTTACTTTATTTAAATACCGATTGTTAACCCTCACCTGCTCCCTGCGGGCTGGCTCAATGGAAATGAAGTAACCTGGAAAATGCTTGGATTTGGGCATTTTTCTATTCCATTTCCATTCCCATTTCTGGAACTAATTGAAACTAACCACTTAGCTTCATCCAACTTCTTTAAAATTCGTCTTTCCTTTTATTTCACCTCTTTCTTGACACAGGGAGCCCCTCGTTTCAGTAACCTTGCTGCAGGTTACAAAATGAGGCTTTTGTGGATCTCACAAAGCTGGGTACTGCTGGAGGGGGGCAGGCTTGCTACCCATTAGGGTCCTATGTACAGTTTGCTAGGTGATACTAGTAATTTTTTTAAACCAACTTCTACCTTTGGCCTTTCTTTGTCAGTGGTTTTAACCAGACACTGAGACGACCCAGTGTTTTCATCTAATGAGCACTAATCACCAAGGCATTGGGGCTGAGAAAGCAAATATGATAACTGTAGACAGACTCTGTATCAGGGCCTGTACAGATGCTATTCGGTGTCTAGTTTAAAAGGTAAAGACTGTCTGGTTAAACTTTAATTTCCCTTGTCACTCCCGCCCCCACAAAATCAATAATGACTTCCTTTGCCTTTACTTTTTTTGAAGTTCCATTACTGCCCTTTTGGCTGCCTTGGGTAGCAGAGTCTAACCCTGCCCAAGTACAGCTTCTGGAAAGCGGATCTACAGCATGAGGAGGCAGAGGGCAGAGGAGTTAGCAATAATTACATACACTGCTTCCGCATGCTTCCATTCATTTAAAAACGTTGCCTAAACAAAACGGAGGACTATCTGGGTGACATTGAGAAGTTAAGGGTCATCCTAGTGCATGAATCAATGATACAAGCTTTTAAAACCACGTGCACCTTTCTTAGAATCACTTAGAACGAGGTCCTAAATTCTCCGACGTTATCAAAACCAGTATGAACCATGGAGGCCCCGGAGCTCCGCTCCTATACGTTTAAGTATCCAGGCAGAGGCCGTAAATCTCACAAGTTTTTCAGAGGCAGAAATTACTGGGTCTCTAAACTGAAACGGCTGGACGCTTGTCCAGGCGCTGGAAACGCTGCAGGGTAAACCAGGCCCTCCTGCAGAGCTAAGATTTCCAGAGCATTTGTATGGAACTTTCCTGCCAAGAGTAGACACCAGTGTTATCCTTGGCAAGGAGAAAGCCAACTTGCAACGCAGAGAAGTTCTGAATTTTTTTTTTTCTGGTTTATTTTTTAAAAATTTTTCATCTCTTTTTTCTCCCTGTCTTCCTACCCTCTCTCTAAGTAGCCAGGTCTTTAAAAAGCAACAACATTATATATTGGTGTCAAGGGATTCCAAGTTTCAAAGGGCTTATGAAATGATGTTATTTATTGCAAACAAAGTTTGTAACTAGACTCTAAGTCCACACATAACCAAACAGATAAAGTAGTAGAAAAGGAGACCGGGCAGGCGGGGACAAAACACTTCTCCAAAGCGCTATGAATGTGGCATGAACAGGAAGCCAAGTCTGTAGCTCAGAGATAAGCATCTTTTGTCAGTAGATTTTGGTCCAGATAAAGCTCCATTTAGAAGACAGTTTTCTGCATACAATGCCTGGGCTGTCAGAGCGCTGAATTTGATCCAGCTAGTGAATTAAAAGAAATTAACCTTACAATAACTATCAATTATAAAGTCATTTTCGGGTGACCATTTTTCAAATCCCCATAAGGGTTGAGATCTAAGTAGCAAAAAAGAAAATAGAATGGGAATGAGGACATGGAATATGTTAAACATATTGCCTTCTGAAAAAAAATTCGTTTTTTATTTAAATGATCAAAATTGCTAGTCTCTGCTTCTTTAGATTATAACTTTTTGTTTAATTTCAGTGAATGGAAAACATTTTCTTAAGCAGTTAGAACATTAGATTATTGTCATTCTCTCTCGCCACTTCTCACATCATTTACAAAAAGAGGGTGTTGTCATTCCCTTCCGCTTATCCCTGAAACTTTACTTGAAATATACTTTAATACAATTCCACTGTATTGCGTCTCTCCTTCAAGTTCTGGGGTTTAAAGAAAGGGCTTCTGGAGCAGGTGTCATTCCTTCATTTCACAGACATGCATTGAGGCTCTGACAACAACGTCACTGAGAAAGCCACGCTTCCACCTTCCTAGGACTCATGGTCCATTGGGAGGGCCACGCAAAGGAACCGGAAAGTCACGGAAGTGTGACAAGTGCTGGGGCTGGGGCGATCACGAGACCCAAGGGGAACACAGAGCAGGTGGAACCACTTAACCGCACACCGGGGAGGTCAGCGAGGTCTGCGCAAGAGGCGACGGGGCTGGAGCGAGTCCCCGTACGCCGTCCTCTCCGCCACTTGAAAACAAGAACAAGTGCATGGGCACAAGGGGAGGAGCCTGAGCCAGGGACCGGTGACAGCCCACTCACTGAGCCCCCCAAGCCACTGTGTCCTCGCCTCTTGGCCAGAAATAACAAGGCTCTTCTCCCCTGGAGAAGGCTCCTGCTGGGATCAAAAGAAATGATGTGGTTTGTGAACACACGAGATAACTCTCAGGAATTCGCCTTCAGAAGAGCACTGTTTTCACGGCAAAAGAGGCTCTAGAAGCTGGAAAGGAAGGCAAACGGGACGCAGGAAAGGAGGCCTGCCATAAATTCAAAGTGAGTTAAGATTTTTGTTAAGCATCAAAAATCCACAAAAACCAGGATCTTCAGGTTGAATTTGCCTTAGCAATCTGCTCTCTGCTTTCATCATCTGATGCTCACCTTTCCTGCCACCCCCTCAGGAAAGCCCCTCATAACACGGGAGATTTCCTTCGGCTTTCTCACCTACAACTCCTCCTTTTCTTTTCAGCAATTTTGACAAAGAAAGGCAAAAAGGGGCCTCCTCCTTTTGTGACTGTTTCCTAAGTGGCTCCCACTGCTCATCACCTTTGGTTTCATGCCCTTGTGGAAGGCAAGAGCACCCTGGGCTCCCAATCAGTTCTTGTCTGAAATAAGTATGAGATATCATGCAGGGGTCCGATCTGCGGGGCCTCCGTTCCCAACATCCTCATTCGACAGACTAGGGGCTCTGGCGTGTCCTTCAATTCAAGGCAGTATCTCCCTCAAGATATTAATTAACTTCAAAGGCAAAAGGAGTAACTTCACAGTGGGGACACTCGGCAGATGCTTGAGTCAAGGTCAACATCGCTGTTAATGGAGACATATGGCCAGCAGGTGCCCCGCTGTGAGGCACTGAGCAGGGCACAACATTACTTCTATGGCATTCTTGCCCCAAATGCATAACCTCAATTCGACCATGACGGAAGTATCAAAGAAACCCAAATTGAGGGACATTCTACAATATAAGTCCCCAGTTCCATTCGAGCTTATGAAAGACAAGGACAACCTGAGGAACTGTCAGATTGCGAGACACCGAGGAGACATGACGACCAAGTGCAGCATGGCGTGCCGGACTGGGTCCTTAACCAGGGAAAGGACATTAGAAGAGAAACTGGTAAGATCGAATAATGGCAATAGCATCGCACCACTGTTCATTTCCCAGTTGTGATAATGGTTGTACTGTCACCATGCAAAATGCTAACATTCGGGGAAGCTGAATGAAGGGCATAAGGGAACTTTATTATTGTTTGCCACTCTTCTGTATGCCTGCCATGACTTCGAAATAAAAGGCTTAAAAAATTCTAGTGACTTTTACTGGGTTTTGCTTTGATTTTCCAGCTTTTGCACAGATTCTCTGAAGTTCTTTATTTCAGAAAACCCTTTCCAGGAACCTACACTCAGAAAATAAATTCATGCATTCCCAACATTTCATCATGCCCAAGACAACAGAAGGAAGAAACATGCCATTCCATTTATAAACCACTTCACAAACACAGAGAGAGGGAAAATAAGTTAACAAATCAATAGTAATAACCCATGATTTAATGGTTATAAAGTCGGGGCTGTTTATTTTTTGTCACAAGACAGGAAGCAGAGCTCTAAGTCTGCAGGTCTGCCTTTACGGCGACTCAGCTGCAGGGATGGAGGGGGCCCTCCCGCCCTCTCGCCCTGGGAGGTCCCCTTACGAGCTTCTCCCACAGAAGGAGGAGTCAGTGGAACCGGCTGATCACAGAGACGCTGACTGCGCCATCCATAGGAGGAAGTAGCCTCCCTCTGCCTGAGAGGCACGGACCACCTTCTCTCGCCGCCCTGCTTCCACCCAGCCATGCAGGAATCTGTACTTTGCCTCTTTCCCTCTTCTTGAACATGGGGGTTGAGGACAGGGGACGCAGGAGGGCTATCAGAGACTCTCCGTAGGCTGTGAGAACAGCAGAGGCCCGCGCAGGGACTCAGCACACACTTCTGTGGCTTTGACAATGTGACACCTTGATTTTTCTTGACTCTGCGCTCTCAGTACAATCCCTCAAGATCTTGGTGGGGAGAAAATGTCCTTTTCATGTATAATTTAGGCATCCTGACCCCTATACAGATAATACTATCAAAAACCCACCCACCTTTTAACAAAGAACTGAAGGAAACAACTCTTAGATATCCTCAGAGCAGAGCAAAGTATCTACGCGCGGAGGGAGTGAGTTAAGCCCAGGGAGGTACCGTCTGCATTACCTTCTTAATGAACGCCACCGAAAATGTGTCCCAGGACACTATTCCATGGTCCATCAGCTCCACAAAGGCAGTCAGGGTGAAGGACAGCATGTCCCCAAAGCTGGAAAACACAGGGAGGCACAATGGTCACGGGCCAGGAGTTGAGCACAAGGAAAGACGATGAAGGGACAGAGACCCTTTACTGTCCATGGGAGCCAACGAGGAAGATGAGGTATAATTCTCTGAAGAGGACTGGCACTTTGCAAAGGATCTGTGTGGTCTCTATGCACCTGCATGTGTGTATGTGTCTGTCTGTCTGTCCAAGTGCACACACACACACAAGCTCAAAGATACAAACGCATAGGTAAGTAAACATATTCCTTTCTATGTTACATGGGCCAGTGTTTTACCTTTACACAATGTCTATGGAAATAATGGCTGTTGGCAGGCAATAGATTTGCTGTGATTCAGAAGCCTGCAGGAAGGTCTGATGTGAGCATCAGAAACCCAAGCAGAGAGGTAGCGAGCTCAGGTAAAAGCCGTTTTGTCCCTCATCAGACGGTGTCCTGATTCCTGGTGCCTTCAAAACAGTGCTTTAATAGACACCGAATCTTCTACAGAAACTCGCCTGTCTGGTAAATTTTCATCATAGTAAGTATTAACTTGAATCTCTTAAGATAAGAACTCTCCACGTTCACTGATTTTGCTCATCGGGGCTTCTACGCTATACACAAATGCACTGATTCATAGGCTTGGCTTTTAAAAAAATAAAGTTGCTTCTTTCCATTTTCAGTCTGTAGACTCATATATACCACAACTGCTACGCTGCAAGTTCTCATAAAATGTTTACACTGACTGTTCCCATCAATTTTCAATTAATAGAATAGAAAGCAGGCTCGTGTTTCTCTAGAGCAGCCGTACAATTCTCCTTCTTCGTGTTCTCAGCCCAGCCTCAGCAGTGACCTTGGAAAGCCTGCTTCGCCCAGAAGCTGTGATGCTGAAAAGACACCTGTGGAAGAGGAAGCGGCTCTCAGGAAAGGACCCTGATCCAAAGGGACAGAAGTCAGAGGACCTGAGGCACAAGGGACAGAAATGGGGAAGTGCGTGGTTCCTGGGGTCAGACGGCGGGTGGCCCCCTCCAGCTCTCGGTGGGAAGTTACTGATGCAGTTTCTGCCTCAGTGTCCTCCTTTACTAAAAAGGGGGATAGTGCTCATGGTGGCAGTGACAATACCTAACCCAGAGGATTGTCTGGGAGGTACGACAAGCTACCATACTGACAGCCCTCCAAGCAGGTAGAATGCAGCCTTGGAGTGTGAGCTGTGATCATCATGCAAAAGTGAGGTCTGAACAAGGTAACCAAAGCCTGTGATTTTCAAATGTGTGCCTTCATTGTGTTAAGATTATCTGTCTCTGGAGCCAGAAAAATAAAACTGGCAGGAACGTCACACTGTTCAGGCCGGAGAGGGAAGCAGCAAATGCTTTTTAAAAAGACTTTTTTCTGAGTCAGATGGGTGCTCCCAATCTTACAGGTGCCCCTAGGTGGCATCAGAGGATCGTGCCCCAGAAAAGAAATTCCAGACAAGAAAACAAACTCACTTGAAGGAGAGAAAAGGAGGAAGACAGGAGAAAAATGGGTTGAAAACAGCAGCAAGAAAGAGTAAACAAAGTTCCAGAATGTCTCTTTCTACAGACAATGAGTCAAGAAAATCCAAACATTACACTGGAAAAAAAAAAAAGAAAAGAAAAGAAGAAAAAAAAAGAAACGAAAATGAGAGAGCCATGTAATAAAGCAATTAGTAAGATTTATTAATAGATTGTGCAGGCATTAGTATTACTGTGGTTACATTATTACAGAATAATGCATAGTATTTGTAGTAAAACTATTAGCTAATTTATGAATTTATTATAGCATTAGCAGTAAACAATATTAGCTAAATTTTTTAACTTAAAAAAAGGAAAAACAGCAAGCATTTAACTAATAGTTGCCATCTGCTCACATCCTGCAGGCCCCAAGACCTCATCCACTGCAGACCCCCATCTCCATGACTGGGGGCCTCCAGGCCAGGCCCCAGGGCGGCCCAGGAGTCACTGCTAACAGAATGGGCAACGCAAAGGCAGGACAAAGGAACACAGACCCTTTGGGCATCCACCTCTTCTTCACATTCCCTGTGGCTAGTTGAGGTTGGGGATAGAGGTGGTATTAGTCTCCGTGAACCGCGTTAGAAGCAAAAGCTAAATCATATTTATGTTTCTCATTATCTGAAGGCAAAATGACTTTGTCCTCTGCACAATAAACCCATAATCCACGTGGCCTTAGTAATGGTTGGGGACGGTCCCCCCTTCCCAGATGCTCCAGAACTCGGCCTGCAGGCCCCTCCTGTAAGGGCCTTGGAGAAAAGGCAGGCGGAGAGAAAGGGAAGGAGTCTCCCTCGGCTTCCCGACCTCCAAGTTGCTTTGGGGCCAGCGTTTCAGTCTCCGGGGTGGTCAGGGAGGCGGGGTGCCCGTTCTGAGAGAGCAGGCTGGGCTCTCTGCATTTCGCAAATTACCCGTTAGGGTGAGTGATGGATAAGTCAGAGGACAGCTTCTTCGCATCACACGCCCAGGTGCCCAAAGGGAGGGCTGCTTTCTTGATCCATCTAACGACATATTATAAAAATGTTATATGACATATTTTACCTAAATATTATCTAATACAGCTTGTATATATTTTATATACATATTTTAATAGATAATTACATATATAGTATAAAGATGTTTTAGACACATGATATATAAATGTTATTAGATAGATCTATCTATGCTGCGCTGCCTATTGTATTAAACATCTATAATGCACATATTATGTAATACACTCTCTATACAGTGTACAGAGAGCATATATGATTCACTGTGACTGGTCGCTGGATGGCACACTCGGTTTCCAGGAGGGAGGACTTTTTCAGAAGTCAACTTCGAGCCCCCAGCTGCAAGGACAGGATGGCCACACTAATGTGTCATTACGTTCCGGATCGGTGGACTCATCGCTTTGTTCCCTGAATGAATGGGGCGGCCCCACCCCCAAACCTAGACACAGGTGTGCACTTCCGCTTTCAGAGGAGCCACGCCGGCCCCAAGGGGGAGAAGGCGGGGGCCAAGCCTGACCCCTGAGCTGCAGCAGATCCAACACAAAGCAACGACACGGCACCTGCGGGAGCACTGTTAATTGGTTTGTTAACGTTGTATGACATGCTATGGTGAAGATTCTGTAGAGCTGCCTGCCACAAATCACACCAACTGCAAACTTTCTAGGTCGGTAGAGAGCCGCCATCCCAGCCAACACGCCACGTGTGCTGCAACGATGCAAATAAATGTTTCTCACCTACTCGGCAGAGACCGTCTTCATTCCAGTAGCTTTCAGCCAATCTCCCAGCATTAGAATGCACGCTGCTAAGTTTATAAAAGAATAGTGCTTCTAAATGTTTCCATGGGGTGCCGTGCCCAAGATAAGTGGAGGAAAGAGGAAATAAAGGCCAGTTTTAAAGCTATCAATAAATCACACTGAATACGTACTAAACTGCCCACGTTACTGAATATAGTTCTGCCCTGCTCTGTGCGTTTCCCCACATACAACAGGTTCTTGAATAACATCATTTCGTTCAATGTCGTTTTGATATAACATCGATGAGATGCCACAGGAAGTTAAATCTTGTTTACATCAGTTAGCCTGTGGAAAACTGCTTTCCTTCTGCGGTGTTCTGCCGTGGTTCCAAGGACCTATCAATGAAGTCAAGTGACAACTTAACTGCAGTTTCCTCTGTTTGTGGTAAAACGCATGCACATTGAAATGTGTGGATTTCTACATCGCCCTTTGGGCATCACCTTGACCTTCAGAATTAGGGCGTGATGTAACGTTCTTTTAGCTGCTTTGTTAGAAGTTTAACTTGGGATCAGTTCTGGACCCTTTATGCCACTGACGCGTCCATCGCCTTTTAACAGTGTTACATTGTCTTAAGAACTAACTTTGCAGTAGTAAGTCGTGAAATCAGTTAGTGAAATCCTTCAACTGTAGAGATCTTTGTTGTTTTTTTAGGACTGTTTTGGCTGTTCTATGCATTTAAGTTTTAAGATTGTCTTGTAATATCTTTTCAAAAAACTGTATTGCATGGAACCTGAAGATAAATTGAGGGAGAATTACCGTATTACCAATACTGTGTCTTTCAAACTCTGAAATGGTACCTTCCCCTCTTACTTAGTTCTCCTTTAATTTCTTTTGGCAGTATATTTGCTTCTCAGTAAACAGATAGCGTATGTCTCTTGTTAAATTTATTCTTAATAATTTTATGATTTTTGACACTTCGTAAAGAAATTTTTTTAACTTCATTTTTCCAGTTGTTTGTTGTTAATCATTTAAGTGATGCCAAATACGTCACCTTTATATACCAATGTTGTATCCAAAAACCTTGCTAAATTCAGTTATGAGATCTAGCAATGTCTTTGTAGATTTCTTAGGATTCTTTACCTAACAATCTCATCTTCTTACAAACAGAGTTGGTTTTACTTTTTCCTTTCTGATCATACGTCTTTCATTTCTTTCTTGACTCAGTGCTGTGCCCACAGTACAATGGTGAGCAGAAGTGCAAAACACATTTGCCTTATTCCCAGTCTTTAGCAGGAGGAAGTTCAGTCTTCTACTGTGAGGAAGTACACATTTCTTGTCAATTGCCTTCGTCAGGCTGGGAAAGTGGCCTCTATCCCCAGATAGCCGAGAACTTTTGTGAATCAATGTTGGACTTTACTAAATGCTTTTTCTGTAGCTACGATCTAGGTTCTGTTTCTATTTAAATTACTTTCTCCTTTCTTTTACTAAGGGCTGAATCAAGCACAGCGACTGATTTCCAAACATTGAACCATTCCTGAAAGAAACCTTTATCAACTGTAAAGTAGCATCCTTTTTATAGACTGATCAATTATATTTTGTTTATATGTCACACCTCTGTTCATCTGATGAGCTACAGTTTTTCTTTCCTGTATTGTCTCTGCCAGGTTTTGCTATCTGGGTTATAGGGTATCATTACTTAGTCTGATTAACCTCCTCTGCCACTTCAAGAGCCAGGGCCCTGAGCACTGATTTTGTCTCCGATCGATGAACGAAAATCACAGTTCACACGCAGATCCACTTCCAACACCTCCGCATACCAAAGAACAAAACTAGGGGAGATAAGTTTTAAGACATCGCTTTGGCTTCAGAGCCCCAAATTCCCCTACATTAGCAAGATGCATGAGGTTGTTAGAGAAAAACTCGGTTTGAATCCCAGTTCCACACCCCAATTTTAACTCCTGCATGAAGGAAATGATGCTAATTTTACCAATCTTGGGTGGTGGATATGAGGGTGAATTAGAGTGTAAACACGTGGCAGTGCCCAGGGCAGGATAAACTCTCAAAAACAGTGGCTCTGCCATTGCCATTCAGTGCTCCTACTATATGGAAACTATGTATCAGGATAAGATTTCAGGGGCTTTATCCTAAAAACCCAAGATTGCTTTCTATACTTTATTACGATTTAATAACGAAAGAGTTCCTGCAACTAACATTTTTCTGTTGGGGGGGCAGGGTAGGAGAGGGTAAATCACTCGACAGCAATACCCTACCCTGAAGGTCACCGGGATTTTCCCTGAGGGCTTACAAAATACGGTGCACATTTTCAGATGCTTTTCAGTCTTCCTCCTCAAACTGAAATGATCTGCTTAACAACTTGGTAAAATGGAAATTTGTTCAGCCTACTACAGAGAGTTTTTAGACCCTCTTCGGTCTCATCTTGTTTCGTGGACAAGAAAGGCACTGAGGACGAAAAACTCTTAAGATGGAAGAAGTTCTGAGAGTTCCAGGCAAAATTATTATGCGATACACTGAAGACAAGTGACTGAGCACTTTCTCAGACTCAAAGTAAATAATTTTCATTCCATACAGCAACCCTGAGATTTGTTGTTTTTTTTTTTAACTGAGCCACTGAAGAAAATTAAAGGCTTTTGACTTTGAACATCACATAGGCCACAAAAGAGAAAGTTTTTGTTTAATGCAATACATAAAATTATGCCAGCCTTGCTTCGGGAGAAGGGCAGCGGTCCTGATGGGCTCATTTTGTGGGTGCGAACATAAAATACCCTCCCTGCCACAAAGCAGAAAGGGAAATCAATTTTTAAAGAACTTGTTTATAAGAACATCAAAAAGCAGGGAAAAAAATCACTCAAAATAGCTAAATGCACAGTTATCAGAGGACAAGGACTAATGCAGAGAAGGGAGTGTTACATAATCTGTATCAACTGATCATAAATTCTTACCAAGGCTTCATGATCTTCTGCAACTTCTGGTATCGTCTGCAAAAATGTAAGAACAATCATGTGAGGAGCATGTTTGAAAGCAATGATTTTTATACAAATCAGGTATCGTGAAGACTTAACTGCCATGAAGTAAGGACATCATAGTCCCTCTGAACCATTATTCAAAGTAATAAATTGGTGTTCTCTAATGATAAGACACAATCCAAAGACAAGACTGAAGTACTGAAACCAACCTATCGCATTTACTTAAGAGTAAAGGCAATGAGAACGCTCCACCTGCCCCAGGATAGATATGTGGTCAAGGCAGGAAAATCCCTAGAGATAAGAATGGGCACATTTTCCATGCAAAAGGCGAAACCTAAAAGTACCAGACCAATTGCTCTGAAGTACATCCTCAACAATGAACACGCCGTTGCCTATCTTCCTTGGGTAAAATATCCACTGATTTTACCTTCCCTTTTCTTTAGAGAAAAAAAAAATTCTGAAGGAAGACATCCTGAGACATTGCAATGGTCTCAGACAACGGATGGGACTCCAGGGTGGTAGCCGGCAGAAAAATTAGCGTGCAATAGACACTCTTTTCTGCAAGAAAGGACGGTGATGCTTCTTAAAACTCTGGGGTCAAGAACATAGGGAAGCAAGTGATTCTAACCTTATCAAGCCCCTGGTACCCCCCAAGCCTGCCAAATCTCTCTGCCAGGAAGTACCTTCTTCCCTCCGTATTGGCTACTCCACCCCTCCTGCCCAACCACCTAGGTCCTACCCCAAACTGTCCCGGTTCCAAGATCCTCTGGAGCCTCCCTCTGATTTCCCTTCCTTGGCCAGACTGAGCCCGCCCGTGTCTGCCTATGCAGAGGCCACTTCACCTATATGACTCAGGACATCTCGCTGCCCATCCAGCTCCCTGAGGGCAGGGTCTTGGCACGGTGCCCACCTCTCTAATGCCAGGTACATGCAGAACAGAGGTAGGTGCTCAGTAGGTGGCTGATGAGTAATGTGGCTCTTCCGAAGTTAAGTTTCACACTTGCAACCACATACAGTGTAACCACTTCAGAAACACAACTGACCACAAGGTCAGGTCTGGTCTTTGGTAAAACTGGGGGTTTAGAAATGTACGTAAAGAACTATTCCTCTTTCTCCTCCCCTCCTTTACTTGCCAATCTTTTAAAAAAAGGAAGGGGGTGGTATTGGCTTCCTTCTTTCCTCCTTTGAAGAGTCCTGGGTAGTGTGAAGGAGCCGGTGGCCACCCAGGGGCAGGCTTGAGCACAGGTGGGACCTCTTGGAAGGAATGACCCTAACCTTCCACTAAAGAAACTGGGCCTCCTTGGAGAAATGACTCCAGCTGGGGTTGGGGCAAGGAAAGATTTAGATAAGTCTGGAACATCTCACTGAGCCAAAAAGCAGAAAAATGGTCAAAGAATAATGGGAGACAGGTCAGAAGGCCACAGAAGGCAGCCTGAAGAAGGTTCCACAGCCAAATCTGGGACAAACTGAGCATCAAAATAAATAATAATGGTGATAGATTATAGCCCAGTAAAGAAAACAGGAACAAGTAAGTCCACATTGCTTTATAGCGCGGTGTGCCAGTGTTGCCGAAGACCCAAGTCTCTGGGGGAAAACATACAGACCTCATTTGTACCATTTTCCATGGTATAACTACTCCGAAATTATGCATTCGTTAATGACAAAGGGGGGTGGGAGCATTTCGATGCAGACACCTGGAAGGTGCTATGTTAAGAGGTAAAGAGAACACCAGTAATGAGACAGACATTATGTAGGTGTCCATCAATAGGGTGCAAATTTAAAAAAAAATACACACACACAAGCATCTGTGATATCCCAGCCAGAGACATATACCTAGGTCTAAACTTTGGATAAAACTGGGGTGGGGGGTGTGTTTCTATGGAAAATCACACAGCATTTATACGGACAGCACACCCTTCCGGGTGACCAGGTTGCAGCCTCATTGTCTCACTGATGCATATGTATATTCTGTCCTGTCTGTTAGTAATTTGGCTTCTTCCCTGAAGGTGAAAAACCAGCTTTGTCTCCATTTGCAATTCATTTCAGCATTCCTGGTCTCCAAATAAACTTGAGCCCTTTTAACTTTTCCTTTGAAATGGTTAAAACATTCTGCCTGATTCTCTCATTTCCCATGAGTGAAATGAATTCTTTTAACATGTGTTCATTTTTATATAAATGCCATGCTTTTATCTTTTCCTGAAAATTACCGTTAATAAATTACCTTTTAGCAAACCCAAATTGGAGGATAGTCTACGAAAAGGCTCACCTATGTTCTTAAAACGTGCCCAACTCGTGAGTGAAAAAAGAAAGAGTTCCAGACTGAAAGAAATTAGGAAGAGATGGTACAACTGGGTGAAAGATGCTACCTTTAGTTAGATTTTTGTACTGATGTGAAAGGGCACAACTGGGACAACAGGTGAAACTTGACCTTGCAACTTTTCCATTCAGTGTGTGAATGTTAAATTAATTAAGCCAGGAGGCCAGTGGACTGCGTCAGAACTAATGCCTTGGTGGCCTATGAAAGCCAACCCAAAAGCTAAGCCCAGTCACTGCCTCAAGATTTCAACCAATCACAGCCAATTAGGCTTTAACGGTAGCGAATCGGGTAATTCCTTTGTTTTGCTCTGCCTCTTCTCTATAATAGCGTTTCCCCTGGCGTATCTGTGGGTGGCGTATCTCTAACCACCGCCAGTTTGGCTCTGATATATTTGAGCTGATTTCTGCTCAAATAAATTCTTAAAATTTTTAATATGCCTCAGTTTATCTTTGAATGGAAATGTTTCAAAATAAATCATATAGAGTGAGTGTGTGTGTGTGTGTGTGTGTGTGTGTGTGTGTAATATATGAAGCAGTCCCCTCAAGGTTTCAAAAGAGCCTTTGGGCCAGGGGCCTGAGCGCCCTCAGTTTCGGGGTGTGTGCCGCCTCCACGGCCGCCCCTGACCAGAGTGCAGAGGTAAACTCAGTGCGCCGTCGCGAGTCACACTGTTCTGCTTCTCAGCGTCCTCCCATTAGCTTCAGATGGAGCAAAGGCAGAAGAGGAGCGTTTTTGTCGCGATGTGTCTTCCTGGCTGAGGTTCTTTCTCTGCGCGCTCACAAGGCCCATTTTTAAAGGAACGCCACAAGGAGAACAAATGGTTCTAGAAGGGCTGATGTTTCCGAGGCCGCACGCCTGTCGTCTCAGCCCAAGGTATGGCATTCTCCTATAGCAGAGGATAATCTCTCCGATCAGGCTGTGGGTCCCCTTCTGTCCAACACGGGAGAGAGGCAGAGACACACAGACAAAGCAAACCGAGGTGGGGTGGAGGGAGACCTAGTTGAAGGAATTTTCTGCCCCAGGGCCCCTGACAAAGAGGTCTGCGGTTGGCCCCTTTGGCGTTTGTGATGCAAATGCGTGGCGGGGCCCAGCGGGGCTGCTAATCCGGAACTCCGGGAGCTCCGCGGGGTGCAGGTGCCAGGACGGCAGGCAGAGGGAGCTGCACGCCCGCCTGCGTAGCAGCTGGGCCCACAGGCCACACGGGGCAGCTTCTTTGGGCGGGTCCGGGGAGCTGTCTGCTCTTCCAAGGTGAAGTGCAGACCATGCACCTGTGCCCTGCATGGGGCCTTCCAGAACAGCCCTGGTTTATGGGCCGCACCAAATTCTCAGAAGCAAGAGCATGAGTTACCACTGATAATCCGTGTCCGGAGACACAAAGTGACTTTGGAAAAAGAAATTCACCATCGAGGAGAAGAGAAAATTTCACAATTTCACAAGAGGTCACACACTGTCTGAAACTGCCAGCTGCCACTCTGTATCCCGTCCCCACCCCATGTGCCTAACCCAGTGTCAGGAATATTCAGCCCTCAAATAACACCCACTTTGCTAAATGAATAAAACCTACAAATCCATTTTCAAGGGTAGGTGGTGGGCAATGCCAAAGCGAAGACAGCATTCAGGGTGCTTGACACTACTCATGCCTTAATCTTCTCATGGAAGAAACTGATGCCAGCAAGAAGAACATGATCTGAACAGTGAAAGTTTAACATGAAACGGCTTGTATGTTAATAAACAGTGTCAACAATTTTTATAAACACAAACACACATAATCAGACATACACACGGGAGGACTGTCTCTTCTGGGTCATGTGTATGACAGAATGGGGAGGGAGCTAATAACTGAAACAATTAATGTTGTTTGTTTCTAAGACCACTGGTTGGGGGTTTTCTCTATGTCTAAACTAACTGTGCGACTCTTTCCACTTTCCTAATACAGCCAAATTTGGGGGGAATGACTTCAAACCAAGCAAATATAAAGTACTTGTAAAGTCCCCGAATTACGGAGAACTCACAGCCCTCACTGCTATTTTTCTTAGAAAAGTTAGAATCCCTAAGGGAACGCCTGCCCCGCACTGACCAGAGTGTTGGAAATGCACACTCTCGAGCCCCCACGGTCAAGTTTGAATTAGGACATTTCAGCAAGCTACAGGGACATTCTTGTTTGAAAACAGCTTTAAAATTGGGCATAGCTTCTGCATCGGGAATTTTACTCCAACAAAATAACTTACATTTTCACAAGGATTTTACTAAATGAAAAGCTGTGATTGCAAAACACTGACACTCATGGAAAAAAAACTGAAAACAATGTAAATGTTCAACAACAGGGAGACAGTTAACTATACCAAGCCCATCCTTCCCATTATGCTGTCTTGTGTATCAGCTGAACCTTAGCAAAGCTTTAACAATGAAATAACACGCAGACAACAAATATAATGAGGGGGGTGATATCTGGTTACACGAAAATACCATCAGGTATACAAGCAGGCTACAAAGAGCATGCCTCTTATGATTCTACTTCTGTGAAGCCTGGGCATGTGCATGTGCATGTAAAAGAATATAAGAAAAGTATGTACGCCACCATGTGAAAAATGTTTGTCTCAGGAGAGTTAAATTAGATGCGATTCTTATTTTCCTACTTCTGCTTATTTACATTTATTTTTAAACAGTAAACATAATTTTTTATTAAGGACAAGGTAATTTTTAAAAGCTGACTTTTTGCACATACACATGTTAAACTTTTTTCACTCTAGACTTTTCTGTCCAGGGTGGTGCTAACAGCTTACTCATATTCCAAGGGTGGAATTTTCCTGTCAGGTTGCCAAGCGGGGAGGAAACTCTCAAGGTGCTGCCCTTTCATTCTTGGAAATGCGCCCCCAGCCCCGCTCTCTGACTGTTTAACAGAGGGGGATGTAGGGTAAGCGGCACAGGAAGACTCCAAGAACATGGGGTTTCATTAAAACCCGAAGAAAAACAGCGCTATTCACCACATGGAATTGAGAGTTGCAGGTACAAATTTTTCTTCTTTAGAATAAAATAAGATTCATTATTTCTGGGAAATCTTTTCATGCCCGTTTTTTAAAAACTCTGTCCATTCCGGAATGTTCCCTACCATTTCCTTACTCAGGATGGGGTACCAGGTGCCCCCACAACTTCATTTGCTTCCACACTTACTTACATGTCAAGCTGAAACTAGGAATGGAATTTCCAAATTCCACCAGGGTGAAAAAATTAAATTCATGTTTTAAATGCGGTACTCTGCCAAAGTGACACTTCCCCATTGCTCCTTTGTGGCTAATTTTGCCCCATGGCCCCTTCTGGTACCAGCTGGAGAGAGACCTTTAAAAGCTCAGCCTTGGGTAATGACATGCGGGCGAATAATCTCTGAATCTCATTATAGCTCAAAGGCAGGAGAAAAATTCCAGCTACATTTCTTCAGTTCCCTAACATTTCCGCAGGTCCTGCTCAGAAACCTCTGCCTTCCCCAGCCGGAAGTCCACCCAGGGTCCTGACTAAATGCCTTCCAAACTGCAGGATCTATTTAATTTGTGTGGTGTCTATTCCAAAGGTTTCCTGTTAATTAATTAAAGTCTTGCGTGAAGTTTACGTGAGAAGCCAGGTTTCCTTATAAGAAAAATGCCTTTCTCTTTTCCTTTTCATCTGAGCAAAAGATCTGGGGGGGGGGAAAGTAGCTGAGGATCAAATGAGCAGCTTCGGGGATGAGTGGCAGGACCCTGTGGAAGGCGGGCAGGAGGCTGTGCAGGACTGTGAGCTTATGTAAAGTGGAGGGCAGGCCAGGAGGGGCGGCCCAGAGAGACCCCAGTCCTTCCCCGCACCACCGCACCACGGCTAGCTGGCAGGGCTCGCTTGAGATCCGGTCTTCAGTTTTGTTTGCCTAAAACCTAACAAATCGGGGGGGCTTATGAATTATTAATAATTAAATGTTACGCTGACTACAATGCTTTTTTACAAAAGGAAATCAATTACTGCAGGCCACGTAAAGTCATTCAGTATTGACAATCTCTCATGCTGTCCCCAGTCTTTAGTCTGAGGCATGTGACTCTTTGGGGCCACTCTGGAGACCAAGGTAGGTTATACCGTAAGGCAACGGCACAGATAAAAAGTAATAATGTTGAAAGACAAATACACAGTATCAGTTTTGACTTTTTCTTTTTAAGAAAAATAGGTACTATCACTCTGATAAGTGTTCTGGGCTCAATTATACTCCCCTCAAAATTCCCATCATGAGTTCCTGATCCCCAGTATTTCAGAATGGGACAGTATTTGGAGATAAAGCCTCCAAGGAGATGAAAAGGTTAAAATAAACCGTAAGGGTGTGTCCTAATCCAATCTGACCAGTGTCCTTATAAGGAGAGGAAATTTGGACACACAGAGGCCTTACGATCTGTGCACACAGGGGACAAGCCCAGTGAGGACAGGGAGGGAGGCGGCCGCCTCCAAACCCAGGAGAGAGGCTGCAGAGGAAACCGCCCAGCTGACACCTCCGGGCTGTGAGAGGATAAACGGCCTCGTGGAGCCACCCAGTCTGTAGCATTTTGTGCTGGCACAGCAAACTAACTGGTGAAAAATGTCAAAATGCGTAACTGCCAGCCTCAGGTGGTCTGAGGGCTCTGCCCCAGCCCTTTATTTGGGGTGCATTTCACAGGGACCTCAGCCTTCTGTGCATTTACCATTGTAACTGCAATTACCATTGCAATTCAGGTAAATCTACGCCTACTGGCACAACATTACTCTGAGTGTTGGAAAACTTAGCCCTTGGATACCTAGGTCTCATGTAAGCAGGGTACTTCACAGGTGGATCCAGGACATAGCTTTTGATGTTGTACATCACTAGCGGGGACTTTGGCAAATCCATAAACGTGGGAACATTTTGACCTTCTGATTAAACACATTGTAAATGTGACCAGGGCAGGACCCCGCGGGGCTCCGCGTCTGGCCAAAAGCAGTGGTGGGCCCAGAGCGGGCCAACCACGTGCGGCCATCCCATGAAGTCATCGGCAGTTCCCAGAGAAGGGGTTCGTCATCACCAGGAACGAGGAAGGAGGGCTCTCGCACAGGCCACGCGGGGGTCCGGCCTGGAGCTTCTGGCCTGGGCGGAGCCGCCGCCTCCTTCCTCTTAGGCCGCCTGGGCCCCTCGCCTTATTCGACTTCCCTCCGGCTGTTTCCAGCTGCAACTCCAGTTTATAGTAACCCCTTCAGATTCTCTTAACACCCAGAATTCAAGTCTCCGTGCCCGCTCTAAGCTGATGTGTGCCAAAAAGTCATGAGTCGTACTTTAGTCTTTGTTCGAAAAATAAATGACAGCTGCCTGGAGCTGGTCCTTCCCAGACGCCCACGCGGGCTCGCCATCCCCTTAGATTTATTAACCACCCCCATTCACACTCAAATATTGTCTCTACTTGTCTGTGAGGTAGGACCCCCAACTCCAAACTCTACAAAACATTCTTACGTGGGAGATATTCCTATTGCTATAAAACATCCTCTCTTTCCATAAGAAACAAAAAAGAATCTTTCACTGGTGCCAAGGGCAGAGACTAAATAATGCCCAGTGTAGGAGGAGACAGGAAGGGAGGGAGGGAGGGAGGGACGGAGGGGGCTGGGGAGGCTCCAACATGCAGTCATCCGTTTATTCTTTGAATCACTAGGTCCTGGAGAGAGATTTAAGTGACTCAGGTTTAAACCCCACCTCTCAAGGATACTCTTTCTGAATAAGTATCTGCCTAACTCTGCCCATCATTAATTTAGCATATTCATATGTAATTAACAAAGTCAGCACTTCCACATACTCAAACCGGCAAGTTCTAACAGCCTATCCTGGTGGCAGTGACCCAGTGGGAATCAGTCATTCTGTGTGGCCCCACCCTGGCGGTCAGTGGTCCTGGGTGTTTTCTCTCCGCACATGTAAGAGCTACATCCTAACAGTCCCCGATCCCGCCAGAGAATCAAAGCCTTCCCTAGGAAGGTGAGCCCCTAGTCAAAATGCCCACCTCTTTCTTGCTCATGCTGGGATCAAACTCCTTCAAGGCCCACTGACTGACACCCCCTCTCTGTAAGGCTCTGGGAAGTAGCCAGTCCAACCTCAAGACTTGAAGCCTTCAGAAGGAATTCTACCTCCACTGACTGCTGCCTCCATAAATTTTGGGGTGGCAAGTTTCACATCTTTTTAAATATTCCCAACGTTGACTCTTTTGCACTGTTGGCATTAAGTAAATGTTTATTGCATTTAATTTTAGATAATTAAGGTCACATATTTCATCATTCAAACATTAATTTTTAAAAACTGACTTCAGGGATACTATTTTTGACCTGGTTTAAGACTGTAAGATGTTATTCTCATTTTTTTTTAACTGAGTCGGAGAAGAAATTTTTCTTGTGGCTAGACGAGGGATGTAAGGGCTTTCTATTTTGTTGGATTATTATTTTAGTGTTGGAAAGGCCCTTTGAGATAATGACCTAATCTTTTTCCTCATAAATCTGAAATTTCATGTTATCTTATGGAATTCGACCTTGGCTTAGATACTGGCTAATTGGTCGGCAGACAATATAGTGATATTTAAGTGACAAACACGCTCCCCAGGCACTATCTGGAAAACCATTTCTTTCTTTTTCCTGAGTCTAGCTGATTTCTGGTCTTTAAAACTAGAAATAGCAATGTAAGGAAAGTAACGAATACCCAGCATGCAAGAAAGAACAGGGCAGGCTGGCAGTCCGGGCGAAATGCGCTTACTCAGTGCCACTTTCCACCATCTGAGTGAGGAGGAAGATGCCGTCCAGGTTTATAAACTCCTGCGCAAAGGTGACATCCCGGGACAGGCTGGCCAAGTCCTTCAGGGCTTCCAGCTTGGAGTCCATACTGGAGGACTGGATCCGCTCATGAAGCTGCTGGGCGTTCTGGGCCTTAGGGAGGCAAAAACAGAGGAAGCCGCAACAAGAAAAATTAATGTTTCGTTCACAAAGAAACAAAGAAGAGCGAGGCCCAAGGCACAAGGCAACATGTAGCCAATGCCAAGGGCGGGTTTCCAGCCATAGCGACTCCACCTTCAGGTCACGTCTGTTCCTTCCACGGCAGGAATGAATCAGTTGCCTTCTTCTGACTGGGCCCAGGTTTCCATCTCCCAGAAAAGAGCTTTCCGCGGAAACAGAGCAGGTGTGGCAGTGAGGAGGGGAAACGGGGCATGTGTTTACCGTTTAAGTAACATTTTGATCTATACATGACAGGAAACTTTTTGCTTAGTTAAGCAATTACACAAACTTATCCAGCGTGTTCCCCAGGTCCGTCACTGCTCTGAGTGATAACTGCCTACACACTAAAGCATCATCAGACGCCCAGCACTGGGTTACTGACGATCTTCCAGCACAACCACGCTTATAAATTTCACTTCCTGACAACATGTGTTTCCCATACATTCGCTACTTACTGCACACATTTGTAACAAAATAATTAGGGAACCAAATTAGCAGCTTCGCCTAGGACTAGGCTTCTCTTTGAGGCACTGGCAGCTGGCTTGTGCAGGCAGTGCAGGCGGGGATGGAAAGATACTGGACGGGCTGCACTCTGGGTAATAACTTGTCATCTATATTTCTCTTTCACCCACGGAAGGTTTTGATCTCTGTCTTTCAGTCAGGGCAAATGGCAAGAAAAAAAGATTATTAAATGTTCCTGTCTGGTTTTTTGCTCAATAGAAATAACTCAACATCTGTTGTACCTATTCTTTAGCTCAAAATTGCAACGGTCAAAGCGCTCTGGCACCCTCATATTCTCCCTCTCAGGTGCTTGCTCTCTCCTTTCAAACAACATTGTATTTCACAGGCAGGGGAAGATGGGTGTTTGAGCCCAACAATGAGGTTCTTCTCCTGAATAGAAATTGAGTAGAAATATCTGAGGGGCCCCATGAGGACTGTAACAGAGTGAAGACTGCTCAGTGGAGAAAGGGAGTCCCCACAGGTCCTGGGAGCAAAGGGGCTCCACCCCAACCGCAGCCACAGCCCCCTCCCCCACGCCCAGCTCCCCCTTCACTGTCTCCTGCATGCAGCCCTCAAGACAGAATGGGATGCAACAGGAAAACCAAAGCAATTCTTCAGGGACCAAGACGGGTGAATCCCATGCCCTTTACCACTTGGTCAGCGATAGACTGTGGTCTCCCACGTATTTTAACCATTTTGACCCAAAGCTGACACTTTGCATTAGAAATTTAAAAAGATGAAGAAAGGAGTAAGAGACCCCTCCCTATGCTGATCTTGTTACCTGACAAAGCGCCCAAACCCTAAATCCTGTATTTTAAAAAAGACACCAAAGAGAGCTGAGTGAGAATCACTTTATCTTTTTAAATCATTCAAGTATACACTATTTTCTAAAACTATCACATGGATATACAGCATTTGCATTATCATATAATATTTAACCCAAGTGAGTAACTTTAAATTCCTAGAAAATTGCATTTTTCTTCCAGCAGGAAGTCTGCGCGGCCCGGAGTCATGATAATATCAGTACTCAGAAATGATTTCGTCACCATCATCGGCGTTAACGAACACTGCTTGGTGCAGTTAGCACTGATGCTAAAAACCGCTCACAGCCACCTGGTGCTCTTTATGCGCCACTATTGTAAAGATCTTTATGAAGGAATTCACTTAACCTGCATGATAGTCTCAGCAGGCGGGTGCTTTCCTCCTCGTTTTTAAAGGTGACCGAAGTTCAGAGAGCGTGAGTCACTTGCCCATGGTCACACGGCTGGTCCGTCCAGAAGCTACGACAGAACCTAGACGACAGGCTCGACAGCGGTGGGCCTCAACTTGCTGCGTGATCAGAGCCACCTGGGTGGCTTCTTAAAACATAAGTCCTGGGCCTCACCTACAGCCTTGGGTTCTGTAGGCCTGGAGGGGGGACCCGGAGTTGGATGTGTAACCAACCCCCGGGGAACTGTTGCTGGTCCCGGAATCATATGTGGGGAACCACTGCTCTAAACCACTAAGACCCCCTTCCCCCATCTCCTGGTCGTGATGGGATGTACGGACCAGCCCCACTGGGGGCACAGTTCTGACTCTGTCTTCTAATTATCACGTGTCTTCAGTGGTGGCACGGTCACCCCTTCCTGGCTGCCTGCCCCGAAAAGGCAGTCTACCTGCCCTTTTAAGAAGTGCCTACGTCTCAGGAGAAGCGTTCGCTAAGAAAACCAAAAGTCAGTAGCAGCGGGGTCTAGGCGGGCGGGTTCTCACGCCACTCTTTCCACTTTCATGTCTTTGCGGTGCTATCGGCTTAGACATTACGCATCTGTTCCTTTAAAATAAGAGATGCGCCCTGAGACAACAACAGAAACACGAAAAGGTCAAGCGTCGCAAGTGGAGGAATGGAGGCTGAAATCCCAAACAGCAGGACTACTGACCGGATGCTGCTCCCGAACTCAAACCTTTCTCGAGACAGCCACACAGCGCAGCCACGCCCCGATGTGCTGGGGTCCCGGCCAAGGGGGCGCATCCAACAGCGGTACAAAGGGGCCATCCAAATCGTGCCCCACTGCGCGGTCAGTCTGTGGGGCCACCCACCCTCTCCTCCACTTTCCGCAGTGTCTGGGAACCACGTGCCCTGTTTGCACGGTGATGTTCTTTTTAAAAACGTTTTTTGAATTTATTTTTTGTTTAGAGTTGACACACAATATTCTATTAGTGTGAGGTGTACAACACAGCAATTAGACATTTATATACACCATACAAAGTGAGCCCAGCAATTCCACTTCTGGATATTTATCTGAAGAAATCCAAAACAATAAATCGAATAGACAAATGCGCCTATGTTCATCGCAGCGGTATTTACAATCACCAAGATGTGCAAGCAGCCCAAGTGCCCACCAGCAGAGGAGTGGCTACAGAAGATGTGGTGCACATATACGACGGGGTATGAGTCAGCCGTATAAAAGAACGAAAGCTTGCCGTTTGCGACAACATGGACAGGCCCTGAGGGGATCATGTTAGGTGAAATAAGTTGTGTTGTTCTCCTTCAAGGCCACTGTTTGTTACTCCTTTCCTGGGTGCCATAAACTAAGGAGTAAACTCTTCATAAAAATGTAAAGTTCCCGCGGTGTTTGTGGTTGGGTAAATTTCCCTCTTGGTTTTGAGACACAAGTAAACCCCCGCAGGGGGTGCGTCATTCCCGAGATGGGAGGGCTGTGGTGACCTGGTGGGTGGCGGTGGATGAGACCCTGAACGCGGAGCGAGAATGTGGGGTTCCCTCCAGCTCTGTTATTGATTAGCACAGGTGCCTCGCTGAGCTCCTCCTGGCCTCATTTTCCTCTATGGCCCATGGAGAACTGTGATGAGGTCACGGTGGAAGTGCCCTCCAACCCAAAGAGTCGTAGATCATTTCTCAGGTGGGCAGGAACCCTCATCACAGAGCCTTCCAGGAAAAGGTGCCAAGTCGGAGTCAGGCCCCCGACATGAATCCCAGTCAAAACATTACGTCTAACTTCTAGGACATTTTTCAGGCAATATTTCTCCAGTTGGAACCAGATATGCTTTCTTTTTACCTTCTCTCATTTCTAAATAATCTGGATGTGAAACTCTTATAAAAATTAACGCGGGAGTGAAAGTTTTATTATTAAAATATCAGGCGTCTGTAAGGAAAATGTACATTTTTGGCATCAGTTATGGCCAAAAAATTACGCTGCAGAGAATTTTCCTGGGGCTCTAGTCAGACAAGTCTTACGGTTATCCAAGCTGTGCCCCTTCGAAATCAAAGACAGAATCCTCACTCCCCGATGGAAGAACTTTTCTGGAAAGTGTGCCCTGGGCAAAGACATGGTTCTGGGAGCCTGGGACAAACCCAAGGAAAAGGCACCCCTGCTGCTCTCTGTCCTGGGGCTACATCCTCCAGGTGGGGGGTGAGCAAGAAAACAAGTTAACGATAAGAATGTGAACACAGAGGAGATTCATAGCAAAGCCTAAAACTGGAACTGTGACAGAGAGCGGCTGGTGGCTTTTTAAGAGGGGGTGGTTTGCAGGGACGAGCATCCTGACAAAGTGACATTTCAGCACAGAGTTGACAGGCACGAAGAAGCCGACCACATTGAGGAGGAAGCTGGGTTTCTTTCTCTCCTTTTTTTTTTATTTTGTGGCAGGAATAATTTTTTATTTATGTGTTTACCAGCATATATTTTTATTTTTCAGTTACAGTTGACGTTCAATATTTTTATTCATTTCGAGGAGTACGGTACAGTGGGGAGACGATTATATACCTTACAAAGTGATCCCCCAATAAGTCCAGTACCCACCTGGCACCACACACAGTTATTACAATATTATTGACTATATTCCCTAGGCTGTACTTTCCAACCCCGTGACTATTTTGTTACTACCAATTTGCGTTTTTTAATACCTTCACCTTTTTCACCCTGTCCCCAACACCTCTCCCCTCTGGCAACCATCATTCTGTTCCAGGTCTTTGAGTCTGTTTCAACTTTGTTTATTTTGTTCGTTAGATTTCACATAATGTGAATGGATTTCTGGGCAGTGGGAAGGGTTAGTACAAAGGAAGAACAGGAGGACGAAGCCTGGCATGTTCAGAGGGACCAAAGAGGCCCAGTCTGTGTGCCTGTGGCTGGTGGGCAAGGGGGGGGAGGGGAAGCAGGCAAGGCTGGACTGGCAGCCAGGGCCGGTGGCCTACGGCGTCTGGGCGCAGCACACAGAGGCGGTCCCGGCGGGTGAGGTGCCTCTGTGACCGAAAGGGTGCGCTGCACATCAGAGACAGGTGTGTGCCACCCTCGGAGCACTTAAAATAGCATTTGGATTCAGGCACTAGAGGCAGCCGCAACGTTCAACGGGAGGTCGGCGGTTAGGTAACTCATGATGTGTCACAGGACGAAATACTATATGGAATTAAAGAGGGAACTTCCGGAGAATGCAAAATAGCACTGGGCACATCCTCAAGCTGCAAACATATTTCACTGTTTGTGGGCAGCGGTGTGTGTGGACAGAAGAAGGAGTCTGTCAGCCCTGCTCCCCACGTTGTTTCCAGTCCCTAGAACAGTGCCTGGCATTTACCAGGAGCTCAAAAAAATTCCACTAAATGAATGAATGAATATAAAAATATATATGCACATATGTGTACATATATTTGCACAAAATGACCAAAAGAAACAAATGAAGGTTATGTGGTTATTTATGAATTCTAACATTCTGCATAATTTTCTCTGCAGCAAGCTTCACTTTTCAAATGTGCTGCACTTTTCCATGATGCTGCAATATTTTTACATTTGGGGGGAAATCAACATTGTTAAAAAATAAAATAACCTTACTTCCGATTTTTCAAGCAGTCAGCACAAATGAGAAGAGCCTGGTAGTCGTGTGGGTGATAATGTCAGAATGTGAGTTATTTTTTGGTTGTGTTTTTAGAATACAAAACATGTTTCATTCTGCGCCATTAAAACGGCTGCTCAGAAATCCACCTTCTGCCTCCCCAGTGTTCTGGAAGGTCCTGGTTAAAAAGTATCCCCAAGGAATTTGCAGTACCAGTCCAGACCCATGATGTCAATTGAGACATTGTCTAAAAAGCGCTTAGTGCCCAAGTTTCACAGATATTTTCAAATGTGCCCTCAATATTGCCCAGCAATCTCCTCACTTTCCTGGAATGTCTGCGACGTCCCTCCAAATGACTCCTTCCCACCTTTTCTTCCCTCCTTAAGTTCCCCTACTCCCACGCCTGCATCCCCTATGCAAGGATCTGGCCTCACATTTTCTTGAGGAAATCTGAGCCATCAGCCAGGAGGTCCTTCATTATCCCACTTCCACGAGTTCAGCCCCCGACACCTCCACGCACCGCCCCCCACCCTCCACACATCAAGCTCTGCATCTTCCTGGTGCTAATACCTGGTTCTCCACTTCCTACAAAGGTCAGCCCTTCCTGCTGCTCTATCCCTGCCCCTCTCACCTTCTCAATTACCCTCCTTCTAAATTACCCCCCTTCCTTCAGTACTATCAGGTTCTCTCTCTGCAGCAGGTCATTTCTAGCTGCAGAAACCTCCAACAGTTCCTGTTGCAAAAGACAAACAAATGCACAAACATCCACTGACCCAATTCCCCTCCAGCCACGTCCTCATTTCATGGCTCCTGCACTCAGCAAAAGCTCTGCAATGACAAGGGGGACCAAAGTTGCTGCCTCTCTCCTACCGCCCCAACGATGCATCCATTCTCGCCCCTGCACCAGGGCTGGGGATGGGGGTGGGAGGGCGTGTCTCCAGGCGGCAGGTCTAGGGGTCACTTCCCTCATCTAACCCTCCAACACACCTCCCTTCCACCTCCCCTCTGAAACACTTCCTTCCCAAAGCTTCTTGGCTCGCTCCTCCTCTAAACCTGGGAGTGTGCCCAGGGCTCTACCTTCCTTACGGTGGCCACATCCAGCTCCTGCCATATACCTGGTGATGGCTTCCCAACACACACACACCTGACTGCCTGGTTGACATCCTCCTGGACACACAGCAGGCAACTTAAACCCTTCGTTTTCCCCTTCCCAAACCTCCTATCCAGGAAGCAGCACCACTGTTCACCTCACCCAAACACCAGGGACATCCTCACCACATCTATCCACAGGAAGTCCCGGGGCTTTCCCTCCACTCCCTCCCTTCAGGCCCTGCCTGCACTGCCGTAGCCCAACAAACCCCTAAGCTGTCCCCTGGCCACCCCGGTGACCTGTTCTTGGGCAGCAGCCAGAGAGATCTTGTCCCTCCTCTGCCCACACACCTCTCCTGGCTCCTTCTCTCTAACTTGGGCTCACAGAACAATGGCAAGAAGTAAACCTTCAGACATGTACAATCTTTTTATAGTTTCTCAAGTCGGTAGAGAAAAATTGGTTTAAAAATTGTTAATGGTCTGAATCCACAGAGAGACTAAGATAACACCATTTTTCTTTCTGCCAGAGTAACTAGTCCCAAAAATCAATGTGACAGGCCCTCTGGCTGGGATGCTTCTAATATCGGTCCCTAAACAAGAGAGAGCAGAGAGGGAGGGTTATGCTTAGAGCTGACAAGGCAACAGTGGGTATTTGAAGGGCAGTTTTATTTACGATGTCCACATGACCAAAATCGTGGGCAAGAAGAATAATTCAGGTCATACATAAAAGGTCTCTTAAAAATCGAACAGTTTGGAATACTAAAATGTTTTTAGCATAGAACATTATGATTCACCTCCTATATACTGGAGTGACCTTATGATATCTGTGTGTTTATTTATTTAATTAAAAATAATACCAGCGCATGGCATAAAAATATATAATGCTACCAGAAATTATAAAATAAAAATAAAGTAAACCCAATGTTCCCAATTGTACAGTTGTCACTTGAGAATGGAGTTACCCTGTATTTGGCATTTTATATGCCTCCGTCCCATGTGCCTAACTGGGGTCGCTCTGTACAGAAGTACCTGCAACCTGCCTTTGCGCCTGATACTATAATTCAGTGATGTCTGAAGGCAGCACATGCCACATTGTTGCTACCACTATGCACTGTTCTGTCACATGGATGTGACCTAATGCTAAATTTTAACAAGTCCCAGCTGAGAGTGACCAGGACTCCAGGTTTTGATTGCTGCAAACAGTGGTGGGCCCAGCCCTGTGTGGATGTGGGGGGGCGGGGTGTCCTTGTGAGTCTATCTATTGGATAAATTCCCAGCAATACAACTGTCAGGACAAAGACACGTGTTATTTTAAACTTGGGTGGACACGGCTACATTGCCCTTTCAAAGGGGTTGTTCCATTTTATACCGTAGCATCTTGCCTCACGCCTTGATTATCAAGGAGTGTAGATTTTCATCTAAGAGACTGAGCTTCTTCTTTCATGTATATATAATAGCTATAGATCTCTATATATACCTATTATCTATAGCTATAGACATATATACCTATTATCTATAGCTATAGAACTATATGTAATATTTATATTTATATTTATATTTATATTTATATTTATCCTGGCTTTGCCTGCCAGGATAAATAGAAATATAGACATAAAGATCAACAGAGATAGAGAGAGACTGATACAGAGAAATACATAGATCATTTCTGCTTATCCATTTTCACCATCTGTTTTGGGGTAAGTTTGCTTATTTATTTATAATTCCTGCAAACTGAGGAATTAGCCCTTTATTTATCACGCATAATGCCAACTGTTTTTTCTAGTTTGCTGTTTTTGACTTTGTTTCTGGAATTCTTTCCAAACATAAAGCCCTGTCAGTCTTTTTGTTTATGGCTTACGGGTTTTGTGTTGTACTTAGATAGGTTTTTCACACCACAGATTATAAACAGATTCATTGTAAAGACTTTTTAAAACAAAATTTCAGGGAAGCAAAAACGATGGTCTGGCAACCCCACACTTCTTCTAATAGAACAATCGCCAAAATGTACTGAAACTCAGTCGCAGGCAGCCTGCGACCTCCGAGGCCATTTGGGCCGCAGTTAGTCCCACGGCAGGCAGAAGAACACACAGCTCAGCTGCAGCACCGGGAGCTCCCAACGCCCTGGATGCGCGTGTACACGCGCGCACGCACGCATTCCCTGGGCACGTCCACAGCTATATTTCCACGATACTGGGGAGACAGGTAAAGATGTGTGTCACACCTGAACGATGCACCCATTTCTATGGCCGCCCCAGTGTTTGTCTGAGGTATGCAAGGCAGAGAAGGGCCCTCGGCCAAGTGTACGGGCTTTTATACAAATAACAGCGTGGGTCATTTTCCTAGATTTTTTTCTCTTTATTAATCTCCTATTTTTCCAGAAACAATCCAGAAAGGGTTGTTCTATGACAGAGGAAGACAGAAAACAAATCCAACAGCAAAAATCAACAAAAGCACCCCCTTTGATACAGCAGAGGTAACTCTGCACAGCTGCACATAATCTAAAACAAGGGCACGGGCACGTGTGTACCTGCATGTGTGTGTGCACATGGGTGCGCGTGCGCCTATGAGGGCGCATCTGTGTCCTCGTCTGGCTGCAGGGAGAGCTCAGCCGCGGTAGAGAGGGGACGGCAACAGCTCGTGTAACACCAGCTGCTGGTTTCTTTGTGGCTCTCCTACACTTCCTAGCGAATTTCATGGAGACGGTTTTTTTTTAAGCATATTTTTAGTGTACATGTAAAAAGTGAAAGAGTTAGCATATGCTGAACCATATTTTCCAGTTAAACACAAAATAATAAAAGAAAATCTACCAGAAACAAGTGAAGTTTACAAATCCAAAATATCCTGCTTATACAGGAACTCCCAGTTATAGACACTGCGGCGGTAGCCACACCATCGCGCGCTTTCTTCAAATGCAGATTCCTGAACGCCAGTACCAGGTATCACAACTCAGCTCCTCGTGAAAGGCCCGGACACCAGCATTGTTACAGTTCCCCTAAGGATTCCAGCTTGGGGTCCACTGCTCTTCAGAAAATGTGACCCAGTCTTCTGGAGGTGGACTGCATCTTATAACACCTCCTTGAGTATGAGCTTTCCACATCTGTCTCTCTCCACGCTGGGCCTGTGAAGGTCACTGCCTGAACAGGGCAAATCCCACTGTGCTGGACACAGCCAAGTCATGCCGTGGTGTCAGTGTGTGCCCTTTCGGGCTGAACGATTTCCCTCTGCCAAATACCTAGCCCTCTCTCAGGGAGTGGTCTAGCACTGTGGAAATTTTGTTCATGAACATGTGGCCATAAAAAAAGAGAGAGATAGAGAACTGACTTTTGCTTGGGCTTAGAGAAGGCCTAGATTAAAAAAAAAAACACAAAAAAACCCCCGAAAAAACCCAGAGCCTTTCTAATTCTACAATGAAACAAAACGCGAGATGTATTCTTTCTGTCCAGCAAGCAAATGAGTAGTTTTAGCAGGATATCCAGGAGCTATAAAAACTCAGAGAAACCATGGTCTCTAAAGGTCAAAGTAACAGTAATTCTTGCTGACTAAAATAAGATCAATGCTAAGTCAGGCAAAAATGTCTCAGCTCATCGTGTAGCCACCGAAAAATGAATACAAATTATAATTACCATTAAGTGGGAAAGAAGGCCTCCAAAGGCAGGCCGGCCAAGCCCGGCCGTGCGTTCCGTTGGGCTCATCGCTGTGCTGAGGTTCAGGATGCCACTGGGGAGACTGTTTAGGCGTTTTTAAGCCTCTCTAATATAATTTTCAGCAAGAAGAATCTGTGGTAGTTACAGTACCCACAATTTAATTTTAGCCAGATGCTTCTCCCAATTTTTAAATTTATTTTTAGCCCACCACATGGCTTCAGCAGAAACTGAAAATGAGAGTTAGACACAGTTTTCATCACATATGCAGAGTGAAAATAGTAACACTCGGTGTATTTTGTGCAGATTATTTTTCAGGAAAGCAATAAAATGCACTGTAAAATAACAGTTTAACTACGCGAAAGGCGCTACCTGAAGTATCTACGAGCGAGTAAGAACCGTAAAGATAAGCTGCGTCGTCGCTAAAGACTCCAGCGCTTTGTGTGACGGCTTTTATTTGGAAGATTGCAAAAGGGTTTCATCCAGCATCAACCGTCAATGAAACAGCGTAAGTGCAAATATTTAACTACATTTTTATGAACTGTTATAATAACTGACCAAACTGGAAAATGTTTAAACCATCTCTTACACATCACACACATACACACACACATACGTGCACCCCCTGACTTCACAGGGCTGTCTCTGGTTTTGTGACTTTGTTCGTTGTCTGAGTCTGCTCAGACGACAGGAGGCGGGCCTGCGGGCAGGTGGGTAAGAGCCCCTCGGCACAGCTGAGTCGCCCCAGCTGTGAGACGAGACTGGCGAGGACGACCACCTGACGGAGCACTGCACCTGGACCAGGGGCGCCCCCTCTGCGACGGGAAGTACAGGGAGGGGCAGTCCTGACTGCCTAGGGGCTGCACGTGAGGACGTGCCAGAAACCGCCTGTTTTACACTGAAGTCGTCTTCAAAGACGGATGCCCGTAGTCACACAAAGAGGAACCGGAGAGCCAAGCGCTCACTGGGAAGCTATAAACAAAGGTCGACTTACCGGAGACGTAGTCAGTCGAAGGATAGTGCCATTTTTTATTTCACTGCGATTCTGGAAAAGAAAGGAAAAATCTTTGTAACCTTCCCATCGAAGTTTGGTAAAGAAGAGAACCAGGCAAATATAATCTAGTGGAGACTATAATAAGCATTCTTACGTCCGTTTACCCTCGCTTGAGTCACTTTTAATTACTTCCACAAAGAACTTTAAACTGGGTACCAGATGTGCTAACTTCATATCGAGTCACAGAGAGCATTTGGTGCAAAGGAAGCGAATATATATCCAAAGAATGGGAACAGGGGTCCGAAGTAGCAAACGAAAAGGCCGCCTCACAGGTTTTTAAAGGGTGATAAACTGGTGCTTTTACTAACATATACCCAAGACAACTGAAGACATATGTCCACCCAACAATGGCACACGAATGCTCCTAACGGCATTATTCATAAAAGCCCACAGGTGGAAGCAACGTGGCCTGAGTGTCCGTGAACTGGAGGGGGGGGCGACACCAGGCGGCATGCCCGCTCAGCGGCGTGTGACTCGGCCATGGAAGGAAATGAACGATCGGTACACGCTACAACGCGGCGAACTTCGAAAACATGGCTCTACCTGAAAGAATCCGGACACGCAGTCTGCATATTGTCCGATTCCATAGACGAAACGTCCACAACAGGCGAATCCACAGAGACAGGAAGCAGGTGAGTGGATTCCAAAGGCGGGGTGCGTGGGGGAATGGAGACCAAATGCTACTGGGTACAGGGTTTCTTTCCTGGGCGACGAAAATACTATAATATGGCCTGTGGTGATGGCTTCACAAATCTATAAATATACTAACCACCACTGAATTGGCCACTTTAAAAAGGTCAATATAGGGGAGGGTGGATTATACGCCCATGGAGTGACTGTTTTTCTGAAGGCTATTAAGGAGCCGGTGTCCTGTCACCCGCCAGACCCCACGGCCTGCTGCCTTAGAGCTAAGCGCAAAGAGCGGCCACGAGCGGCCCCGGTCAGTCTGCCCCCCGAGCACGTGCGTTCGAGGCGAGGGCTCTGAAACGCTGTTAGCGTCGCTGGCTCTGAAAGTAGGGTTCCACAGCCAGTTTTATTTTCTGTCACCGGAGTCCGCACCACACTCAGTGCCTGGGAGGCGACTGCAGGGGAGCCGCCCCTCTGCAGGCCACGCCCTGACCAGGGGCGCCCAGGCCAGGAGGTTAACAGCGCGCTCCCAGGCTCGCTCCCAGGCTCGCTCTGCCGCCTCGTTTAAGACAAGCCACAGGCTAGGATTCGCTCGGGACGTGGCAGGCGCACTGAGCGGGTGGGAAATTTCTCAGGATAAGATGCCAGAAACATGGAGAAGGCATGCTCGCTCCCCCAGGCGCCAGGCCGCGGCTGTCTCCCCAAGAAAACCTCATCTGAATATTGTATACCGAGCTCACGAAGGCCCGAGAGCCCAGCACTGTGGAATCAAACCCTCTGGGGGCAATGCCAACCCAGTCCGGAGCATCCCCAGCCAGACGCCTTGGGCCGCCCCTTGAGAAAACCACTGTCTTCATTACCCGTGACCCGAAGGGTGCAGGAAAGAGTTGAAGGACCACCTGTGGACAGGCTCAAGGACAACACGGTGAGATGGGTTTCCGTCATTAAAAAAAAAAAAATCTTTCAAGTCTAAAAGTCTGACTCTATGAGAACTGGAGAGGGAGAGAGCAAACACTAATTACAGAACTTCGGAGAAGCTAATAGCTTCACAGCATACCTATTTCCAGCTCAGTTTCTAAATGAATTGAGGAAGAGAGTCCGAAGATGAAACACTACAGCATCCCATTTATTAGTAATTATAGGGAACGAGGCTCAGGGTGAGAACCAGCGGACAGCTAATGGAACCCTCAGATTAGATACCAGTTAAGGTAAGAGCTAAGACCGGTTCCTTCCCAAGAGGAAATGGGGGCTCAGTCCATCCTTCCCGAGCAGTCAGTCAGGTATGGAAAGAGACCCTGGGAGCATGAAGAGGCCAGGAGGGTTAGCAGTTATCTCTCCTCATGGAAATCTGGGGTGGGGATGAGGTGTTTCTAGTCACAGCAATGAACTAAGATTGGTTGAAAAGCACCCGGCTGAGGGTTTTTTTGGTTGTGGTTGTTTGTAATGCTGATTTAACCATCATAATAACTCTTTTCCCATTTTAAAGGTCAAAAACCAAAGCAGCTGAGAGGGTGAGTTACTTGCACAACATCATGGAGCGGGGGTGGGGGGGCTCCCCACGGAGTGGGGTGGGGAGGACCTGATCCCCTAGGCTGCACTGCACTGCCCTGCAAAAGGGAAGAAGACCCAGGCCTTGCATTTATCCTTACATGGGCGAGTTCATCGGCTGGCCAACGTCCATGAGAGCACAGACTAAGAGTGGCTTTTGCAAACGCTCTGCAGATCCCCAGGGGTCCCTGTGATGCCCACAGGGTGCGGAGCGTCAGGTGGGAGTCTGACCAAGATGAAATAAGAGAACTGGTTCCCAGGCCCCCCTGGTGACACCTGCGATGTTGACTCCCAATTTCCTGGGATCCAAGGGTCTTGCGGGGCTGGCCGCTCCGAACGCAACCCTACCCCCGCCCTGCCTCCGGCGTCTTCCCCGGCTACAGTGCACGAGCCTTCTCTCTCTTCCATCCCTCGAAACAGTGCCTTTTAATCGGTGTTTTGTACTTTGGAATAAAACAATATAAGTAAAAGAACTATTAATATAGTCATTAACAACTTCATGGTCCCAGCAGAAAGGCAGACCAGAATCAACGAGAGAGAGCCTCAGTGGCCCTCTGCTTCGAGGCTGTGACTCAGCAGGAGGGCACCCTGGGTCTCCGATCAGGGCTGATGACACCCTCTGCTCACTAAGGAACGCCTGACTTGAAGTGCAGACTCGGTCAATGAAGGCAAAGTCTCACGCTTGCTTCGAAGGCGCCAGTGCCACGCAGGCTGCGCAGAGAATCATTTTAGAGCGCGGTCCCCAGTTAGCGTGGGAGGCTGGGCTTGATCCGTTCCCGCCCGGGGAATCTGGGCCCAGTGACGTAGCTGTGTGCTCACTTCTTCCTGTGCAAAATGGGGTGAGTGCCTATCTCCCGAGGGTGTTCCAAGGACTGAATGACCTCATCCATTTAAAGGGCTTGGCACAGGGTCTGACACGTTGTGAACGCTCCCCCCGAAATAAAAAAAGTCAGCTGTTCATGATTCAGCACAAAAATAACATCCAAAATGTACACTGCTGTGTACTCGTGTTTTTAGTTAGTCTGTCTGTTAACTGGTCAATTAAAAACAACCGTGTGATCTATGTTATGCCAAGTCCAAGACTGAGGTCGGCAGCTCACGTCCCGAAGCAAGTGTGTGCCTCTTCCATCAGTGGACCAGCAGGGCTAAGGGGGAGCTCTGGCAGCCGGACGCTCACTGCCATATCACACTCAGGCCCCCTCGTCTGTGATTTTACTCATCCCGTTCCTGGGCTATCTCCCTCCGTCCCCTCCATGGAAAGAGATAGTTTATTGCTACTCTGTTGCTCCTTCCTAGAACAGTGAGTATCTATGGCCTGGCACAGGGTGTGTGTTCGATAAATGTGTGTTGAGTGAGTGGCTAACCCTACTATATGCCTGGCCACGGAGGAGACACTGGGGTAGATACAAAGTTAAATTTAAGGCTTAACTCCTGTTCTCTGGGAACTCACTCAAGTGAGAAAGATGGACATGTGAAAATTACACCTGTCCCGTGGAAGAGTTGTGGGCCCGCACAGTTCGGGACCAGCACCATGTAAGCACGTGCGAGTGACAGGAGGAGGGGAGAGGCCTCTAGGAGGTGACGCTGAAGAAGGCCCTCTCTATAAGCAAGGGTTTCCCAGGAGGGAAAAGGAAACAGCACACCTGGATAGAGCGTCGTCGTGGAACAGAGAAAAGTCCTAAGTGATCCTAGAGCCTGGGACACACAAAGAAAGGAATGACACAAAAAGGAAGACCAACCTTTACCACTTAAAGAGGGAGGGCAGGGGCACACGGGGTGAGCTTCCAGCTCCAATCTGCTGTTAATAACGTGTCCTCTCTCTGGGAAGGGGCCGGCTCGGCAGGGTGGCCGCCAGACCTGTGCTTAACGCTCCGGGTCCGTACGTGCTCAAGGGAACTGCAAGTCTGGTGGTTTGGGAACAAGGCTCCTGTGTCCTCCTTCCTCAAAAGGGAGCGCCGTACAGCTGAGGTGAGAAGAAACTATCCCTCCGCCGCCCGGCAGTCAGCTGACACCACGAATCCCGGCCATCGCAAGACCTGGAGTGCCTCCTGTCTTCTGTGACACCCCTTTACCCTCCCAGGAGTCTCCTGTGCAGGCAAAGGGTATAACTGCTCCTTACAGAAACGCCCTGAAAGACTCATACACTCTCCAATCAAAAACATCAACCGCTTTCACCCAAAGACTCTGAATCCCTCGATGTGAAATTCTCTGCTGTTCACGCCAGTGCCGGGCTGTTGCGGCACGGCCCATCCGGGCTCTGAAAGGCCGGCCTGAACCAAACTCCCAGGTCCCAACGAATTCCGATCTAACCTCCTGTGAGGCTCCTTTGATGTGTCGGCTGGGCTAGGCTGCCATCCCCCGTGACACACCGTTTCTGGTGTTTCCAGGAAGGGCCTCCGCAGGTATGACTTAAGTCCAGAATCAGTTAACTTTACGTAGAAGAGATTCTCTTAGATAACCTGGGTGGCCTGATTCCACACACTGAAAGGACTTCAAACAGAGCTGAGGGCCCCCTGAGGAAAGGGGTGCTACCAGTGGGTAGCAGACACGGCTCTTGGCCTGGGGTCCCAGCCTGCTTCCCCTCGAGGTCCACCCTGTGGATTTGGGATTTGCCTCGTCAGTCCCACAACCACATAAGCCAATTCCTTGTAGTAAGTCTCTCTGCAAACATCTCCAGCTGGTTCTGCATCTCTAGTTGACCCCCGAGACACTGCTGAAGGTGTACACTGCAGAACCCCCCCCCCCACCACCACCACCACGAGCAAGTACTGGCCAGCTCCGTCCTGTCAACATGTTGTGTTGGTGGCAGCGGGGCTGCAGCGTTGGACAAGGCCAATCCAGCAGTGCTGACCTGAGCCAGGGTCATCTTTCTTTGGTTAGACAAGGAACACCACTACGTGACATACAAAAGCATGTGGGGAAGGAAAGAAAAAAACATGAGAGCTCCGCCTCCCCAAATGGAGATGGGAATTCTGCGAAAATGAAGAATGTATCCATCAATTCACAGCACCAAGAAGCTGCCCCGCGCCCCTCTCTCAGAAATCAGTCTTTAATCTTCCCATGGGATCTTCTTCTTATTTTTAGAATCAACGTGCTGTGTAGTAAAATGCAGGTTTCTAGGGCTCCCCTCCACAGCCACTGACTCAGGGGCCTGGGGAGCTGCATTTGTACTAGGAGCCCAATAACGATTCAATCATCCCAGCCAAATTCGTGAGATGACCCAGCACAGTTAGAATAAGGGTTCTGAATTTCCAGGTAATGAAGACTGAGGCAAACACGACAAGACCGCAGAAAGATATCACTTCACACCTGTCAGAGTGGCTGTCATCAATAAATCAACAAACCACAAATGCTGGCGAGGATGTGGAGAAAGGGGAAACCCTGGTGCTCTGTGGGTGCGAAGGCAGGCTGGTGCAGCTGCTGTGGAAGGCAGTGTGGAGTTGCCTCAAAAATTAAAAATGGATCTGCCTATGACCCAGTGATTCCACTGCTGGGAATACATCTGAAGAAGCCCAAAACACCAGTTTGAAAGACTATATGCACCCTTATGTTCTTTGCAGTGCTATTTACAATCACCAAGATTTGGAAGCAGCCCAAGGGTCCATCAGGAGATGAAGGGATAAAAAAGCTGTGAAATATTTTCACAATGGAATACTACTTGGGCATAAAAATGAAGGAACTCTTACCTTTTGCAACAGCACGGATGGACCTGGAGGGTATTATGCTCAGTGAAATAGACCAGTCACAGAAAGTCAAGTACCATATGCTTTCACTTACATGTGGAATCTAATGAACAAAATAAACTAACCAAACAAAACCGAAGCAGACTCATAGATACAGAGAGCAGACTGACAGCTGTCAGTGGGGAGGGGGGGGTTGCGGGGCTGGGTGACAAAGGTGAAGGGATTAAGCAAAAACAAAAACAACAACAACAACAAAACCTCGCAGACACAGACAACAGCGAGGTGATTCCCAGAGGGAAGGGGTTGGGGGGAGGTAGACGAGGGCAAAGGGGGGATAAATGGTGATGGAAGGAGACTTGACTTGGCGGGGCGGACACACAGCAGCCACACTATACAGATGATGTGTTGCAGAATCGCACGCCTGAAACCTGTATAATTTTATTAACCACTGCCACCCCAATAAATCCAATCAAAACACGAATAAATGAACAAAAAGAGGAGAAAGCAGCAGAAAGAACGCTTCTGCAGGGAAAGAGCCTTCCCGGCTGCTGCCGGCGGGAGACGGAAAGGCGCGGAAGGCGGTCGGAGCCCCGCAGCTGTGCTCGCTCACGCCCAGCAGTTCCGGGCCGTGCCAGCCCCTGGCAGGCACCGGCGGCTCGCCGGGATGTCTCTGCGTCTCCACAGAACGAGCTCAGAGACTCGGGCCTCTGTGTGGGTTGGCTAACAAGCTCATGCAGGAAACTGTCACTGTTGTCATCCTCTTCCTCTGAAATTTGTTTTTCTCAGGATGCCCACTTTCTACCTAGCCAAAGAGATGAAGTACAATTTCCTGGCCAAAAACTCCAATTCTATCCCTCTTTATTTAGCAAGGAAAACAGAAAGTCAGGGGAGGGGGGCACATGTGAGGACACGCAGCTCCAAGGATTTCTCCACCTCTCTCTCTCTGTTCCTCCCCGACCCGAGACGTGACGACATCATTACTTCGAATGTATTTCCACAAAGTAACACCCACTGTTCTTCCCCTTCATGGCTCAGTCATCGCCCAGACTGATTTTGCATGGACACCCGGTCCCTGTGTCTTCTGTGTCTATCTGGGCGGTCTTTGAATCTTCAGATTGAAGGAAATAACTGGGGACAGTATTATGATGTGCCAGTTGCTAGGTTACAGAGCGGCGCGTCCAGACAGAGGACTAACGTTTGAGGAGGAGAGCTAGAAATACCCAAAAATAAAATCTGAAGCCCCCAAGCCAGGAGAAAAGGGGCTGAGAGGTGGGGTGAGGAAGAAGAACAGAGAAGAGGGGGTGGCAGACTGTTGCAAATGGACATGTCCCAGAAGTCATATTCTTGCCTTCCCCAGGGTCACGTGCCCTCAGGGACAATGTCCCTCCACCCCCTCCACAGCTTTGGCAGCTCATCTCTACCTATTCGTTGAAGGACTTGGGTTTGACTTCATTTCCACTCTCATTTCTTGCCCCTCACTCGATTCTCTTCTCAGTGGTTGTTTTTCTTTAAGTCATTTTACTTCTCACAGCACTAGATTCCCTTAATACAATTCCCAAAATTGAAAGAAGAAAGAATAAGACAAGTATTAGGTAAGATGTCTGCTGACTACCCATTTGTGGACTGTGAACGCAGGCTGGGAAGGAGAGGGGCCTGTTCCACAGGGAAGCTCTGCTGTCGTTCTGTCAGGCAAAGACCCGGCGAAAGGCATGGAGGGAAGTGGGTAGGCAGCTCTCAGGACTACAGGGACGCAGTGAGCCCGAGGGGACCAGTGAGGAGGATTCCTGTCCCCCTCAGCATTTTAATCAAGCACTTGTAGAAAATAAAGAACAGTGTGTATAAGAACATACTCACCTTAAAGGAACATACATTATTAAATGTTTGCTGCTGCTAAAAAGAAAAGAAAAGAAAGAAACAGAAAAAGAAAAAGAAAAAAGGGAAAACAAAAAAAACCCCAAACAGGTACCCATTTAGAAAGGCAAGAAAGTTGTCTGATTCCCCATCAACCAAAAGCTTGGCTCCAGGTAGAGCCCAAGCCACGCCCACATCCCTCCAAGACCCCAGGGTAAGAGCTGACTGCATCCAATTCCTTAAGAAGTGATGGAAGGTCGTTATTTAGATGTGAGTCCTGAACTCAGCCTTGAAGTCCAAGTAGCCAGTGCCCCTGAGGGCAGCAGCCGAGGGGACAGTCGTAGTCATCTAGGCAGTGGGGCTGGCGCCCGCAAGGGCACAGTGTGACCACCAGAGGCTGAGGACAAGGATTCACAAAACCTCCCCCTGCAGGGGCTATCCTGGGAGAACAGCAAGACGGTGGAGGGATGAGCCGGCGGGGATCTGGGAGTCTAGAAGGCACGGTGGGCTGAGAGGAAGGGAGCCCCAGGTGGGCCCTGCGCCAACTGGCCTGCCGTGTCGCTTTGGGTAAGTCACTTTGCTTCACTTTCCTCATCGACAGCGGAGAGGCGAGGGGCCCAGTGTCCAGGGTCACCTCTGCTTCTCTTTAACTCTCAATAAAATACACAAAGAGGAAACGCTTAAGGCCTTCGAGCAAGGTTACTGATCTGAGGAAGGGGATGTTTCAGAGAAATGGGTCTGACAGCAGCCGGGACTCAGAGGGGAAAGGGGGTAAGCTAAGGAGGTGGCGCAAGTGGTGAGGGACCCCCGCCACCAATGGTACCTCCCAGCACCCTGGGGCGTGCTGCCCCCTAAGTAGGACTGAGGGCTCCAGCCCTAAAGGGCCAGCTCTGAATACATCCAGTCTCGAAGTTAACAATCCGACAAGCAAACCTGAGGTCTGAAAAGTTCATCAAGAATAAATTCTGGGACAAAAACATATGCCTTTCCTCCCAGACGTCATTTGAAGGAGAATAAACAGGGACCAATTTGGGGCGGGTGATTTTGTAAGGTTCAATAAAAGCCTTAAATATGTTCAAAATCAAATTCTGTCCATTTTTCTCTATGGAAACCTCAAAGATGCAGGCATTTGACAAAGTTGTCCATTGTTGCCTTTTTTAAAACGGAGACAAAAAAAAAATAGTAAAAGAAATCCAAGTATTCCCATTGTTCATTCATTCACTGTCTCCCAAGTCAAAACCCATCTTCTTCGGTCCATCTGGAATAACGACGGAGCGGCCCTGCTACATTCCCTTGTCCTCTGGGAGAATGCTACGCTTCCCCAGTAGAGGGCGCTGAAATGCCCCTGCCTGGAGGAACAGTGCTGTCATTACTGTTCAATGTGGAAGCCTTCAGGTGTCCTGCCCTCTCCGGGCTCCACCTCCCCTACCAGAGGCCACCTCTGAGCAGTGCTGCTCACTCAATCATCCATCACAGGCCTGCGTCCTTCCCCAGGAGGTGAGGACCCCCCGGGGCAGCCCTGCGCCCTCTCAGGAGCCTTGGGGCGGCGGTGCAGTGCCAGCTCTCAAATCGTCTGCCCCCTCCTAGACTCAAGGCTAACCTGGCTGTCACCACTCCTTCTTTTACCCCTTTTTCGCAGTTAGCCAGTTTCTTTAAATTACAATTTTAATTTAAAGTTAAATTTTATTTATTGATCAGCTGCCTCCCATACGCGTTCCTACCAGGGATCGAACCCATGGCCTAGGTATGTGCCTGGATCTGAATCAAACCCACGGCCTTTTGGTGTACCAGATGCCGCGCCAACCAACTGAGCCACACCGACCGGGGCTTCTTTAAATTTTCCCTGTTCAAACAATGGTACGGTTACTCTATTCTGACCCGACTCTCAGTAATATACCAAGATTTCCATCTGTCCCCCCAAATGAAGGAAAATGTATATAGATGTGGAAAAGCAGGCCAATGACATATATTACAGGCATGAAAGTACTGGTATAAAAGAATGTTTAATACTATGAGAACAGGTCACATTTTGTGAAAGGAAACGTAGGTCGCAAAACAGGACTGCAGAGGAAGGGGTCACGGAGATGTCAAGTACAGCACAGGGAACACAGCCGATAATATTTATATAACTAGGTATCGCGCCAGGTGGGCACCAAAAACATGGGGGGGATCACTTGTTGTAACTAAATGTGTATTCACTATGTTGTACACCTGAAACTAATACGATACTGTATGCCAGCTGTGATTGGAAAATAATATTAAAGCAAACAAACAAAAAGCAGTGTTGCAGTATGAGTCCAAATCGACAGAATACAAGGTGTGTGTGTGTGCACTGAGAAACACTGAAGGCCAGGTGGTAATCACACGAACAACGCTCTTCCCCTGTAACGTGTTTTTTAAAAAAAGGAAAGGCAGCAGGGAAGACGCCTGATACTGTGACTATCTGGCTGGCCCACCCAGCTAAAGAGGGTTGTTTGTGTTTCTAGGCGAGAAAGGGGCTCTCCTGGTTGGACAGGAGGGCCCCGCCCAAGCCTGGGCAGGCTGCGTGGGACAGGCCGTCCCCTGTGGGCCAGTTTTGTCGTCCATTTGAGGTAGAGGTTTGATCACCGGCCTCTCTCCCTGCCACCAGCGCTAACCTGCCCCCCAATTAAGGGACACGTGCAAATGTTCAAACCTGGGCTGTGCCGGGCAACTGAGAGCCTGCAGCTCCCAGAAATCCACGAAGGGCTAGAGGGGAGAGCTGCACTCACACAAAGAAGTCCCTGCTCGCAGAAAGTGCCTTTCACAGCCACTGCAGTGGCCTGGGCATCAGCTGGGCCACGGCGGCCCCACGGCCTCTCCTAGGCCAAGCCAACAGGCCGGAGAGGGGGAGCGAGGTGTGAGCCTTCGGAGTGGAGGGCTATGGAACCAAGCGGGGTGGAAATGCCAGAGAAACAGGAGTGACCACGCTGGCTGGCTGGCTGGCTGGCTCCAAAGAGACAGCGCGGTGTCTCGTTGCATCCTGAACACACCTGCTGTGGTGTGAGCCTCCCAGCCACTGGCATCAGATGGGCCTGATTCAACCCGTGGCTTCACCACTAACAGCTTTGTCACCTGGGCACTGGGCCCAGCGCCTGGCACACAGCAGGTGCTCAGTGGCTAATCAGTAAATGAATGCAGACACGGGAGAGCACCTCTGGGCCTCCATCACTGCTACATGGAGATGGGCACGCCGAGGCCGTGTGTCATGGCGACTGAATGAGACTGGGCTAAAAAAGCCTGTGCCTGGCACGTGGCAGGGACTCGCTGCACCGTTCGTACAGAAGAGGCAGCACCCATACTGAGGGCTGGAAACGCGAGAAACCTGCCAGGCGAAGACGGAGGAAGGGGACCACAGGCGGAGGAACGCAGGTCGGGCCGTTTTGTTCCCATCGATCAGGATTCTTTGTCCTTTCTTTTTCCCTTGGGTCAGGAATGTTTTGGCAGTCTTGGGAGCTTATGGAGCTCTTCTCTGAAAAATGTTTTGAAATGTATACAATAAAATATACAAGCCTGCCAAGAAAACCAACAGTTATCCAGCTATTTTAAAAATTGTGTCACAGTAATATATGTGCTGCTTCAGCAGGGCAGGTATCAGCAAACTTCTTCCCCAGTGAGCCAGATGTTTAAATATTTAAAGCGCTACAGGTCAGAATGTCTCTGCTGCGGCCACGTGACACATAAATAAATGGGTGTGGCTATGTTCCCATCGACATTATTTACAAAAACAAGTGGCATCCTGTATTCAGCCTGCAGGCTGACCCGTGTATTAATGCATGGAATAATAAGATATATTATGAGGTCTAATAACTACCCTCATTTCTAAGTCAGTATAATGATTTTAAATGACATTTAGTAACTGTAATGAAGGGAAAGGATCACAATTTCTACTGGTAACATCAGCACAGACACTGCTTATACATTGTGGCTGTTGCCCGCATCTGTTATTGCAGTAATGCAAAATGTATATTTTCCTACAGGTGTAACTTTCTTTCTATACATGTTCATGCACCTCGGGTCAAAAAATAGGTTTTCACCATTCTGAGGAGAAATCCGAATTCCACCGCGGCTTCCAAGCCCTCGCCTGAAGAAGCCCCGGCCAGCCTCCACCACCATCCTATCTGCTACACCGCCCGCCCCGGCTCAGCATCCCGTTTCCTTTTGTTCGCAGTCATGCCAAGCATGCCCTGCTTCGGGGCTTTCAGACTGGCTGCAACTTTTCCTGCAGCGCTAGGATCCGCCTCCTTATCCTCGGGTCTTAGCTCAAACGTCACCTCTTCAGAGAGACAGTCCCTTCCTGATACCCAACAGTGCTCTTGGCCAATGCCTACAGCTGGGCACCCAGGGCCTCGCAGACAGCGACAGGTGGTCCCAGAGCTGGCTCAGCTCCGAGGCGAAGACCAGCACCCAGACGTTAATTTTGGGTTGCATCCAAAGAGCAGAATGACCGCCTGGGATCCGCGGGTCTAGTCTGTTTCTCGGGGCTCACGGCCTTAGAGGAATGAGGGCCGTAAGTCCCAGATTCTGAAAACCATGCCCGCCTCCTCTAGCCTTATTTTGTTTATGTCTGGTTATTTGTAAGCCTGAGTCTGGCCAAGTCATATTGCTGCTCCATTCTCGAACCTATACTCTGGGGTTAGCCCAGCCCACTAAACCTCAGTAGCCATACCCACCACTCCCCACCTGCGTATCCTACCATGGTACCCCATTCGTCTCCTTCATAGCACTTACCCGCTTCTGAAGCTAAATGCCTAGTTCATTTCTTTACATTTCCTGTCTCTCTCCACAACCTCAAGAACATATACACGAGAAAAGTGAGTATCTTCACATTTGTTCATCAGCAATGCCTAAAATAGTGGCCGGGTATTTAAAAAAAAAAAAAAAGTGTTCAAAAAGTACTTCTTGAATGAACTGAATCAATATTTTAATCATAATTTGGCCTGGAGCAATAGAGACAGTCTACGTGTGAACTAACGCCAACTGGCCACGCATGCCTTCAAAGGCATAAATACAGGCCCTCCCTGCCTCCCACAGCGCAAACAAATCACACAGCCTTTTTCCTTTCCTTCTCTTTCCTGCGACCTCCAGTCAATCAATGGATATTTATTTCACGCCTACAAGGAGGCACAGGTAGCATTAAGCATCTTTTTTTAGAATTAAGATATATTTGTTCGTGTTCCATTATCAATCCAGATTCACAGTGATGTCAAGGCGGAAATGAACCCCACGCCACCACCCTCTCCCAAGCCACAGGATCAGGCTGCCCTAACGCAGAAGCCAAGACACAGCCAGCCCCGACGTCTACAGCGGCTGAGCTCCTAGGCCCCCAGGACTGTCCGGAACCTCCCCAGAAACCTGCCTGTTCCGGCCCTAAGAGGAAGGGCCCTGCTCTGAGAAGAGGCCAGGCAGACGCCCTAGGAGGGAAGGACTCCATGCTGGGAGAGAAAGCTCCCAGCAGCACGCACGAGAGAGAGTCTGGGTTTTAGCGCAGATCCCGCTGGAGGGTCCTCCCTTCTACTCTCTCTTCTCTCTCTCCAATCACAAGGAGGGAAGGGAGAGTCTGAGCTGCCTTTTCCAGAGGGGTTAGTAGGGATGACCGAGGCAGGGGGAGGAAATTAAACAGGCAAACCTTTGAAAGTATTAAAAACTCATCCTCGGCCTCCGAGCACTGTCCTCCTTTTCGCTGGGGCACGCACACCGGGCTTGGGTGTCCAGGCCTCATCTCCAGGGGCTGTCCTGCTGTGGGCACCTCCCTACGGGCTGAGGACTGGCAAGGAGGTGAGCGATGTAAAGGCCAGCCTAATTCGACCGGATGGCTCTGCTCCTGCAGAGCTGATCCAGATTAGCTGTGGGGAAAGCATTTCTTTTACAGACCTAGTCTGTGCCGTAGATGAGTCTCGACATTGTGCATGGGGCTAGGCTGATCGAACCACTCTGGAAAGCAGTTGGGCGGTATCTAGTAAAGTTTCTTCTTTTTTTAAAAGTGAGTGACAGTGCCTTTATTTTAGAGATGTAATTCAAACTTGTATTTTTTAAAATAATAATTCACAAGCTTTGGTATTTTATTATCTTTTAAAAGATTTTACTTATTATTAGAGAGAGGGGAAGGGAGGGAGAGAGGCATCGAAATGAGAGAAAATCATCGATCAGTTGCCTCTCATACGTGCCCCAACCTGGGACCAAACCCACAACCCAGGCAGGTGCCCTGACCAGGAATCGAACTGGCAACCTATTAGTTTGTGGAATGACACCCAACCGAGCCACACCCATCAGGGCACAAGCTTTGGTATTTTAAATGTTACTTTTTAAACATCTCCTAACTCATCATACAGTTCCAGAATACTGCAATACCGCTGTTGGTAAGCGGCAAAGTTGGGCCAAGGGTGATTTTTATTGTTTAAATCAGGAAGCTAGTTAGTGGCCCAGCAGAGAGCTGGAACTCAGATGTTCTGACTCCTCAGAAGCACCCTCATTAGAGGCTGCTGACAGGAAACCTGCATAATGAGGTAGACAGAAAAATGTCAGGCTATGCATGGCCTTGACTTTAAATACGGCTGAAAGCAAAGGGTAAGACTCCTGAGAAGGGTACGGCAGCTTCTACATTCTATTCCAGAAAAGACTTCCAACGGGGCCGCATGAGTGCATGGACAAGGGCAGTCATGGCAGTGCCGTTGTTCACCGTGCCCGAAGCAGGGAAACGCCAGCTTATCGATAGGAAATGGATAAAGCGACAGCCCTTTATTCATGCCAGAGGCTGTTATACATAATCCACCTAAAAAAGTAACTTTGAAAGAAACAATCAAACAGTAAAAGGTTACCTACAGTATGATGGCAATGATTTAAATTAAATACTCTCCATGTTATTCATGAATACATATATCGGTAAAAAAGCCATAAAACATTCACGAGAATAATATACCTCCATTTCCAGCAAACGGTTACTTCTGGGGAGGGAGAAATAAACAGAAGGAGAGGAAAAATGATGCAGAAGGACTTCAGTTGGACTTGCACATTTTTAAAGAGATGATCTAAAGGAACAGGCAAAACGTTAGCATCTATTAAAGCCCAGATGTTTGGGTATAGGGGTGTCACATATCATTTTCTGTTCTTTTTTGATATGCTTGAAATATTTCATGATTAAAATGTTTTAAACTACTATTCATATGAATTCTGCTTTTAAAAACAGTATCACCAGTGCAAAACTCATCTGTCTGAATCAAAAGTGGCCGGATGTCTTACATCTGTGAGTTACTTGGTAGTGAGGGAACAATTAACGATAAACATACATTTAAAATCCATGTGCTGACTCTAAATTAGCCCTGCACAATCCTGCTCTTCTTTCCCCGCCAACAGTTACATTCTTAAAATGACCAAAATGAAGTCTTTTTTAAAAAGTGCCTATTAGTCAAGCCAGTGGTTTTCAAATAATGGAGTTGTTTTGTTCTACAAAGGAAAAACAACCCTCAGATGATGTCTCAGAACCTGAAATAGACAAAGCAGTATTATATTAACATGAATATATTTTAGGCGCTTAGGTTTGTAAATATGTAGTTTATTAAAATAATCAGCAGGAATAATGAGGTCTTCTGGTAACCCAAAAACTCAGTGTCTGGTATTACGGATGTCCACCACAGTAACGTAACAGGCTTCTACGTTCGGCCTATTGCTTTGCTTTGCTACCTTACTCAATTACTCAATGTGGAGAAAATCTGGAAACTTTCACGCAGTGTACCAGCTTTCGGTCGCTGCTGTTGCTGCGTAGCAAATGACCACACCACCACTCGAGGAGCTCAGAACAACACAAATGTACGATGTCACGGTTTCTATGCGTCAGGAGTCTAGCAGGTTTTAGCCGGGTCCTCTGCTCAGGGTCTCACAGGGCTGACGTCAAGGTGTCGGGTGGCTGCCTCCCCACGCAGGGGCCTCTTCCAAGTTCACTCTGGCTGTCGGCAAATCTACTTCCTTGTGGTTGCATGCGACTAAGATCCCTCTGCCCCCATTTCTCAGCGAGCCACTGAGCATGGACCACTCTCGGTTCTTCCCTTTGTAGCCTCCTGCACAGCTTGGCAATTTCCTTGTTCTCAAGGCCAACAGACGGACAGCATCTCGCCAATGCTTCTCCTCTCAAAAAGCCCACCTGATTAAGTCAGGCCCACCAGGACAGTCCTCCTTTGATTAACCCAAGGTCAGCCTTAACTACATCTGCAACCCCCTGGGACATACAATGTGACAGGGTCACAGGAGTGATGTCCCCTCACAGTCGCGGGTCCAGGCTACACTCACAGGGAGAGGATCACACTGGGCATGGAACGGACACTGGGCACGACAACCTGTGAGACCATGTGGAGTTCTGCTGACCACACGAGGTATGTCGCTGTAAGAGGGGATGGTTTTAAGGGCTTCTCTTGAAATCTTGGGAGTTTCTCCAGATGTTTGGAAAGGTGTAATTTAAAATACTTTTTCTTGGGGAAGGCATCAGACAAAGGAGCAAAACCCTCACAGACACAGAAAACAGTATGGTGGTTATCAGAGGGAAAGGGGGTCGGGGAGGGGTGGGGAGGTAGAAGAGGATCCGGGGGGTATAAATGGTAATGGCAGGAGACTTGACTTGGGGTGGTGAACACACCACACAATATACAGGTGATGTGCAGGTGATTTATAGGATTGTACACCTGAAATCTATGTAATTTTATTAACCTATGTCACCCCAATAAATTCAATTAAAAAATCAAACTAAAACACTGTTTTTTTTCCAAATCAGTGTAACTAACACCGAATCTCAACTTTCGTTCCTTATAATGAATATTGGAAGTCAGGCAAAAAGCACCCAAAACTTATCCATGTTTGGATACCTGAGAGGCCCCCACTCCAAGAAGCCCGAGCCCTCTGTGATGTGCTATGAGCCAGCACACAGGTGCGAGAGCAGGGAGCTCGCTGAAATAATTTTGTTGGAGTGTGTGGATCCGTGCCTGATTTAAAATAAAACAGGGCAATCAATCCTCCCAGTCAATGACACGCTCATAAGAAGTGTAAATATATGCACGGAAACGGAGGGAATGACACGCTTTGTATTAAAGTCTGCTGCAAGTCAGCCTAGCCTGGCAACTTAAGTTAATAATAATGAAGCTATCAGTAAGGTTCGTGGTGATTTCTTATTCATCTTTAAATAGTTCAAAGTAGTATTTTAAAAGGTCATATAAATCAAATACTTCTGCAATTTCTGAACCACCTGTAAAACTCCCTGAAATGGAGCTTTCTTCACAATAATACGGAAGGTCTCGGTTTCACTTCCAAAGCTGACACTCAGAAGCTGTGAGACCCAAAACCTCAAAACCCTTAACGTGCCTGTGAGCCTGAAATGCTTACATGAAATCACCCATGAAAGTGGCTGGACCCCGATCAAGGGTGACTGCATAAGCCTGGGAGACCCAATGTCTTTGACTCATGACTTAACTTCCATTGATGTTTAGAAGGGAAATAGTCAAGGAATGGGCATGTTAGCACTACTGTAAAAAGAAAACAAAAACGAAAGCGGAGGAGGGGGCAATTAATCTAAATATATGAACAAAAGGAACTGATTTAAAACTTGAATTGAGCCCTGGCTGGTGTGGCTCAGTGGATTGAGCGCCAGCGTGCGAACCCAAGGGGTCGCCAGTTCAATTCCCATTCAGGGCACATGCCTGGGGTGCAGGCCAGGTTCCCAGTGGGGGGGCCAAGCAAGAGGCAACCACACATGGATGTTTCTCTCCCTCCCTTTCTCCTTCCCTTCCCCTCTCTAAAAATAAAATAAATAAAATCTTAAAAAAAGCAAAACTTGAATACTTTTCAGCCTTTAAGGAAGTTTGACAAATAAATAGGAAATATGACTCACTGAGACATGACCGTGGGCTAAGAGCCTTGCAGAGTGTTTTGCCTGCATTATCCTACTTAATCTTCATTATGCAATGCCGTAGGCAGAGTACATTAACTAACCTGTTACGATGCCCACTACATATTAATTAAAATGTAAGTTATAAAAGAATGTATATGCTGTGATCCCATTTTACAAAAATAAATTCACACCCAAACTCAAATATACTAAAATGTGTACCCTCTAAAATGTCAGTGGTTTTCTCTGAGTAGTAAGAGTCGGATAATTAACAATATTTTGCCTTTCCTCTTTTCTTCTGTCTTCAATGTGCTTAATCTGTGGAAATTTTTTAAATGAAATTTGAGATTTCATATCTGCTCAGAAGAGGCAGGCACTGAAAAAAAGAGGGGTGTTTTATAAAAGCTGGATTAAACTAGTGAGGTGGTGCCTTTTTTTTTTTGGTATCTAAAAATCTAAACCTAACTACAGTGCTTGAAAGTCTAAAGTTGCAAGAGAGAGGGCAATTGGACATAGAGGAAGGGAAAGAAAAGTAGATGAAGAAGAGGAGAAATGTTTTAAAAGGTGGCCAATAATCTAGTAAAGAAGATACTAATGAGGGAAGATGGAGTGAAAGGAAAATGAAGTCACAGACAGAAAAACGGAAAAGTCAAGAAGAAAAGGGGGCACAGGAAAAGGAAAAATAAACACCAGGGCTCAAGAGAGTGGAAGGAAAAAAATACATTTTAGGAAGAAGCTCTCTCTTCTTACTCATCTCTTAATGAAAGGGAACGTCTTAAATAAGATCACAGTGAATCACCTTTCAAGTACTATGGGTTTGGTTTATTTTCTTAATTTTTTATTTTTCCCCCATAAAAGGGAGGCGTGAATGACAAGTGCTTGAGAGCCAAGGTCACCCTGACCCGTGCCAGTCCCAGAGACTTGGGAAGACCGCAGTAACCAGCCAGACCCTTCCCTGCGGTCCCAACTCCAAGCACAAACTCTGTCTTTGGAAAACGAAGAGTGGGCACTGGTATACAGGTGCCATGCATGGTAACAAAACACTCACTTTTAGTTTTGAACTTCAATCTGCAGGAATAGTAAAGGAAATGAGCCAATTTCCCCAAAAGTGGGACTCAGAAGAAGAAAGCGTGAATCACAGAGTGCCTCGTCGACGCCCTCCGAGCGCTGCGAGCTTCCCCTCAGCTTCCACAGCCACGCTCTGCCTCCTCGCCCGTCCGGAGAGGAGGTGAGTGGTCCCTCCTCCTCCTGTGTCCCTCCTCACTCGGAAAAGCTGCCTCACTCACTGCTGCTCTAAATTCTAAGGATGTAAACTTCCTTCCACTTTGCTTTCTCTAGCTTTTCTTCTCCCTCTTAGCTTACAAAGCTAAAACCTAGCAAAAGTAAAAAGCAAGAAACAGTAAGCCCATCGGCAACTTTTCCCTGCAAGAGAAAGGTAAAGGCTGTTGCATGTGCTGGTTGAATTAAAAATCCCCAAAGCTCTGTGCTGCTCCTCCCATGGGGAGGAGGGACCCATGTCCCCTCCCCTGGACCCTGGACTTCTTCCAGCGGGAGAACCCCGGAAGGTTCTGCTGAACTTCTCAGGCGAGGTCATAAAGCGACATGCCCTTCCGCTTGGTTCTCCTGGGGCATGGGTCTCTGGGAGCACCCTCTCGGGGAGCTTCTCGGAGCCCTGCCACCATGTGGGGAGGACGCCCGAGCCACACGGAAAGGTCACGTGCCGTCACTGCGGAGTACAGTCTCAGCTGAGACCAGCCTTTTGGTAACCCCGGCCCAGGAGCCAGCCACAGCAGGGAAGAAGCTTCCAGGTGATTGCAGCCCCCAGGTCTATCTGTGCCTGCCCAAATGAGGTTGCAGGCATCATCGATCAGAGACAAGCCACCACTCTTGCTTTGCTATGTCAAATACCTGACCACAGGATCAGGACATAACTCAGCCTCTCCACTGACAGGAGGTTTTGTTTGTTACTAAGTTTGGGGTGTGTGTTAAGGCAACAATAGAGAACTGGAATGGTGGGGATCAAAAAATGACCATACAGTAGTTATTACTATAACTTAACTGTGATCACAGAGAAGAGAGCAGGCAATCGAGAACCCAATGTCACCAACATGTCACACCCAGGAAACAGTGGCAGGTGCTCTGCCTTTCCTGGGTGGAGGCAAGGTCTCCTTCCTCAGCTCTGTCCCCAGTCTTTCCACCAACTGTCTCTCTTACTTTGTTTCTCCTTCTCCTTCTGGTCTCTGTTCTGCCCTTGGGTCACTGGATTACTGCTGTAGTGGGTTTGCATTCTTTCACTAAACGAAAGTATTTCTTGATCATCGTTCAATATTGATTGGGATAACAAAAGTGAGGAAATCTATCGTTGTCTGTGGCGTTGTACAACAAAAGGTATAAAAAAGTGTTTTTCAAACTGTGGGTCACAACCCTTATAACAGGCATGATTTTATCCTTAGGGGTCCTGGCAAATATTTTCAAACCATGAAACAAAAGAGAAAACGACAGACTAAAAATAACGACAACAAATAGGTATTCCAATTAGTAGGGTAACTATTGTTTCATAAATCTTGTATGTTACTTTTGACACACACACACACACAGGATATACATATATACACATATGTATATATATGTGTGTGTACATATGTATAGTATCTCTATTTTAACACTTTGAGAAATACTCTAATAGCTATTCAAAAATAACTATAAAAAAAAATGAAGGAGAGCATTATGCTAAGTGAAATAAGCCAGGCAGTGAAAGACAGATACCATATGATCTCACCTATAAGTGGAACCTAATCAACAAAATAAACTAGCAAGCAAAATATAACCAGCAACACTGAAATTTAAAAAAAGACAAAACTGACAATAACCCTAGAGGATTATTAACCCTAGAGGGGGATAATGGGGGGGGGGGTAAGTGTCATCAAGGAACTTGCATAAAGGACCATCAACAAAGCCAAATGGGGGAAGGATTGAGGGTGGAAGGTAGGGATGGGTGCCCGGGGCTGGGGAAAGTGTTGGCAAGAAAATGTTGACCCAAAAAAACCCAAAACAAAACAAAAAAAATAGACGGGGGAGGTTAAGAATAGCATAGGAAATTGAGAAGCCAAAGAACTGATATGTACAACCCATGGACATGAACTATGAGGCCGGGGGATGATGGGACGGGGTATCCAGGGTGGAGGGGATAAAAGGGAGGAAATGGAACAACTGCAATAGCATAATCGGTAAAATATACCAAAAAAAAAAACCATGAAGGAATTGTGTTTAGGAAATTTGTAATTAAGTTTCTAGCTTTGGAACACTTTATAAGAGTCACAGAACCGCTCTCTGAACTAGTCTCTTCTAATGATGGGGCTTCTATTGTTTACTGTTGTTAGTTTTGTTTAGAAGGGACTGTTCTGGGATTTCTGGGGTTGTTTTCAGTAAACAAGCCATGCATCTGGAGGAAAACCACGTGTCACTCATTCTGTATCTTAGCTCACATAGGTCAATATTTCAGGAATTGAGTCAACCTAGTCGCTGATTTAACAGCTGAACTGGAGCCCATGGAATTATCATGACCTCTGGCATTTCTCTGCAATTCTGGAAGCAGTCACACCTTCCCAAACACAAGCCGGGGTGCCAAAGCCAAAAAAGCTAGCTGCCTGCAGTCCTGGCAGTGCAGCCGCTTCCCAGCAGTCCGTGGTGAGCATTAAATAACATGTCATAAAACCCACCGACCTCTGAGCAACACTGGTGGCAGGCAGTACGCTCCTCTCTCCTGCTCCCTCTCACTTATGTGACTCAGCTTAGTCTGTCGTCGTTCTCCCTTCATCCTAAAATAAACATACTCTTGCAAGTTAGGGAGAGTACCAAATGATTTAAAATGATAGCTCCCATCCAATTCCCAAACTCTAATTAGGAAATTCTAAAACCACCCCCAAAATGTTTTTAGAGTAGACATCAGAGAGTCTACTGCCAATTCAGTTTGAGTCACTGAGAGCAAGGCCACCCGGACAGAGGTGTGGTGACAGTCCCATAAAAGGAAGTGACGGTCTGGAGCTCAGGGCCAGGGCTGCGTAACTCCTGAGGCACGTGTGCGTATGTGTGTGACTGGACGCGCGGGTACATGCGTGTGCATACGTGCATTTCAGTGTCCACCAGATGGGCTGGGTAGACTGAGAAAGGGCCGAGGAAACCCCAAAGCAGTCCCTGTCATGCTCTCCCGAACAACATCCCAGGAACTGGACTCCCTGGTATGGCACGTGGCCACCATCCTGCCCGTACCTCAACGCTTGCCTTTGTCTTCAATGACCAAACTGGGAAAAATCCAGTAAGTTCTTAAAAGAAATATTGAAGTCTTTTTTGGTTCCCGACCCAGAGAAACTAAAAAAGCAAGGTCTAAAGCAAGGGTCCCCAATGTCCAGTCCATGGACTGATACCAGTGAGCCTGAATGTAATGCACTTGAATCACCCCGAAACCATCCCCCCTCGCCTCAGTCTGTGGAAAAACTGTCTTCCAAGAAACTGGCCCCTGGTGCCAGAAAGGTTGGGGACCTCTAGTCTAGAGGATGATCAGAAAATAGTCTTGGTTGACACAGCAAGCTGCCATAGACTGCACATCTGTATGCCCCCCAAGTTCATTTGCTAAGTCTTGGTGCCCAGTGATGTGATACAAAGAGGTGGGCCTTTGGGAGGCAACTCAGTCACGAAAACGGAGCCCTCACGAATGGGACCCGAGCCCCTATTGAAGCTCCCTCCCCACTTCCTCCTGGAGTGGGCAGTGACAAGACAGTCATTTATGACTGTCACCAGACACTGAATCTGCCAGTGCCCTCTGCATCTTGGACTTACAGCCTCCAGAACTGTGAGAAATAATTCTGTAGTTCTGTTGTTTATAAACCACTCAGTCTATGGTATTTTGTCACAGCATCCCAAAAGGACTAAGACACAAGCAAACACGAGATGACAAATTTCAAAGCATTTCTCGCAGTGGTTAAAATCCTTGCTCCAGCCTCTGTTTTCAGTGGCTTGCTTCCGCCGTCTGTGCACGTAATTCCACTGTAAAGAGTTGCATTCAGTTGTTCCTTGGTTATTGGAAAATGTGTCCCCACAGTGGAGTGTGACTATCGACAATGTCTCTTCATTTAATTTAAAAAAGAAAAGAAGAAAAGCGTAGGAGGTTGGGGAGAGAATGCCAACAAGGTTTCTAAGTCATCGCCCACAGTTTCCTTCTTGGAAGCTCGAAAGTCTGTATTTAAGCCCAGGAATCTCTCTCCTCTTCGGAGACTACCGCGACCACTGAGCAACTGTCTGCAATCAAACGCTGGAGATGGGTGAGCCGCAGGGAAATGCATGGATCCCACAGGGTGGAAGAAAGTAAAACTCACTTTCTCAGACCTGAACGGCTACGTCATGTGGGGGAAATTATCTCTCACAACTACAGTTTGGTTCACAGAGGTTGTTATTTGCCACAGTGAAAATAGAAATGATAATACTGACTCAGATATTATATTACAGTTTGTCTGCATAGTGGCAATTTCTCCATATAATATGTGGTACCAAAGGGTCTCCTACTTTTCCTTTCCAATCACTACTGCTGTGAGCTACAGATAAATTCCTACAGCCGACCAAATTCTTGGAAAGGTGCCATTTACTCTAAAAAGGGAGTACACGAATCCATGGGACTGGGTTTAAGTGTCATTTTGTGAAATCTCATGAAGCTTTAAAAAATTTTAATTGACATCCAGCACAGTACAGACATTTGGTGTGTGTGCATAAGTGAATGCATGTATGTGTGTGTATGTAGGTGATATGTATATGTGCACGTAAGTATGTATGTACTTATTTTGAAAAAGATAATCAGTTTTGGAGGCTGAAAGCCAACTGGAGCTCTCTAACTCTGAGTTAAGACTCTCTTGAAGAGGAACATTAAGGTTATTATTCACTCTACAGTTCTTCCACTGTTAGGAGTATGAAAGGGTATGTGCATATTCTGGAAATGGAATGAACCAACATCCCACATAGTGTATGATGCATCTGATTGTACTCTGTACCTTGCAAAGGAAACCTCATTGTATCAAATCAACAAACAGCCCTCAAACACCTACATATTATGTTAAGGAACCATGTGAGACACTGGAGGGGACCCAGAGGTGAAGACACAGTTTTTTTTGTGGTCAGGCACTTGGATCCAGCTGATGGGAAAATACAAATTAGCTCACAAATAGTTAAACAACAGTTCAAGGCCACAATAAAGAGCCAGGTCCTAACTGGCTTAAAAAAAAAGAAAAAGAAACTAAGAGACAATAAACTAAAGAGACAGTAATTCCTGTACAGCAGAGAGAAAGGGAAGAGATTTAGAAGAGGACTGAATTAAGAAACTCCTCTCCAAAACTGGGGTTAAGGTGATCCCAGGGGAGCAGCTAAGGTTTCTTCCACCTTAAACCATGTCGGGCAGTAGGGAGAGAAGGGTCGGCCGTCCTGAGATGACAGTTCTTTTAATGACGCTGATCGCTGCCAGTGCATGTTTGCTGCTAAGGCTCATTTGCCTGGAACAAGGAGTATGTCACTTCACGTTTTTATCCTCAACACCTAACCTAATACCTGAAACATCATGGTGGGCGGGCGAGGGGGTTGCTGAATTCCCGGTAAAGATACCCTGGGGACACAGAACAAGGCTTATTTGGAAAACACTACGGCAGTTTGTCCAAAGTTAGGTGAAGAAGAGAAAGATAGCAAAATTCAAAATGGAGATTGGGACTTGGCTGTGACATATACCTCGGTGGCCACGTTAAGTAAACAAGCTGGACCTCATTCTCTCTTGGGGACAGTAGAAGCCAACTGGGAAGATGCCTCCAGTTAAGAGCCACACAAGCCAACAAGTCAGAGAGAATTTACAGCGTGGGTTTTCGCTGTGTGCAGGAATAAGGGTAAAGAGCCAGGAGCTCCTGTCACTTCTAGTGGGGACTGTTCAAACATGGCGCTGTGGTCACTCACGCTCATGAAAGGAGTTTGAACCCTAGCCTTGACCCACTGGTTCTCAATCTTTAGATTGGAGGCTATGATCTACATTTAACCTGAGAGCTGCTGCTTTGGAAAATGGAAATAACCCTGGTGGAAATGATGTACCTTTATTATCTAAAAAATACAGCACGCCTTGGCCAGGTAGCTCAGTTGGTTGGAGTATCGACCCGATTTGCCAAGGTTGCAAGTTCAATATCCAGTCATCAGGGCACATGTGAGAATGAATGCATAAGTGGACCAACAAATCTCTTTCTTTTAAAAAAAAATCAATCAATAATAAAATGAAAAAGAGAGCAGGACGTAACTCTGTAAATATGCTAAAACTATTGCACTGTAAAAGCGCTGCATTGTACACTGCAACTGATCAGATTTTATGGTATACAAGATACTTTAATAAAGATGCTTTTAAAAATAAAGCAGAAGAGTTCATAACCCACCTAAAACATTTTTTCGTGTGTACTAAATGGGTCCAAAAATACAGTGTCAAATTGTAAAACCTAACTGATTCAAAAATCTTATTCCCAATAATCCTGTCAAACATGACCCCATCAATCATCAATCGGTATCAATCGGTAGCCCACCTCTAGACTGAAAACTCTATGACAATGAGGACTATGTCTTATCTTACCCCCGCACACATTTAAGTATAAAATCTGAGCAAATCAACTTCTCCCCCTTGTACCCTTTTGCCCCAATCCATAGAAAATATTACAGATGTTTCTCTACTTATTTATCTATGACTATTAGTTAAGAAATTTTTATATTCTAAATGAGGAGCGTCCAAAAGGGAAGTTAAAATTGGCTATGATAGTAAGGTAACTATTACATTTCATCAGGCTGTGTGCATCAACGAGTTTATCAAGAATATATCACTGTGGAAAGAAAAGAAATGAGTAGGTGTTACTCAACTGCAATGCATTATCGTTACCCTTCACCAAGATGTCAAGGGGGTTCAGCTTTTGAAGGCAGACATTCCAAGAAGATTCTTATCTGGTTCCACTTTCTCCCCAGCATTTGATGTCAATCTCTATGCATATTTCAAAATACCCTTGCATTCTTCTCCTGTCCACAGTGAACTGTCTTCTGATCGTTTCTAGCATAGATCCTAGTACTCTTCTAATGCGGTGCATTCCGGCTAATCACAGGGGGCCAGTCTACAGACCAACCATGTGTGGCGAGGTTCAGCTTAACACCCTCCGAAGGTTTCCCAATGCTCTAAGATCAAGTTCAAAATCCTGAACATGGCCTGAGGAGGCCTGAGAAACTGGGGCTTATGCCAAACTCTCCAGCCTCACATCTTGCCCATGTTGGGCCACCCCCCACACCCCCAATCTTTCTTCTTAGATCTCTGCTTAAATGTCACTTTGTTGCAGGTTAAATTAGGTCTGGACACTTCCATCTGTCCTTTGTGGCACTTCCAGTTGTGACTGGTTAACTTGGGGTCAGTGCCGATGTGTCTTTCTCCCTCTCTGGACGCTGGGGAAGGAGCTCCGCACGAGCCTGGCACACGCGAGAAGTCAACACCAATGTGTCGTATCGAGTCCATGCACTCTTGGCTTTTTCCTCCTGGCATGGCCGCTCTTTTTGACAGTCCTGCTGACGAGCTGGGACACCCGGGACTCAGCCTGCCCAGCAGATCCCAGTGCCTCTTCCCAAAGGCTAGTGGCAGGCATCTGGGCAGCCAACAGGGCTCAGAGCACCCGCCAGAGAAGCCAGGCTCAGTCACAAGTCAAAAAAGAAAGAGTTCAGCCACCAGGTGCAGGCGACCTCGGAGTCCCTAACAAAGGAGGCAGCAGGCGGCAGGGCGTGAAAGAGGGGAGGCGAACAGAGAGCAGGAGGGCAGCTGGAGAGGGAGGCGTGAAGTCGGGATGCCCAGAAGAGCTGAAAGGGCAAGGCAAGGTGAGAAGCAGGCCCATTTCCTCCACCCATTCCTGCCTGCTGAGAGCCAGTCCTGGTGGCGCTGGCCCCGGCCCGCAGGTGGCAGTCCCTGCCACTCACACCTGGCTGGGGTGCGCTTCGCCGAGGCAGAGACAGAGGCTTCTGTGGGACAAATGCAGATGCTCTCGCCAGTGGGCGCACATGGGCCTGGGTTAGGAAATCCACAGCGTTCCTGGGCTCCCATGACAATGCTCGTCCTGCTGAGGGCTCTTTGATCAGACTCGCTAAGACCTGCAGAGGCGGCTCAGGTGTCCCCTTCCGGTCCCATTTAGCTGTGGTCGGAAAAGGGAAGGGACAGAGGGCACTGGGCCCTAGGGCTGCCCCCCGAGGAGCCCGGGGCAGGGTTGCTCCCCAGGGGAAGACATGCCTCAGTCTGCACTGTATTTTGTTCAGTGTTGGTGCTTTGGGGGGGGGTGTGTGTGTGTGTGTGTGTGACTTTCTCCAAGAAGGAACGCATTCCAAACACGTCTCCCTTAAAACACTCAGCACACAGCATTTGCATTTATTCTCCTTGGCCCTCCATTGTAATGATTTTCAGCGATTTTCAAACATTTTTGACCCCAAGCCAGGGGAAAAACTAATACTATTCATGCACTGTATATGACTAGACGTGAAACAAATATTTCAAAAAATGACGCGGGTAATGTACCCAGATCTTTTCCTACTCTATTATTATAGTCCATTGTAACGCTCTGTCAACCTACCTAATTGATTTTATACCCACTAATAAGGGATAAGTTGCAATTTGAAAAACACCACTATTACCTCTAGTATATCGTATAACTATCATTTAAAAATAGTTTTATACTTTCCACGTTGTACTCAAAGTAGAAGAAAACTCCCCAATCTTTTCCCCGTGATACCCTAGACCCCACAATGTTTCAGCCACATTTCAAAGATGAACCAAGGCGACCCGAGAGGCCGTGGGCTAGAGGGCGTCAGCACCACGCAGAGGCAGGTTAGCTAAGGTCTGGGTTCCGTCAGACAGCCTGTGTCCATCACACTAAAAAGCATGTTTCAAATGAAAACATGCATGCATTGTTTGAATTGTTTTCATGACAGTGCTCCTGAGACAGCCGCCTGACAACCCTCGTCTCATTGTGTTTAGCCACCAACAGAGGCACGCAGTCTCGTGCCATCTGCCCCAGCTAAGAAGGGCCACGCGCGGTCTCTGTGCGAAGCTGACCTTCCCACGCGGCGATGGGACCAGTTCCCCTTCCAAATGGGGAGGAGGTCCTGCTGGAGACGTGCGTGCTCTGGGGGAATTTCTAAGCCACATTACCTGGTCTGGCAATGCTGATTCATCTGGGTTATTGGGTCGAAGGTGTGTATAGGATGGAATGCTTTTGGGGGGACTGAGCGGTGGTCGAATGAGGACCATTCACAGAGGACACCAGGGACGTAACAGGATGGGAAGATGGGCATCCATCCCCAACACCAAGAACTCGGGTGCCTCCCATTTGTGGTACAGAGTGGTCAGAACCCCAGAAAGTCCTGCATGTGCCATGGCACAGCCCCAGAGTACGCAACATGGTTCCAGAGACAGGCACCCCGGGCCCAGCCCCCCTGCACCCTGCACCCCCGAGCCTTGGTTGTGCCCTCTGTAAGGGGGCACGGGTAAAAGCAAAACCTGGCTCCCAGGCCAACTGGAGATTTAAACGCCGCCCACAGTCCACATAAAGCACGTGGCTGGGCACCTGTCCTGTAGCACGCCTCCCGCAGACGTTCGGGGCAGCTGTTACCGCCCTCCAACTAACTCCCCAATGGGTCTGCCAACGTGCCTATCGCTCACGGGGCGAGCTACCTTTGAGCGAATACGTTTGCTGCTAGTCTCTCAGACTTCAAATTCAGTCAGCCTTCTCCGGGACCCTTCTGCACCCCTCTTCCCTCCTACACAGTAGACCCCCGCCCCCTATCCACAGGGGATACATTCCAAGACCCCCAGGGGATGTCTGAAACCAAGGATAATACCAGCCCCTGTATATACTATGTTTATTCCTATGTATACCTATAATAAAGTATAATTTATAAATTAGGTACAGTAAGAGATGGGTAACAATAACCAATCCTAAAATATACAATATGCTGCAATAAAAGTTATGTGAAGGTAGTCGCTCTCTCGGCAAACTAGCACAGATTTCTTTTTCCTTTTTCACAATTTCGAGGACACAAAAGATTCATTTTCACCACAGATCCTAGAACCTCAGCACGTGGCTTTTCCCTTCCCTTATTAAGCTGAGAACTTCCACCTTTTCGCGTACAGGAAGCACTTTCTGGCTAGCAGGCCCGAGCTGCCAGCACCACTGCCTTGGGGCCTTTTTTCAGTAAAGTAAGGGTTACCTGAGCTTAATAAGCGCTATCCAGAGACCGTCGATCTGATCATCAAGGTGACCACTAAGTGAGTAATGGGCAGAGAGTGTGGACTAAGGGACGAATCACGTGCCAGGTGGGAGAGAGCGGGGCTGCGTGAGATTTCATTGTGAGTCTCAGAACAGCATGCGAATCAGTACTCGTGACTCGCGTATCTCTGGAATTTTCCATTTAACATTTTCAGATCATGGTTGGCCACGGTAACTGAGGCCAAGGATAAGGGCGGTCTACCACTCAGTTCCTTCCTCTCCTTCCTCACCTGCGCCCAGCTGGACCTTGAGACCTGCTGAACGTGGAGGACGGGAGGTATTCATCTTACTAAGCTCTCGGAGGTGCCCATGCTCAAGGCGTGATAGCTGAACTGAGCTCCACACAGCTGGGTAGTCTCCTGACCCGGTGGGAAATGCCAGTTCTGGAGGGCACACCCTCTCCGTCTGGCCCGGGATTCTGGGCAGCTCAGAGCACCCAGGAAGTGGGACCCGCATGGGAAGGAGTGCTTCTCAAACAAGCCCACCTCCATCCCAAAAGTTCCTGGCGCCAGCTCTGCAGAGAGGGCCTGGATCCAGCATGATCATCTCCATTATTACAAAATAAGAATTTATCACAGTAAGATTTTGCCGAGGTAGATCACTGTGCTTCACATTTTAGAGAAAGCAGGTCTTAGAAGGAGGAAGTGAAACACCATTCCAAAACTGTGATAAAGCTTCCACTGTCCACTGTGCAGTCCCTAGACATCTCCCACCATGGCCCATGCTTGCTGGGTATCTCCCCCTGCACACGTAGAGTGCTGGTAAGGCCATGGTCCTGTCTGCCGACAAAGACAGGCCTTAGTGCAACGGCACTCCCTTAGACAATTGTATAATCCACACTAAAGGCCAATGATAATGGACCTGCTAGTCCCTAGTGAGTGGAAGATTACCTGCAACATGTAACTTCCTCCGAGTTATCCTCTTCAGGAATGAGGAAGCCACAGGCTGAATCTCATGACCAAGGCTTGCAGGCTGTAACTTCCTGCGTTTCCTTTCGTGAGGCAGCTGCTGGCAGAACCACCGGCTTGGTGTCAGCAGAGACAGGCCAGCACGCCTCGATCAGGGCCTGGGCAGGGGGGAGGAGGGTTGCTAGGAGGTGGCTCAGAAGGCGCCGGAGGCCAACCTGCCTGGGTCCAAGCCCCAGCCTGACCACTGCCCTTCCGAATGGCCTGGACACGTTGCTGCCTATCTCCCTCAGCCTCCTGTTCCTCATGGTGAAACGGAGATAATAGCACGAGCACCGTGAGGCTGCAATGAAGACGGGGAACTCAAATGCATATCACTCCTTTTCAGGAGACAGATCCCCTGGAATACTTACAGTTAACACCCGATTCGTTCACACAAATAAACAAGTGGGACTACATCAAAGTAAAAACCTTCTGCACAGCAAAGGAAAATATCGACAGAATGAAAAGGCTAGCTACAGAATGGGAGTATTTGTAAATCATATATCTGATAAGGGGTTAATATTCAAAAATAGGAAGAACTCACACAATTCAATATCAACAAACCCAACATTCCAATTGCAAAAAGGGCAGAACACAGGCATTTTTGCAAAGAAGACAGACATACAGATGGCCAGTGAGTACATGAAAAGACGCTCAAGGTCATTAATAATCAGGAAAGTGTAGATTAAATCCACAGTGAGAATTCATCTCACGCCCGTGAGAATGGCTATTATCAAAAAAAAGGCGAGGTAGAGAGAGAAATGTTGGCATGGCGAGGACACAGAAAAACAGAGAATCCTCATACGCTGCTGATAGAAATACAAACTGGTGCAGCCACTATGGAAAACAGTATGAAAGTTCTTCAAAAAATCAAAAACAGAACTAGCATAACAGTCCAGAAATCCGCTTTCTGGGTATACATCCAAAGGAAATAAAAACAGGTTATCAAAGAGATACATGCACCATGATGTGCACTGCGGCATTTCCGACAGCCAAGTGTCTGTCAGTAGGTGAATGCGTGAAGAAAGCGTGGTCTGCGTATCTACAACGGAATATCATTCGGCCATGAGAAAGAAGGAAATCCTGCCTTTCGCAGCCACGTGGACGAGCCCGCAGGGCATTACGCCAAGTGAGATAAGTCAGACAGAGAGACAATACAACATCCTATCGCTTCTCTAGGGGCTCTCAAAAAAGAAGTCAGACGTAGAAAGAGAGGAGTGGAACTGTGGTTCCCAGGGGCTGAGGGTCTCGGGCTAAGAGGTTAGGGAAACAGGACCAACTTCAGCTACAAGATGGATGACGAGGACTGAGGATTGAATGTAAAAGACCATGATGGTGGCCAATGCAAGGGTCTTATATAGCTGAGATGTGCCGAGAAAGGAGAACTCAAACGTTCTCACCAAATAAACAAGTAAGTGAGGCGATGGATGTGTTAATTAAGTAGATGGAAGAATCCTTTCACGGTGTGTCCATGTATCTACCTACCATGATGTACACTTATAAATATCTTATAATTTTGTTTGTCAATTATACTTCAATAAAGCTAAAAATTACCCTGTTGACTTTTCATTCTCTCTCCTCCCCTCTCGCAGACATAGCCCTGAGATGGAAAAGTTTCTGGGGCAGAATTTGAACTTGCGAACAGCTGAATCTTCACTTTCTCTAAGGCATCCTTCTTAATGCTGCTCAGCGACACAACGTTTTCCCCACTGCACTGAAAACGCAGAGTCAATGGCCCAGCACGGGAAGGAAGGCTATTACAGGAAATGGGTTTGGATAATGCGAGGGGAGCAGGGGGTGCCTCCCTGAGAAACCGAGTGTCCATCCGTCAGTCACAAAATGTGTTCGCTGGCCCGGCCTGGAGCATTTTCTTCTCTAAAATGACAGGTCACATTTTCTCTCTGGCGGAGGAAGGTAGACCACCTCGTACACACAGGGGAATCAGTAACTAAGAACATGCACAGGTTTCAAAAATTAGTCACCAGTTACCATGGTAATGCAAATATTACCTAACGACTCACTGGGCTGTAAGTAACCCAGATGATGCTAAGTACATTACTTTAAACAGGGAAAATGGGCTCTAATTTTAGGAATACTCTCAAGGAGTTACACAGACCTGATAGCAGACTGAGGGCAGCCCAGGTGTGCCGCCGCGGACCCAGGGTTCGAGGTCCCTCTCCCACCCTGCGCCCTGCTGAGCTCTGCGTTGGACACACGCAGCCACGGGAGGAAGAGGCATCACACCGTATTTACAAACAAAGGGTGCCAATCGGGAAGATGAGGAGTCTCCTCATTGTCCAAACACTTTTTTTTTTAGGTATTATTTATTTATTTTTAGGGCGGGGGGAGAAACAGAGGAAGAGAAACATCAATGTGTGGTTGCCTCTTGCATGCCCCACGCCCCCTACTGGGGACCTGGCCCACAACCCAGGCATGTGCCCTGACTGGGAATTGAACCGGTGACCCTTTGGTTCGCAGGCCAGCACTCAATCCACTGAGCTACACCAGCCAGGGTCATGGCACAAACTCTTAATAAGAGAATGATCCCTGCTACTGCCCACTGAAGAGGCATGGAATGGACAACAAACTTAGGGGGCATCCCTTTTAAACTCAACATGAAGAATTTCCTCAGGCAAAACAAGAGTTCCCAGAAAATGATGAGGATGCCCAATATAATAATCATTCTCCCACTGTTCTGAGTAGTTTAAATTTTCTGAGTCTCTATTAATGTTCATGAGAACAAAAGCATAAACATCCTATGAATCTTTAAACGATTCCAGGAATCAGCCGCGCCCACTCTCCTAAGCCAATCTCAGTGCCTAACTCCTGCTCACGGTGCACAGTGCCTACGTCTCATGGAGCTCCTCCCTTCAGAAACGTGGCCCCAGAGCAGCGACCCTCCAAGTGGTCCCTGGGCATCCGGCTCCAAACTCCTCGAGGCCTTTTCAAACACACAACCCTACACCATATCCAGGACCAGCTCAAGCTGAATCACCAGGGCTGGGGTCTAAAAATCTTTATTTTTAAAAGGTTCTCTCTGCGATGCTTATGCACTCTAGTCTGAGAACCCCATCCTTAGGAATCTCTGGACAATTGTGACCAAAGACAGGCCAGCCACCAGAGGACATGGGACAGTGGAGATTAGTCAAAGGCAGGGAGGGCCACTGGAGACTCAGTGGCTTTTGGACCACAACCCAGGGTAAAAGTCCAGCACAAATATATATATTACATATATGTGTGTATAACACATGTTTTTCACAAACTACACAGGTGATGTACTCCAATTCATTCTATTTATTATATTTCAAATTTTAATACTCTTACAACTTACTAAATTGCTTTCACTATCCACTAATTGGCCATGACTGAAAAACCGTATTAAAACTTCTAGTGTCCCATAATTTTGTCACTTAATAATTTTTATACTTTTTCATATTATCGCTCCAATAGTAGAAAACCATCCAATCTTTTCCAATAATAACCCGGAAGTCACAATATGTTAGTTGCTTTTAAAAGGTGAACTGAGTTGAAATGAAACAGTCTTCTGCTTCAGGATATCAACGGCGATACATTTAACTGCTACCACTGAACTTTATTTCCTCTTTATCATACAGAGAATAGCATGCAAATCATATAAAGACAGGATAAAATAAATGAAAAATATTAAGAAAATGGTGCAAGGAGAAAATAAGGACAGAAAACTAAGTGCAGGATGAATTAAAAAAAAAAAAACAAGTGAAAAGAGCGACACGGGTCGGGAAATCTAGTCTCTCATGGACTCTCAGTGTGCTGTCTGTCTGGGTGACGAGGACGACACGATGGGTTATGAAAATGCCAGTGTCCATCGGGGAAGAACAAAGCCATTTCTGGAAGCGCTTCTAGGCTGTGGTTACCCTCCCTGCAGACTAGGCCGAAGGCCCCCACCCACACACATATACTCCGCGGGGCAGAGGGCGTCGTCACTGTGGGCTCAAGGCCCCTGTTGCTGCATCCACCTTCCACTGCCCCTGGATTCCGGGGTTAATTTGATAGCCTGAGCTTGTCTCACTCTCCCTCCTCCCAGATCATGCTGTGATTACCTCTGTCCCCGCACTGACCCCCTCATTGTGATGAAAACAGCTCACAGGGCTGTCTGTCCCTTCCCTCCCCACCGACCCCGCCAGGTTATAAGTTCCATGAGGACAGTCTTGGCTCCTTTGTGTTTCAGTGAATGCTCTGTGAAACTGAGCTGAATACTAAACTCCTCTAGAAACCCCCCAAGGAAAGGCGATAGCAGGCTACAGAGTTGGACTTGCTTCTTGACCCTCTCGTTCACTACCCCTGAGATTCTGACCAGGCCCTTGGACTCTGAGGATGCAGTTTCTTATCTGTCAACCCAAGCCAATATTGTTTATGTCACAGGTTAGTCTGGGAAATAAACCAACAAACAGATGTAAAGTGCTTCGTGGTCCGCTTCCTGGCAGCCAGCAGGTTCTGCATAAATGTTTGCTTTCCCTTCTCTTATCAGGGAACTCTAAGATGTTGACCCCTCACTTCCAGGGCCCCTACAGCCGCCACAACTCCTCCCTGATCCTCCAAGCTTCCCAAAGCAGAAAAATCACCCAAGAAGCAAGCAGGGCCCCCCCAAACCCACAGAACCGTCGGTGCCTACCCAACGCCACCTTTGAAAAGATTTCTTGTCACTGTTTCAACTACTTTAGACCTTGCTCTGGGAGAAAAAAATAAAAAGTGTCTGAGAAAGGAAGCTAGATTGTCATTAAGTATCACATGAAAGCTTTAACCATGCAATAACAGAGATAATTAGTAAATTCGCTATTAGAAGGCAAGTGCAGTTGCTAAAAGAGGACACGGAAACATATCTGAGCTTCTCTCCCCGACGGGTTAAGTGCCGCTTTGCTGCCACTGAAGCGGCGTTTCTTTGTTTGCAGACTCCACGTCTATCGGCGGGGGGAGATGCAAGACTGAGGCCAGCACAGGTGGTCCTAAGCAGACGGCGGGTCAGGCACATTTTAACTTCCTCAAGTGCAAGTGTCCCCGGTTAAGTCGTGGGGTCGGCCTACCTTTTCCGTGATGTAGAAGTTTGAACTGTCGGCATGCTGCAGTGCGTAGTATTCGTGGTTGGCAAGGGACCACCTTAAAACAGAAGCATATACTGATCAGAAAAGCAGTAAATGGTCATTTTCATTTTTACGGCTCGGTAGAGTGACACGAAGTGAGCATTGTGTGTCTGGAATTGGGCCAGGAGTCAACAAACCTCACAGTATAGTTTCCAAGTCAAAGTGATATGAGCCTGCCTTTCACCCTAAGACCCATTATTTCACAGGTGGATCATCTAGGTCTTATTCCAAGCCTATTACTCACCTATAAGCCTTTCATCTTCATGGCTTTGGGGCAGGGGTGGTATTTAAATATTAAGTTACATTCCTCCCTGTTTTGAAGGAGTGGAGCAGAGAGGGGAAAACAAAGGAAATGAACAAATTTAAATTTCCCATAATTGTTGCATTTTAATGGTCTCTGCATTCTCCAATCCCTGAGCACTATGCTTGCTGCATACTGGAACATTCTAGTCAAGTATCCCAGGACTTAAATAAATTCTAGGTAATCCTTTAGTCACAGTTCTGCTTTAAAGGTGAAAAAAAAAACCCCAAAAAACACATGCAACTTCCGTCTGTGCGGGCAACGCGAAGTGGGAAAGCCATTTTGCTATGGTGTCCACGCGGCAGGAGAGTGCTCTGCTAACTTGTCTTTTAAATTATTTCCCCTTCTATGGGGACTGGAGTGATCCTCACAATTTATACCAAATGAAGTAAGTGCTGAGAAACTTTAGACTGTTCCCTGCTGAGGAGGGTGAATGAACACAACTGTTCCTCAAAATAAACCAGGCCCAACCCAATGTGCGCTCACCTGCGGGTTCACACTTTCTCCTCTTTGAGGACCAACAGTAATTTTTTTGGTGGAAAGGGACATGCAAATCTGACACTGTAATTCCTGGTGTCTTTGGGCAGGCCAAGCAGTAACTTATGAATGGGATCTGACAATAGCATGGGAATATTTTAGTTGCCTCTCAAGTTGTGAACTGAACACCTCTGATGAATCCTGAATAACGACACTTACCCATCACAGACTTCCTTTATTATTGCGGACAGCGGTTTTTTCTGCAAAATAGCAAAAAAAGGAAATACTCTGTTAGTTTCATTTCATCATTTTAATTTTTTTTTTTAAAAAAAAGGAGAAGAAGGGTAGTAAAAAAGATATCTAAGCAAGGAGACTTTCCATTTGCTATTCTTAGTTGTTCTCAATGAGTCTGTTGTTTTTCTTGAGGCAATAACCTACCAGCCATCACCACCAAATATAGTGATGATTTATTACCCTGGTGGTACGTTTTTCTATACTTAATGTTATTCATTGAACAAAATATACATCATTTATAGTTTAGTTGCATTGAAATAAGGATGGAATCACAGCTTTGATCAAGGATCCCCAAGGCAATGAAAGCCGGCAAGGTCCACGGACAGCCCGAGGCCTCCGGGGCACGTGAGTTGGGCAAACACCAGTTGGGCTGTATGCAAACAAGCTTGGACTCGGGATCGTTTTATAAGAACACGTGGCAAATGACCTAAGAGGTATTGTGAAACTTTTCCTACAGCATGCAAAGAATTCTTTCCATAACCTTAGCCCTGACAAATGCCAATCACACAGCAACTTGAGCTGGGCACACTCACATAATGGGACCATGACAGCATGTGCCCTGGAGTCAACTGGTGGCCGACTACAGCTGTGCTCTTGGCCTCACAGCCACAGCTGTGCTCCGCCTGCCTCCAGACACAGGAATGCGACAGAGACACACACAGTTCGACCGGCGATGTCGAAACACTCTCTGCTTTAGAGGCAAACAGACCCTGTCTGTCTCCTGGGGTGGACAGAAGTGTGTTAACCAAAAGAATGACCAAAAAAAAACCAAACAAAAATAAAAACGAGGAAGAGAAATCAAGGAACTATACAAGTGGTCTAGGATTTTCAGATACACCGGGAAAAACGGTCTACATTTCAGTATGCGAGGTGGTGTGGGGAAAGGACGTCTGAGTCAAGCAGGACCAGTTCCAGTGCTAGCTTGTCAACTTGCCTGCAGGGGGACCTACAACGTCCTGCATTTGCTGAGCCTCAACTATGTATCTATGAAATGGACACAGGGCCCACCCCCTCCTGAGGCTGCTGTAGCCATTCAATTCAATTAGAATGAATGCACAAGGCAAGGTGCACAAGGCAGGATGAGGGCTCTGGCCTCCCTGCCTCTTGCGTCACTGGGAGAGCTCCACTTTCCTCTTGCATCTCTGCCCGTGGACAGGGAGCTGCCATATCTGCCCTCCTGGAGAATTCGGAACGGCAGTCCTTCCTAAGGCCCTCTCGTCCCTGCTCAAAGCTCCGGCCCGGTCCTCGGTGGTCCCACACTGACTTTCTCCCACTGGAGGTCTAACCTCTATGACTGGGTGTGCAAAACAATGTCTGCCGACAACTATGAATGCAGTGGGAGGAAGGGGGACCGATAATTGAGGAGTGGAAAGACGGTGGAGTCTTCTTGCCCTCCTGAGTTGGTCTCCTCTAGAATAAGATTAGCAACGGGGACTGGGTTGTACCATGAAGTTACATGTCACGGAAGTCCAAGGCCTTGGCAAACGCTTCTATTGTTTATAGCTTTGGCTATGAGTCAAGGGGCAAATCAAACGAGAAAAGAACTTTAAGAACACAACTTTTCTCACAAGACAAGGATTCTGCCCCTTCAGCGGCCAGAGACCTCTCCAGGTTATCAGTATTTCATGCAGACCCGTCAGCCTCCCAGGGCCCTGCCCTTGCTGTTGGCACCCCCGGAACTGAAACATAAACAACAGGACTGGATCTCAGCCCTAAATGACACCAAAGCAACAGGCCCGGCCAAGGAGGTACCGCTGCTGGGGCAGGAAAAGCATCTGACGGCGGCCCCCAGAGTCTGGTTTCCTGGCTGCGGCCTCTTCGGGGAATTTCCTGGATTTGAATTCAGGTCTGATTCATAGACTCGGATTCAGATTTGAAAAGACAGAAGTCTATGGACTTCGAGAGTTATTATATCCAAGACATTCTGAAGACGGATATATATATATATCTGTCTGGTCCCAAACGCGCTCTTGCAAATCTTTCACAGCCTATCAAATATGGCATTTTAATTCTCCTTCAGCTATCTTATTTAAATATACAAACAAAACACAACTCTCACCATTCGCTACCCGTAGATCTACCCCCCAAGCAGCAAGCCCCCCAGCCCCAGCCCCCGCCGCGACTTCTCTCCTGTGTTGTAACTCCACTGCTGCCCAGGGCCACCGCTGCCTTTATTTCTCTCATCTCCAGGTCTCATTTATCACAAGGCTGTGTGGCATCTGCCTCTGTGACGTTCACATTATCGCTTCTCACCTCCTAACTATCCTCCTAAAACCCTGACACTCCTCATTCCCACTTTTGCTATCAGACGAATTGTCCCCTGATCCCGTCACCCTTAATTCTGCTTCCTAGCTCCAGTGACCCTCCTGGGCACCCGCCCATAATCACCAACTACCTGCCAGGAATGTCCACTCAGATGCTCCACTGGCACATCACACTCAGATTCCTACCTTCCATTACTTCCTACCTTTGGTAGGTCTGCCCTGTATTTCTCTCGAGAGCCTGGCTTCTTTTCTTTCTTCTGTGATAATCATGCGTACAAGACACTGAGTCTCATCTTTACTTACCCTACGACATCCCTCTTGTGTATCCTTCCCAGAACTCACTGCCACTAAAAACTCTCAGGATGCCATCACCAGACCCTTGCAAGTGAATCTTTACATCTCCATGGTTCTTTCTTCCTGATCTCCACCTTTACTATAATCAGACAAAATTAGAATTTCCCCTCAAACTTTGCTCATGCCCGCCTTTCTTTCCAATATCCTCCACAGACCCCAGTGGCCATGACCTACACAGTACACATCCCTTAGCTCGTCACACAAGCCTTCCTCAATCTGGTCTCAAGCTATTAAACTTTCTACTGATGCTGCATGTGTTCCCACGCGTCTAAATTAGCTGGTGATTCACCAAGCACCTATATGCATCCTCCCCACACTTTCACTTTATTTGTTGGAATATCTGTCTCTTCTTTCTGTCCCACCTCTAACAATGAGCTCTACCTACCATTTAGGTCCATGTCAAAGCCACCTCTTCCAAGCACATGTCCCTGATATCCTGGGAGAGTGACCACGCCCCCCTCTGTACGAAGCACTCCTAAGGACCTCTGGACCACTTGTGCCATCTTGTCCCTGTTAACATGGCATCTTCATGCATCTTTGTAACCTTCCCCCTTCACTCAGTACAAGCTTCCACAGCACATTGGTGCTACTAGGATCTGAGACTCAACATGTTTCTCTCCTGGGAAATCCACACACTAACTTTCCTTTAGAAAAACAAAAAGCAAACTCTCTGGAAGGCCATCCTGCACATCAGCACCCCGTGTCCCTCTTCCTACCACGCCTGCCCCTGCTGGGTGGCTGGGCGCAGCTGCTGGCTGCAAACTGGTAGGCGTGTGAGGCTGTCAATCCCGACGGCACCGACCCCTTGTGAAGGTGTTCCGTGGGTCACAGCCTGGAGGCGCAGTGAGCAAGACAGCTGATGAAGAGCGTGATCCGACAGGTGATAAAACAGATTCCAGTCGAGTGGTTGTCACCGTCCCTTAGCAAGGCCACACAGGTGACCCACACCACCTTCCTAAACAGGGACTGCAACAGGCCCCCAAACAGTAAACACTCTCCTGGGATCGCTGCCCGTGTACAGCCCTTGGTGTGACAGCAGCTCTGTGGTTGACTTCGATTCCAAGCCACACACCAGCTTTGCTGCGTTTTAGTTCCCATCTGCTCAGGGAACATGAGATGCTTCTGCCCCTCCGCCTGGTTCTCTAAGGCGCAGGGGCAGGGGGACAGGGCAACACCTTGAGAGCTTTCTGCGGAGCCACTGAATCATGTGCCTTTCACTTCGCTGAAAGAAAAACAGCCCAGGGGGAAAGAAAATTTGGTCTAAAAGGATGAAAACTGGGTTTCTTCCCCCTGTGACTCCATAAACCATAAAGGAACTAAAAATAACATTCTATAATCTATTCGACTATAGTTGAATTTAGAATATTGAGGCAAAATTATTTTAAAGGCCTAAGTATGTTTTCTGAGCTTATAAAAATCATAACTAAATTCCTTAAGCTTTTTGCTTCGAAGGTCAAGACTACCTTCTCGAACTCACAGCGAGCAGAGATGGAAAAGGCAGGAATGTTTTTAAAGACAGCCTGGAGGGTTGGCAGGTAGGCAGTCACCAGGTTCTCCTGTGCAGGGGACCAGGGACTGTGTGCAGGAGGGAGCCGAAACACACTTTCGATCCTACTCCCTTAGCAACAAACACTGAGGTCATCTCGCAGCCTACAAAAGTATTTCTTCACTTTATGTGGTTCTGGGAAGATCTTAATGTTTGGCAGAAATATTTTTATTTGTCAAGCCGAGTGTGTGTTTCCATATGAACTGTTGGCAAAGTACCCACCATGTGCCACAGTTACACCCCAGGCACAGCTTTTTCATTGTTGTTTTGGGGAATTCATTCCTCCCTTTTTATTTTAACTGTTATCACCCGAAAGAATTCCTTTGTTTAACTTAATTCATGAAAGGCAGCAAGTCTAGAAAGCAAATATTTCCTGTACAAAAAGTGTAGTGTATCAACTCTTCATAAAATCGGCTAGATTCCTGAGAAAGGCCAAATTCTCCAGCAATCCATTTCTCATGTACGTCTGCAACAACGTTCTCTCCTGTCTCTGCTCCTGAGAGTGGGAGTCCGCCCTTGGCTTTCCTCCCCGTGGCCCGGTCCCTGACCTCACTGAATTGTCGGTCTCACACATTCCTGAACCCGCACCTCCCACTCTGAAGTTCCTCCTCAGGTCTGGTCCTGTGTTTCCAGTAGCCCCTGCGTGAGTCCTTGGGGACGCCCTGCCTCCCCTTCGAGCCCAACATCGCACTCTCTTCCTTATAACACAGATGCTCCTCTTGCCTCCCTTTCATCTGTTCAATAAAAAAATTGGTCACTCTCCCATCTAAAGCGCGTGGTTCCTTTAAGGCATGAGAGAACACCAAGAAGAAACATCCCTGGGGATCCCTGGTTTTTTATTTAGGAAGGGACAGAGTCCCGCTGGCCTTGTGGCTCGCTACCTGGGGATGGCCCAGCTGTCTTCCCCCATCAGTCCTTCCCCACCCCAACCCGGGCCCTGTCACGCCTCTAATGAACTCGGCTCCTATGTAAACACCTGCTCCTGTCCATTGGCCAAGGCACCTGGCTTGAGGACTTCGCCCAGCCCCAAGGCTCACCTTGGAGCTCTCAAGTCCATGCCGCACCACTTCCGCCTTGACACCGGCCCATGATGCTGGCTGCCCCCGTCTGAGGTGACCCACAGGCCTGTTAGGAACTGCGGGGGGTGGGCTGCGGTTCTCACTGCTGGCATCACTTCTCAGGCCCACAGCTGTCCTAAAATGGGCACCACCCCGCAAGGAAAGCCCGGCTTCGTGGACAGCGCGTTCACTGCCCATGTTTTTAACGACACGTGGTGGTGGGGTTGGGGGGAGGCTTATGAGGTGACATTAAGGGAATGGACCCCAGAGAAGCACTTAGAACACTGAGTTTTTATCAATTACTGGCTTATCTCTATCTTTCCTCAACTATGAGCTCTTGAACGACTTTGGAAAGTGACTTCTGGGGACTGAACCCAGCGCGTCTGCAGGCCCTGACTTTGCAGCCTTAGCCAATCACTCCTCCGCACAAGGCAGCGACCGCTGCTGACATGCAAGGCCGTGCCTCGCACGCTGCAATGCGGCGAGGACCGACGACACGGGCCAGGCCCCCGAACTAGGACCTGGTCTGCAGTAAGGCGCTGGACACAGGTTGCCTAAGCATAGGGAACACCGTGTGGATGTGGTGCAGGCACATTATTCAAAAGCTGGTTGAAAAAATTAAATGAATAAGCATCCAATTCCTCCTCCTTCTTGCTTGAGTGGCTCCAGCCCCCAGTGTTGCCTTTGACAGTTGTCTCATCCTGGTAGTTATTCTTCAACTCCTCTTCCTTTCTTGTGCCAACTAGACTAGATTCACGTGGGAAGCACGGACCACCCCTGTCACCTCCCAGGTGAGTGGCGGCTAGGCCCCTGCAAGGCCAGCAATTCATGAATCGTGTTTGATTGAGAACATAGCTCATTTTTTTCGGGCTTTGGTCTTCTGTTCCTCTCTCCTGGTCCCTTTCCACTGCCCCTGAAGCTCAGGGAACGGCTAAGGACAGAACACAGCAGGTGGAAGACGGGCGCGATCCCCGCTCACCACCCCGCACCTGCCCTTCATCGACCACCGCCTCACAGCCCTTTCCCTGCGAAACGATGTTCCACAAAGACTTCATACGTTTGGTCCTCCTCTGTGGGAAAGGCTTCCTCTGGTGCTTTAAAAGAATGCGGCAGTTGCATTATTCTGACACTCGGAGGGGGTACGGCACAGCGGTGGGACTTCGCTTTTATACACGGAGACTCACTGAACATATTCTGCACAGCAGGTATGAGAGGTGCTGGCCCAGAAAGAAAAAAGCCGTGTCAGGACACCTCCGAGAAGGGACACATGCGTTGACTATGACTCAGCCTAGACCGAGACTCGGGGCAACTTCCCTGTATGACAGCCCACCTCACTCCTGGAGGTGCCTCCTGACATTGTGTCAATGTCGCCAGCCATTTCAGGAAGCCTTATCCTCCCTCCAATGCGCCCCGTGACTACTTCCCATGCTTCCGAGCCTTGGACCTTTACACGGGGGGATCTACTGTGTTCTGAGAGCTGTGAATGCTCCTAATAGAGCATTCTGTTTTCCTAATAGAGGCCTCGGCCGCCTGAACAATAAAGACAAAACCATGTTTTCCTCAGGCAAATTTAGCTGGTTCTTGGAAAACAGGTATTTTGACAACAGCTCCAATGTGAATCATTGACACAAGACTTCTTCGGTGATTGTCAGAAATGACAAACGGGGCTCCCAACGACATCTCCAAAGTAGTAAGCCGTGTATCGTGTTAATTTTAACAGCGGAAAGATGACAGGCTATGCCACTTTTTCCTTGACAAATGATGATTCATTTCAAAACGGTTTACTAAAAATGACTTGGTTCAAGCTTCATGAAACTAATTAAATATCAGACTTTAGCAAGATAAAGTACAATCTTTGTGTCATAAAAATCACTGGACTGTGTAAATGAGCAAAGACATAAATAATTAGCAGTCCCATGTATTTGGGCAGTGATTTTCAACCAGTGTGCCACGAGTATTTTTAAAACACGCAATACCCAACTATTTAGTGAGGAGCATGGCCTCTTCTCCCTTAGATGGTCAAATAAAAAAAACACAGCCACCGACACCACAAAAGCCATCAGGTGTGAATGAATCAAAATTATACCTATTTTTTGTCAGACTGGGAAAAAATTTATTTTTTTTGGTTTGCTGCAGAATTTTAATAATTAATTTATGTATGCCATGAGATGAAAAAGGTTGAAAATCGCTATATTAGTGGAATAAAGACAAGTAGACACGCCTTTCTCTTTTAGGCATTAGATATACTTCTACTCAGTAAAAACGGTATTTCCCTTCAAGAGAAGGGGACTGCAATTTTAGAGACAACGACAAAAATAATGGAGATGAACAATGTATGAATAAAGTGCTACTGATGTCAGTTACTGTTTGTGATTCTTCCTTCTAGTTCTTAACAATTTAACGTTGGTCTAATACCAGCATTGTCAGGGATACAGGAACAAAATTTTACCCTCAAATTTCAGTGTCTTGGGCAGCTACAGCAGCCAGTTTTCCCCATTCCGATGTCCCTCTCGACCTTCCTGAGATCAGTTTTTCCAGGAAGTGCTCCCAGATGACTCTACACTGGCTGGCGTGCCATCCTTCTCCACCCCATCCTTTTAATCCAGTGTCCTTTTCTCAGTGGCAATGAGTAATTCACACTGTGAATTAATTCAGATGTCACGGTCCGATTCCCTTCACTCATGCAAAATAGTCTACTTATTTGTGTTTAACTTCTATGTGGGAGGTTAACCATATTTATGCACGTGGCCTAAACATAAAATGTCGGACCGGCTCAATGGGATAAACGAGTGACTGTGGACCCTGACAAGCAGGGTACTGTCGGACCGGATGAGTAGATATGGGAAAGCCAGGGAAGCAAACGAGGGTTCGGGTTCAGTTTAAACACAAGGTCATGATGGCTTGTCAAGGGCAAAGAAGCTGAGACTGGAAGTCAGACCGCAATCGAAAGGATGCTGAGAGGAGCCGGTGGCAAAGGGAGTGTGAACCGGGGAGTTTCCGTACTGTACTGAGTCCCTTCCCTTAGGCTTCCTGTCTCTCTTGGCCATGTAGTTGGTGGACTTGTTTGTGATGCGTGTATTGATGCCAAATTCCCCGTCTTTCTTCAGTGTTAAGATACCTGCCTGCAAGCAGTGGAGGGACATTGGCTTCCAAGCCTCAAATGTCTGTCCCCATGAGTGTAACGATGGCAAACTGAGGCTGAACTACAGCCTTGAAGAAGAATAGAACAGGCTCTTCTGGAAGGGTCTAGAACATGCGCTTTCTCAAAACTTCCCTCCCTCTGACATGTCATCAACCCAGGCTTCTATTATCTCTTATCTCTTGGCCAGCCCTTCTCATAATAATAATAGTAATATATATTAGTTACTGAGGGGCCACCACATATCCCTTACTAAGTGTACTTTACAAATGAGAAAACGGTATGAAGATCTCAAGATGTCGAGTAAGTCGCTCAAAGCCTCGGAGCACATGTGACAAAGTCAGAATTTGAACCCAGACCTGTATATTCCCAGAACCCTTGCTCTTCAACCCTGCCTCAGCTCTGTAGTCCTGGCAACCACGAACAACAAGTCAAGGGCCCAGAGCTGACACCTGCAGGAAACGCACTGGAATTCTGGGTACCTTGGTTGCTGGCACTTGGTCAGTTATTGGTAAACGTTATTTAAAGTTCACTGTTTTAGCGCTACCATGAGAATAGCTGATCCTGCCTCGTGCATTATCCATGTAAATTATGAAGAAATGCTAAGTTAGCATTAAAACTTTTGTTACCTAGTGGGAGAACTGTCTCCTCTTTCTCACTTTTGATGCTCAAATCAACACCTCCGGCTCTAACGTCTCTGCAGTTCCCTTTGGGTTCGGGTCATTTTAACTTCAAACTTAAATTGTACCCCAAAACTCCTTTTCCAGTTTTAAACTTTTATTCATCTTCTTCTAGTTGACCAGAAAATATGCTTGCAACCATCATTCCATCGTCCCCGCCCTTCTCATCACTGCGCGTGTTTCAGTCCTGCTGAGACGACCGCCAAGGCAGCTCCCCAAACCTCCTTCTTCATTCTGCCTGCGGGCACAGAGAGCAACTGAAAATTGGTGCCATCTGGATCGCTCTGGGCACTTTTGGTTGGAGGTACATAAATGTGATTGCATGGCCAAATGGGTGTTCCCGTGGTGTACGGAGGAATCGGCTATGTCATACAGATGAATGACACAGATGTGGCTAAAATGGCTGGCGGTGAAAATGTCTACATCTTACAGGCAAGAAAATAAAGAGAAAGAACTTATGGACATGGACAACAGTGTGGTGACTGAGGAGACTGGGGAGTGGGTTGAGGTGGGAGAGGGTACAGGGGGGACAAATGGTAATGGGAAAAATACAATAAAAGTATCCCCCAAAAAGTCTAAATCCTATAGACAACTCCTAGTGATTGGGACCCATCACAGGTTTTTAAGCAGGGGCGCGACATAACCAACTGTGCATTTTCTAATGATAGGTGATTATACCGGAGGCCCAGGGACCAGTTAGGTGGGCATATTGGCCAGTATAACAAAACCCGAAGGAAAAGCTAAAGGAGCTCCACCCATATAGATACCTGCCTCTCTCCTGAACCCGTTTGTAGGGTCTCTGCGAGGAACTAGAGTCCACCTAAATGTCCCTCCCCTATTTTCTTCTCTCTTGCCAGCTGTCACCACTATTGGCCCAGCTGTTCACACGAGAAACCTTGGAATCACCTTTAACATTTAATTCTGCTGTAACTGAGGGGAATCATCAACTCCCATCGATCGCATCTTCTCAGGTGTCTTCACGAGACATACATCTCACTGCTTTCTGTCTCCCTGCACCCCACCTCCACCCCAGGCCATGGCATCGTCGTCTCTTGCCTGGGCTGCAGTGACAGCTGTACAACTCTTCTCTCTGGATTTTACCTCTCACAAAACAATTCTCAGACTGTCATCTTCGGAAAGCACAACGTCACGACGTTCATGTTTCTCTCATTCCTTTATGCTTGGGACTTGCTCCAGATAATTTCTTCATTTTCATTCCCCAGGCTCTAGAGCCTCTCTTTAGCCAAACCCACTCTAGAGTGACTTTGTCTATGTATTTGTATTTTTTTTTCCTACATTTTGCAGATTATATGTATGCTTTTCATTTCCAAGGTTTCTAATTGGTGCTTTTTCACATCCACTTCTTCTTGACTGCCACCTACTGTGTGTTCCCGGTCTCCCGTGTGTGCAGATGTTACTGTCTGTCTTCCAAAGTTCTTCCTTTGAGGCCATCTTACTTTTAGGCCCTCTCTCGGTCTCTGTGTTCCTCTGGAGAGAACAGGGCCAGCTACATCCGCGACAGACGCGACAGGAGGGACCCAAGGCAGGCGAGTTTTCCGAGGCAACTTAGTGGACAGAAAAACGAACGGAGGGAGGAGAGTCTAGGGAGACACAGTCCTGACTACAGCACACCAGGTGGATGCTCTCGGGGTGTGTGTATCTGGCACCGCCACAAGGGACACAGGAAGAAAAGCAAAACTGCCCCAGTTTAGGGGAGGAAGGAAGCAGGCGGGGTATGTGAACACGTTGGGTATGAGGTGCAAGGGTCATCCAGGTGGGCAAGGTGCACAGGAAGACAGGCAGTTGTTTCTATGCGTCAGGAGGTCACGAAAGGAGCGACAGCCAGAAATTATGAGCACTTCAGGGTGAAGGGGTTGATGGATGCAAACATCACCATAAACTTGTCCCACAGCAATGACGCATCTGGAAGCATTCTGAAATGTGACATCGCTTCTTCTGAAGTCTTTCAGTGGTCTTTTGACCGTGGATGGAAGGACAAAAATAGACCTGGATCATGTTGATTCAGGAAACGTACTAGTATGTTTAGAATGTATGGCAGGAACGAGGGAAGGGGTGCTCCCCGCACCTGGACTGCTCCCTCTCTCGTGATTACCTGTGATCTTTTGTATCGTCTGACAGGGAAAGGACAAATGTCACCTGTTTCCTCGACTCAACATTCATTATGAGCTCACCACGTGCCAGGCCATGCCTGGCACTGGGAAGACGCTGGGTCCTCGCAGAGCATCACACGGCGAGTGAGCGAAGCCATGTAAGACACCACAGTGCATACAACACGGGCCTTCCTCGAGTCTGAGGGGTCAGGAAAGACGCTCTCTAAGGAACTTCCATCTCATCAGGATGGAGAGTGAACAGGAAGACGGATGAGGGCGGTAATTTCCAGTTCAGAGAAAATCACATTTGTCAAGGCTCTGAGAAGGGTGCTTTCATAAAAAAGGTGAAAGAATCACTCGGAAAGAGAACGCAGGTTCAGGGGCTGCGGGAAAGCCACAGGGACGCTCAGCAGGGCGGGGAGGTAGGCGAGAGCAGGGCCCAAGACACCGCAGCAAGGAAGTCTGGACGCCATTCCAAGCACGTGGGAGACCCTGGAAGGACGCTCTGGGCAGGGAGGGTGCCCTGGAGAGGCTGGCGAGGCGGCCGGCTGGGTTGCGCCCCGAGCCAGCTGGTGGAGGCCGGCTGCAGCAGCGGCAGCGAGGACAGAGGAAAGGTGGGCAGAATCAAGACCCGCTCAGGAAGCAGGCTCGACAGGACTTGCTCCCTGCAGGGCTGCGTGAGGCGGGGGTGCTTCAGGCACAACGGTGGTGCCACTGACTAGGGGGCCCACTGATCCGTTTGATGGGAATGTATAAAAAAGAACACAGAAAAGCACCTGTTTTATTTCCCTCAGGCTGCTCACATTCCCTTAGAATTCTGGGCACATTGTACAGGTGTGGGTCCCCTAGAGATAGTGTACAGGCTTTTCTCTGGAGACCCAGAATCCTTCTGCATGCCAAAATCTACGCATTTATATACCCCGCGACAAGTGGCCAGTTGACCTACTGGGCAAATGAAGTACAAAGGGTGACATGCACAGAAGGCTCTAGAATGTGAGACACCCTAGTCAGCAAATCTCAAGAAAGCACAGCTGGGGAAGGGTGTCAGATGCAAGAGAACATCACCCCCAGCTACGCAGAAAGCAAACCAAAGCCCTCGGGGTTCACTTTCAGGAGGAAAAGCAGAAAGCTGGGACTCATTCCTGCTGAGTTAAACTGTGCTCTCGGGCGAGGAGAGAAATATATTTCCAGTCTTTCTCCTCCAAAACATGGCACACTTTAAGATTTCAGGAGATGATACAGACTCCATCATACAAAGGGTGGGGGGGGGAGAGCTGAAACCAAAAAGGGAAGTAGCCCAGTCACGTTATTTTAAAGGAAGTTTTAAGTAATAGCTATTACGATACCCAGCTTCACAGATGCACACATCAGATGAGGGATGACTATTCATGTCCCAGCATCGTTCCACCTTGTAATGACAGCACACAGTGTGACACAGCAGTGCTACACAGGTTTTATCACCCCTTCCTATAAAAGGAGCCCTTGAAGGTGCTGTGTTTGTGCTTACCATTAAGTAAGGAGGAGGGGAGGGTTATCCGGACCCTGTGACAGCTGGGGCACGCACTGAAACTTACTGTGAATGTCAGGTTTACAGAGCGTCACAATGTGACATCCAAGTCTGGATCCAAGTGCCTCAGCCCCCCCTGGGGAGGAGCTGGATAAAAACAGGGGTCCGCGGGCCTCCACATGCACCTACAAATAATCCTCTTTGTATGTTCAATACATTTCATCAGTGATTCTAATGCAGAACCACACCTGGGAGCCACTGATCCAGCCCAACAGGGGGAACTCTGTCTACTGGCCAGGGGACACTGGCCATGCCTGGAGACATTTTCGGTTGTCCCAACTGGGGAAGGAAATGCCACTGGTATCCAGAGGGTAAAGGCCAGGTACTGCTCAAATCCTACCATGCACATGATGGCCCTCACACTAAGACTATCTGGTCCAAAATGTCAACACTGCTGAGGCTGAGAAACCCTGGTGTCATCCACCCGCTCAGGCAAGGGCAGTCCAGGAAAATCACGTGACTTTTCACGTTGGCAGTGCAACACTGGAACCCCACTTTCCAGAACTTTAGTCTCATTTTCTTGATTCTATGGAACCTTTAAAATTACAATCTTAGCCACTTCTAAATGTACAGGTCTGTGGTATGAAATGCATTCACATTATGTGTTTCGTGTTATCTCACAGGCCGGAATGCAACATTCTCTATGTGGAGCTCAACTGTCATTTTTATTTACCAGACTCTCAATATTTAAATGTTTGGGGAATTACAGGTTTTCCGGCTAAAGTACTGGCTTCGATGCACTGGAGGGAAGGTTTGTATGATTGGTTCCAGTCTTGCTGGAAACCTAAGAAGCTTGTTCTACTCTGTGTACCACTCTGAATAAATCATAACTGGCTCCTAATGGTCACCATTACTAAGCAGGGTGCTGAGTGATTATCTCACTGAAGCCCTGCAGCGCCAGAAGGGATGTAGGGATAGTGCCAATTCTTCTCATAAAGCAGGAGGTTTGTCCCCACTCACCCAGCACTTAAGTTGCAGCCCAGATTTGGAGTCCAAATCAGTCCACCCAAAGTCCATATTCGCAGGCACCACGCCAAATGGCCTCTCCCAGTGTGTGGCCCCCAAGAAACCGGCCTGGCGAGGTCCTGTCTCACTTCAGGTAGGCTTCTTCCACAATAACCCAGGCCACTCGCCATGTTCTCCCCAAGTTTTCTTTGCTTCCGTGACACACTGTGTCCCAGGAAGTCACGCTGTCAGTGGGTGGAGCAGGCACTGCAGCGATGCTGGGTGTCTGCTCGAACGCACTGCTGCTAACGGGGGGTGGGGGGGCGGTGGGGGGGACCACTAAGTGGGAGCATGAGAGACGGAGAGAGTCAAACAGAACCACCAAACAAGGGAAATAAGTCAGAGAAACGCAAACACAACATGGTATCACTTATACGTGAAACCTAAAAAAAAAAAAATCAAACCCATAGAAACAGAGTAGAAGGGTGGTTGCCAGGGGCTGGGGGACTGAGGGTGTGAAGCAAATAGGAAGAGGTCGGTACAGGGGCACAGGCTTTCAGCTACGAGATGAATATGGCCTGCAGATCTAATGGAAAAAACAGAGACTACAGTGGATGTGCAGTGTGTCATAACTGAAACCTGCTGAGAGAGTAAAACTTAAAAAGTTCTTACCAAAAAAAAGAAAGAAGCCATACACGTGAGGTGACAGAAGTGTTAATTAACTCGAATGGGGAAATCCGGTCCCTATGTAGACATATATCAAATCACCCCGATGTACCCTTTAAATATCTTTCATTTTTGTCAATTATACCTCAATAAGGCTGAAGAGAAATAAATTTTTAAAAGAACTACCAAAGAGATTTACGGTTTAGTAGAAACGGTCTGGGCTTTAGCATCTTACGTGCTGGCTTCCAAATCGGTAGCTTCCAGGTGGTGTGACCTTAGGCAAATGAACACGCCTCCGCCCATGAGGGTCGATGAAGCCTGAAGCTGCCTCGCTGGGCCGTACTAGGGCGTAAAACAGTCCACACTGGCCCTTCGCATGCTGCCCGGCCCACAGCACGTGCCGATGACGCGGTACCTGCTGTCACTGGTACTACAACTGTTGTTATTATTACAAAATAAGTGAAATTCCAACAGTCAGCACAGAACCTTAAATGTGCTTTATGTGATTCGTGCGCTTTGCAACGGTCTCGTGTAAATCGAGTGGATGCGTACGGGGTTGTATCTGAGACACACTACAGAAGCGGGGGGTCGAGGGAAACGCAGGCGGCGACTTGGCACGCGCCGTCCTAAAACACATGCAGCTGTGCTTCTCTCAGGGAAATAAAATCCGCAGCCCCACACAGGGAGGGGGCGATATTGGAACTTTTCTGTTTGGAGAATGGGGGATACCAAAGTTTTATTCTTATCTTTATCACTCACTACTGAAATCAGAAATAGAGGTCGATGCGATGGACCACAGGAAACAAATGTGCCGAAAACGCAGGCTGACCGTAAGGGGCTTATCATCTACTCCAACAGATCACATTAACTGTAAGTAAAAGTTACAGGCAAAGAGAATGGTATTAAGGCAGGAGAAGGAGGGAGAACTGACTATATTATGACGTGCTCAGAAAGGGTCTCAGTACAAAGAAGGCTCTCGCTCGCAGGGCTTCGCACAGCCAGGATTTAGAGGAGTGAAGAGCTGAAGATAAGGCAGGAGGAATTCGAGCAGGCTTAGTAGTAGAAACAAACTTCAAGAGATTTTTAAGAAGTGTGGGCAGAGCCCACTTGTAAAAGGGCAGCTTCTAGAAAACAGGAGGGCACGTGAGAACCGCGTGCAGCCCCTGCAGATACCGGGTGCCCGGATGGGGCGCAGGGTAAACCGGGAAGGCCACTACTCTGGCTCAAATCTCGGGGTCACTGGAAAGTTCAAGGCTCATTCAAAATTATTTTTTTAATTGTGGTATACTTTCTTCGAACAAAATCTTTCCCAAACCATCCACAAATGAAAACAAGTCAATTCCAGCTGCTGTGGCTGAAGTGATCTAGCAAGGCCTGGAAGCCCATCGCATACCACCCCCCCAGCCCCTGGACCCCTGGAGAAGGATCTGCAGAACCCAGGTTGAAAGCCACGCACCTGGTCCATCACCGACTGTGGGCCCGCCCCCACGCACACAACCCGCCCCGTGTCTGTCTGCCGTACCCCGGATCCTCGTCAGAAGGATACCCAGGACCCCGCGCCTGCCGAGATGGCCCAGCTCGCCTTTCCTGGGTACAGGTGAGATCAGCTTCCTTGCCTGGGGAGGAGGGAGTTTCAACACCTGCGGCCACACACGATACATCTACTGATCTCTCCTCTACAGGAACTACAGACGAACCCTGGTTCTTGAACGTCTTGGTTCTCAAACAACTCGGTTCTCACCCAAGTTGCTCAAGGAAAAGAATGTCTCAGTCGTCTAACAAAACTTTGGGTCTTTTTCTTGACCCGGCAGCCCTCTTTCACTGATACCTGCATGCTCAGTCACATGTCTCTCAGGCAACAAACAAAGGAGATCTGGTGTTCAAACAAATCATTTCTCAGTTCTCCAGCAAGAGTGAAGTTCGAGAACCGTGGTTCCACTGCAACTTCCAGGAGTTGGCAACATCTATCAGATGCCCTTTCTTCAGGTTCACATTTGATCAATTTCACCAACAGTGTGCCTCTACTCTATAGGCAACTGAAGGTTCATAAAGGGAGGTAATGTATGCATTGTGCAGAGCGATGAGCTAGTAGGCCAGGCTGGTGACCCGGGCTGGTGTTATTTAGACAGAAGTTATCCTCGAAGTCATGGGAGAACACGGAACCTGAGACAAAGAATGTCAGTAGTGAACACAGTCTAGAGGGCTGAGCACTGACATTGTGTCGGGTTTCGAAAGGAGAAAAATGTGGAACCATGAGTGAAGCTCAGAGACACTAATCAGACAAGGAGGGAGGATCTCTGAACTGAAGCCTAATAGAGGGGGAGCTTCACGAAGGTGCGAAGGCACAGCTCTGCCAAGTGTACCAAAGGGGACAAGGCGGGCCACGGTTCAGGGAAAACCACGTGCCGTGGCCAATCAGGAGGCATCGGTGCCTTCAAACAGGGCAGCTGCAGAGAGGGGAGCACTGTCCTTCCTCCTATGGCTCAGCAGATGCTGAAGCATCATAGGTGACACATGCTGACAATATTTCAATCAGCTTGGAATGGACAGAAAATAAAGTGCACACTGGCAAGAAAGTTCCTAGGTCAAGAGGGAGATTTTCCAAAGTCGGGCTAGAAGAGCTTCCTGTTGAAGGCAGAGACAGAAAAAAAGAACAAATGAACAACAGGACACTGATGGGGCAAAGCTTCAGTTAAAACACAGGTGCAGCAGAAAAGGTGGGGGACGGGACAGGCTAAATGCCCTCCTCTGCTGGCTGAGGAAGAGGAAGACGGGGTGGCAGGAAACAAAGTCATCGATTTCTCTGCAGAAGCATGCAAACCCCTAGGCAGAGGGCTCTGAGGTACAGGTAGACATGGTGGCTTTCTGTCCCTAGCGGCTCCCTGGAAACAGATGTGTGTGAGGGCAGGGGCAGACAGAAACGGAGGCCTGCAAAACATGTGTAAGGGACAGAAATGCCGGTGCACGGCCCGGGGATGGAAGAGAGTATCATGGGGCAGTACTAGGGAGCCAGTGCCCATTCCACAGCACGGACCGACTGCACGTCCCTCTAGCAGGTTCCTTTATCACCAGCTGATGCCTCCCTCCCAAGTACCCTTTAATTTTCTCCCCTTCCTCAGCATTTAAAAAGTTTGGCAGGGCCCTGGTCAGGTAGCTCAGGTGGTTAGAGCGTTGGCTCGATGTGCCAAAGTTGTGGCTTTGATCCCCGGTCGGGGCACATACAAGCATCAACCAATGAATGCATAAGTAAGTGGAGTGACAACTCTCTCTCTCTCTCCAGCCTCCCCTTCCCTTCTTGCTAAAATCAATTTTTAAAAAAATTAGGCAAAGAAGGAGAAAGGAGGGAAACGTCACAATGGAAGAGCAGGTGAAACGGAAAATCACAGTATCCCCTTTTCTAATCCAACGAGAACTTGCTTAAACTAGCAGCAATAATGGCTGCCTCTACGGAGTCTTTATTTTGAGCCAGGCAACAGCCTACATAACTTTGCACATATTTTCTTTAACATTCACAATCATCATAAAAGCAGCAAATTATTACCTAGGCTTTACCAGATGAAGATCCCGAGGCTCAGAGAGGCTCCCACCCCACTCGCAGCGTCCCGGAGCCCGTCCTGTGTCTGCCGGGCCACGCTGCCTCTCAGCCAAGGCCCCCGTCAGAGGGCCGGGGGTCCTGCACTGCTGACGCTGCAACACGCAGCTCAGGGAAGAGTGCGTTAACGAGAGCAGAGCAGGGGGTGCCTGCCAGTCTCAGGTGGCCCCGAGGGAGACGCCCCCAGCAGGCAAGCTGGCTGCTCTCGGCAGCCTCCTGGGCGCCAATCAGCTCCACCTGTGCGCGGCTCCTACCACCTCTCCTACAGAACTGTCTCCTCAAAATTTAGAGGGGAGATAAACCAGTCCTCGCGGAGCAGATATCCCTTGAACCCAACGGGTACTCCTAGAGGATGGCTGAGCAGAGCAGGTCCCCACCCAGGAGGCTCCCTGTCCCACTTACTCATTAATTAAATCTCCATTTCTCAGGTGAGGACTGTTCACCAGGCACCTGAGAGACCGCACGGTGAGGACGAAGCCACTCGCAGGTTCCTGTTTCTGAGGCCCCCGTGGCGCGCCCTGTGGGACTGCACGGGACCCCCACTGCTCATCGCAAACGAGATTAGGGGCTGCAGCCCTAGGCAACAGAGTCAAAATCTCTGCAGTTGGGCGGGGCATATGCATTTGTCACAGCTCCCTGGGGGACTCTCAGGCACACTCAGGTGTAAGCTGAAAGCCACCGGCAACACGATGTCATAAGCAGAGAGACAGGGGAGGTTCCAGGAGACGTGGGGCCGCAGTGCCCAACCCAACTCCCAGAAATACCATTTAGCGAGCTCGGTGCCACCCGGGTGAAGCAGGAGCAAAGAGCTTCCTGAATGAAGGTGGCGTGCAGGGGGAGAGAGGCAGGCTACAGGGTCTTCACTGAACAAGGTAAAAACTAGGAGAAAACCCAAGTAACGCTCACGGCTCAAGTCTTCATTGTACGTGAAAATACATTTCCAGTTCTTGTGCCAACTCCTGGCTCGATCAAGAAAGGCCACCTGCCACCAGCCCCGCCGTGAGTCACTCCAACTTCAGCAGCTGCTGGACAACAAGGGGCTGGGTGTCTAATGCTTTGTGTGGGTCCCCACATGGCATCACCAGGAAGCCGACAATTCAGCCAATTGTTGAACAGTTTGGCTTCAGAGTGAGGGAAGTGTGGCTGGTGCCCTGGCCTCACTGACCAGCAACTTCTACGACCCTCGATATCTGCATCTGCAAAACCAGCATCATCACCATTAACGAGACGAGGCAACACCGTCAGCCTCCTGACGCAACGCGACGCCCCGAGAGGGACGCGGTATCCTCTCTCCGGCTTTTCTGCCAAAAACGCAAAACCTGAATCACGTGGGGAGGAAACATCAGCGAAACCCCAACTCAAGGGCACCCCACAAAATCGCTGGCATGTATTCGACAGAGCCCTCAAGGTCACAACGGTAGGGACAGGCTGAGGGGCCGTTCCAGGTCAACGGGGACCAGGGAGACATGACAGCAAACCCAACGCGCCATCCTGACGGGCTCTCAGACTATGGGGACGATACCAATCAAAGACCTCCTGGGACAACGGTAAAATTGGAATATGGACCTTAAATTAGGTGATGGTGTTGAACCAATATTCAGTTCCCGGTTTTTATAGAGACTGTGGTTACATAAGAATGATTTTGTTCTCAGGAAAGACATGCTGAGTATTTAGAAGTAGTGGGGACAAAAACACTTACATTACCCTCAACGGGTTCAGAGAAAGGATTTATAGTAGAGAAAGAAAATATGGAAAACAAATAAAGCAAATAGAGGAGAATAATAACTCGTGATTCTGGAGAAAAGGCAGATGGGTTCTCTGTACTATTCTTGCCATTTCTCTGTGTTTGAAACCGTATCAAAATAAAGTTACTCTTCAAAACTATCAGGGTTTCCCATGAAAACCAGGGAAAGACTGAGAAAGTCCAGGAGCACAGAGGAGTGTGGGGACACGGCAATGACATGACAACGTGGTTGACAGCCCTCGGTTCGTGGAACCAAAGAAAAGGACCTTAGCGGAAAAACTGGTGAGGCCCAAATAAAGTCTGTAGTCTTGTGACCTCTTCTGTATCGCTGCTAATGCCGTAGCGCTGGCGCAGGTGCCACTGCCGCATTAAGGTGTTAACGTCAGGGGAACTTGAGTGAAGGGTATGCGGAAACCCTCTGTACAATCTTGGCAGTTTTTCTGTAAACCTAAAATTGTTCCAAAATATTTTTAAACATATACTTTTAAATTATTCTCACACACACAGGGAAGGCCATGCCCAGAGGCAGGGACAGGACACTGAGTCCATAGGCCCCGAGCGTGTGTATCAAGAGCTACCTGCTATCTTAGCACAGACGTTTCCCAACACTCAGGGCCACAGCCGAATCCCAAGGAAACTGTTCACCTGAATCCCCGACTTAAGGCTCTAGGGATGGAGTCCCAGGTGGTTCTCCCGAGAGCGCAGACCCGGCACCATGTGTCCAGCTCAGCACCCCTGAGATTTAACTACTCATAGGAGCCCCCCAGGGGGCTGGTGAAAATGCAGCTCCTGGGTCAGAAGGTCTGAGGTGGGGTCCAAGCCCCTGCATGTCTAGCGAGCTCCCAGGTGACGCCCGAGCAATGGGTCCTCAGTCTCATGGAGGAGGCAAAGCAGCAAGACAGAGGAACCTGGGCCCATGACACCGCAGGCCGGATGCCACCTTCCAGCCCACGGAAGCGTGGTCCTCGCAGGGTGTAGCCGGACCGAGTCCTAACCGCGCTCCGTCTGCACCAAGTAGCCCCGGGGATATGTTAAAGTAAAATTCAACTGGTATCCTCTCTCAAACAGCACATGAAAGGGACAAACAGCTGTTGCCTGACACGAATGCATGTAAAACTACTGGGCGGGCTTCTCTACCTCCGTGGGCTGCTTCCAGAGTCCCACGAACTACTGAAGAGAGCATTTAAAATGACAACGATGTGCCGGTCTGATGGCACCTTTTTTGACAATAATCCTCAACATTCACCTTTCCTTACATTCATGCTCAAGCCCAGCTAATTCTGACTTGATGCTTATAATTTATTTTAACAAGTTATTTGGACCCACACAATCCATATAATCTTCAACCAGTTAATGAAATCTGACTGGGAGAAAAAAAAAAAACCAGTACACTCGTAGATCATAATCATAAAATAGTACCAAGAACACAAAAAAAAGTGAGGTTCCACAGTGCCCTAACTTCGAAAGGCAGAAGGCCACCTAGCATCCTATTAGTTGCACTACGAAACCCTTAACTGTGTTTTGAGTCTCAACCCTTTTTTATCTAAATCATTTGCTCTAGAAGGACAAAGGAACCTTCCTGAGATACAACCTGTAATCAAACAGTAAATGCCAGCTGTCCCCAAAACTGTTAAGATCCAAGCTAGAGGGTGCCTTAAGAGGTAAAAGCTTTATTTAAAGCATCTTGATGTGGTTCCATTCAGCAAACACTTACTGAGTAGTTATTATATGCCAGGCAATACACTAGGCTCACAGTGCATTTCACACTAATCATAAAATCACAGTTGTCTGGCATCCAAGACTGAGCCCTACCCACCACACTAATTTCATTATCAAGCTGTTAATATAATGCCCTTGGCTGCTTCTGCAAACTTGGAAGAGAAACACGATTCAAAAAATTAAGTTCTGTGTTGCCTATGATAAAACCATCTGCCCGTATTCACGAGTCCCTGCCAGGCAGGGCTGGGACGGCCCCCACTGTGTCAACGGCCTGGAGCCAGCCGTCCACTTGTCCCGCCCGCCTCCGCCACAGCTTCAGACACAAACCCCGTATTGACAGCCGCCGAGGAGATGCCGGAGTGAAGGGCCGGGTGCACGGCCACTGCGTGGGGCACAGGAATCAAACCACAAAACTGCACTGCAACTCTCCCTGCAGACTTTTCAACGCAGCAGGAGCGAGAACAGGGGGAAAAAGGTCCATACAACGTCTGCGAAAATTCCAGGACAGAAAGGAAACTGAGAACAACCGCCCGCACTGCTCCCGGTGTTACTGACCTGATCGATTTCCATGAGCTTGGGGTAGGCGCCCGGCCATTCTATGGCCACCTTGACGATGTCCGCAGGTGGCGGCATCGTGAGCCCGGAGAATGTCCAAAGCCGGTGCTCCTGGGCTCCTGCAGTGAAGACGGCCACACGTGTCTATCCCTGGTGAGGAATGACAAAAAGAGAAAGAAAGTTCCTCAGTGCCCATGCAAGGCAGATTCTGCTGCCTCACTTCCTGTTTTCACTGGTGGTTTAGATATAAGAAACGGCTCAGAAACGGCACAGAAGACACAAGGCGCCAACTGCACCTCTGGCCGCTCCGGAGGACACAAGGCAGATGAGGGGAAGGTGCCACCGCCCCAGAGTCAAAGCTGCCAGGAGACATGGCCCTGAGAGGGACAGCTTCCTAACTCTGTGGGAAAGCAAGGCGCCCCTTACCACAGGTTCTGTCCCCAACGGTGCCCGGGGTCTGAGTGAGCTAGATTCACTCTGTCCAGAAAGGCACGGAAACCCCTCGTGCTCAACAGTCTCCGGAAGGACAGATTGCCCAGGAAGGAAGTCATGGTCAGGAAGCAGAGTTTCTTTAAAGTGTTTTCTGTGTGTCACAAATAGAGCTCCGTACTATAGCAACCAGGATGTCCCAAAGAAGGAGCCATGGCCCACAGACTCGCACACAGGCACACACACTCCCTCCCCGAGGCCAGGTCCCACAAGGCACCTTCGCCTGCGGGTGACGCCCAGTGTTGGGAAGAGACCTCGGATTCTCATCTGAGTCAACAGATTGCTGATACAAAGTCAAGAAGATTATCTTCCCCCAGGCTAGCCTGCCTTTTTCACGATGGTTTTTTATGTAATATTAAATAAATATTTAAAAATATTTATAAATATTTTAAAATATTAAACTTAGAATTTTTGACCAGGGGAAACAGTCACATGATTCAAAACAGGAATGTGCGTGTGTGTGAAATGACATGCCACACGGAGCCTCCCCACTCTCGACGTGGCCCACCTACCCCATATCCACTTGGCCCCTCCCTCCCTCCAGCGGTCCACTGCTACCGGTCTCTTCTGCATTCCTCTAGAATTTCTTCAGGCCCACAAGGCAAATGCAAAAATATATTGCACCATCCCCTTTATATAGAAGGCAGCACTGTCTACCCTGCGCTTTTTTTTCATTCTGTGTATCTTCTAAATCTCCCCCCATCTGCACAAACATTGGGATCGGCTTCCTTTCCCAGTAGCGTCGTAGTTCTTCAAACGGAAATATCCGCTCTGCCCCAGGGGGGCCCCTGCGGGGTTTCTTCCCTTTGGCTGTTACGAATAAGGCTGCGGTCAATCACCTTATGTGCACACCACCTTGCACACGTGCACATACGTCCTGATGACAGACTCACAGAAGTGAAATTGCTGGGTCAGGGAGCACACGCAGTTTCAAATTCTGATGGCCACGTCCAAGTGTTGCTCCACGGGAGCTGTGTCTGTCTCGCTCCCTCTAGCAGCCGATGCGGCTGCCCACTGACACGCAGCCTCGGCAACGGATTGAACCTCTGCACGCCCAACACTTTGAAAAACAAAAATAGGTCTCAGTGCGCTTTTAACCTGTATTTCTCTTACAGTGAGTGAGGCTGAACTTGAAAAGGCAAATTCCCATGTCCACTTTTCTGAGAACTGTCCAAATCCTCTCTGCCCCATCTTTATTGGGTGCTTGGTCGTTTGTTTTAGACATTGATCTCTGCATGAAGATTCTAATCAAACACGTGCATGGGGGTCTTTCTCAGACGAGAGTACGCCCCATAGGGCCCCACCTCAGTGGCAGTTGGATGTTAATGAGATGACAGAGACAGAGCTCAGAATGGCCGTCTCGACAACGCGGGCTGTTGCATAAATCACTCAGTTCGCATGTGATCATGTAAAGGAAACGAATCCCAACAAAACGGCTGCTCCTCTGGTACAGGACGTCGCCGGAAGCCCGGTGTGCGGATACTCAGTGCTGGCCGGTGAGAGCAAATCCAGTCACTCGGCAGAGGACTACCGAGCTCCGCTCTGTGCTTGTTCTCCACACCGGGGCCCAGGGGTCAGATGTCGTCAGGGGATGTGGAGAGCAATGGAGCGGGCATGAGAACCTGAAGCACGTGAACGTGTCTGTGTGGGAGGGGATGCAGTACAGCTGTAAACTGGGAAGCCAGGGAAAGTGGCGCGGAGAAGGCAGGATATGAATCGAGACCTAGGGGAGGGGAGCAGGTAAGCCGTGCAGGCAGACATCTGCAGAAACCATGTCACGGGCCACGGGGACAGCAAGTGCAAAGGTCCGAGGCAGGAGCCTGTCTGGCATGTTCCTGAACCAGGGGACTGGCCAAAGCCAAGGAAGTGAGGACAACGGTAATAATTTCCGAGAGTCACTGAGTCCTAATGTGGCAAGTTCATTCACGGTGCGCTGACCCCATACACTCTCTGCCCTTGGTTGTGACTGCTAAGGCAGAAAGCTCACGTCTGTGGTCATCCGTTCCGAGTCCACCGTGGGATAACTTCCCAGAGGTACTTTTAGCCAGCTGCACCAAAAGCCTTAAAATTGTGGATTCTTTTCAAGCAGTTTTACTTTCCTGGGATGTTTCCTCAAGAAATAGTAATTAACTAAACCTTTACAATGCTGATTGCTGTTTTGGCTGCAATTCCCAAAACTTGGGAACCACTGAATATTCAACACCACACAGAGTAAATAATTACGGGGCCTCACATGTGCAAATACCGGCAGGCGATCAGTGCTTGGGGCTTCCTCTTCATAGTCTGTATAACATTTTATTCACTTGAGGATCCTAAGAACAATGTATTATAGCTGTACCATGTCACTTCAATCTCAAACCAGATTCAATTACACGCGCTAGGAGAAGAATCAAGAAAACAGGCTCTACTGCAAAAACAGGTGCGTTGTGGCTATCGGGTAACGCGATTCAAAACAAAGAGCGCACAATCTCGAGGGTCAAGAGAATAAATACAAAAACTTAAAATGCATTTGCAGTGCTGGCCTCCCAACTCCACACGAACCAGCCTAGAATTACACGGACAGGGGTCATCCAGTCCTCCAGGAACCAAGCGCCAAGTGTGCTTTCCTTCCCCTTTAACTGGCATTGATTTCTTGAAGGCTGTTCAGACAAAACCTGTTGTGCAGGTGAGAATACAATGATGTGGTTCTCCGTGGGTCTCCATGGAGAATACCCGGGAGCTGCGGACAAAGCAGCCATTCAGGGCAGAGAGGCCGGGGCATCCCTTGGGAGCTCACTTAATCAAGTCCAGTTAGACCTCATCACTCTTTCTCAGGTTAACACACAGCACGGACAGGGTGCAGCCAGGCCCCCACAGGGAGCGGTCAGGTGCACAGGTGCAGAATGAATGATCCAGTCTGCATCACTATCCTCAGAAGTCCACATTTTACCCTCCTGAATTTGTATTTCCGTGAGGGAGCCATTAGCTCTCCAGGCTTCTATAGATAGTCCCTGTTGCTTGTGATGAAATTGAGGGAGGGCCCCCGCTGGTGTGGCTCAGTGGACTGAGTGCCAGCCTGCAAACCCAAGGGTCACTGGTTCGATTCCCAGTCAGGGCACATGCCTGGGTTGCGGGCCAGGTCCCCAGTGGCAGGCGCATGATAGGCAACCACGCATTGATGTCTCTCTCCTTCTCTTTTGTCTTCCCTTCCCCTCTCTCTAAACATAAATAAATAAATAAATAACCTTTAGGAGAAAAAAGAAATAAAGGAGGAAATGGAGGGAAGGAAGTTCGCAGCACAGGTTTTCTTGCCCTTGGCGTGGTTATCGCTTTGGTAGCATGGTCCTTTGTCGCAGGGTCATCCTGTGCACTGTGGCATCCCTGGCCTCTGTCCACTAGAGGTCCATAGCCCCTCTCAGCCATGACAGTCAGGAACATTTGCAGACATTGCCAAATGTCCTATAAAGGCAAACCCATCCTCCAGTTACGTGCTGAGCTACCGAGTCCTCTGGATCACCCATCGCTCAACCTGACCCAAGACGAGTCGTCTTATGAGGTTCTCCGAGAAACAGGACTGCACAGGCCTGTGCTCGGCCAGGCATGGCTGAGACGGTGAGCTCTGCTTCCCCGGCACCGTGCTTGCGGCTGTCGCCCCTTCTGGCTGACTTATCGCCATCACAGTGGAAGCGCTGTAAGGGCAGGAGACACACCCTGATCACAGTGACACCAGCAGGGCGGGCAGGCCTCTCACACAGGGCTGCCAGCTGAACGCATCCTCTCTACGACCAACGTCTCATCGGAGCAGCTGGGAGTAAAATCGCATCTAGTACTGTCAAAATTGCCCATAAGTATAAGATATACGCCTTGTGTAAACAGCCTGATTAATAATTCTCATGCAAATGAAAATTTAAGAACCACTAATGGGCAGTCTACCCGGCCGGCTAGACATTCCAACAACTCCGCCTTGCTCCTGAGTGACGGCTGTTCTCCATTTGGGCTGTAATTTTGACGTGGTTCTGCAAAGAGGTGAGCCGTGTCTGCCTACACCGCCATCTTGACTGGAAGTCCAACCATTCTGCCTTGCAAGGCAGAACCATCTATCGAGTCCCTGGAAGCAACTAGGAAATGGGTGTAGAATTTTACAATAGTCCTGCCAGTCTGCCCATTGATTCCCTGATTCCCTTTATTCCATTTGTAACATTAAGGTTCTACAAGAGTGCCTAATAGAGTATACAGAGGTCACGTTATAAAGGTGTACACACCTGAATTTTATATCATGTTATCAACCCCAATAAATTTACTAATAAAAAAAATTAAACATTCTATAACCTTAATATGAATGTCAAATGGTTTGATTATAGTTGAGTGAATTACATAAGATAGAGGAATCACTTTTTACTTAGTAGTTACTAAAGTCCACAAACCAGTTAGATGTGGCTCCATAACCTCTGAGCAAGTTGAAATCTTTATCATTCTGCTAAATGTCTCCTTTTTAGCTCTGGGTCATGTTTCCAAGACAGCAGAGAAAAACCCGTCCTCACTCCCATCGAGAAATCTGTCTATGTCTATATATTGTTCACGCCCAAAGTCCTACATGTCTCTGTGTTGGAAACTCACCTCACTGTTGTCACTTAAAGATCTGTTCCATTTCTATGAGTTTTTCCAGGCAGATGAATGAGGTCTTAGGTTTCATAAAGTTCCCCAATACCTCACCCATACTTTTTCTGAAGTTTCCATATAGGGTTAGTTTTGGGTCCCTGCAATGGCTTCCAGCCCTCTAACCCTATTCTAGTCTTTCTATGACACAACCGAGCCCTATTAAGAGAAAACAATGCGCCCAACCGGACACCCCTGTAGGAGCTGGGCAATGGGAGCGCTGACACGCGGGCCCTGGTGAACTGCATGCCCCACAACTTCACCGCAAGAGCCTGACAGATGGGCCAGGGAGGCCAAAAGGCAGATCAATGGGACAGAAACGCTGAGCAGCTGGAGAAACAATTGGCTTCCACTCCTGTGCCCCTTCCTGTGCTCCAGCTGCCTCTGCCCACTGACCCTCCTATTCCACTGGGGACGGATCAGAGGTTTATTACAATTATGAGGAGAGTGGGGAGAGAGCACTGGTCCCATAGTTTAATGTCGAGTGGCCTTTGATAGACAAAGAAATAGATGACATTTTCCCTGGGCATTGAGGTGATATAGGAAGATGAAGGGCCTCTGACGTCCCACTGAAAACAAACTTTGCTTTACTCTCTCTGTACTATGCAGAGGAGGGAGCAAACCCTTCCTCCGCCCTCTTAGGTACAGCAACTGGGAACTGCCCATTAAACAAAGATCAGCTGGAAAGGGAAAGAAAGCATTTATTTACTCATGCAATGTGTGTAGCTGCAGGAGAACTCAGTAACTCAAAGGGGTGGTTAGAATTCGGAGCTCATATACCATGGTACGAGTGGTGACAAAGTGTGAAGAGGCTAAAGAAAGGAAAGGGGGTATGGCTTCTGGGGGAGGGGGTGAAGACTGCACAAAGGTGGCTTGGGAACGTAGAGTTGTTTATAAGGTTGGTTGTGCCCTCTGAAGCCCTCTCAGAAGACAGAGCTGCCTCTGAAGTGCTTTGGAAGACAAAAAGGACACCTTTACAAATGAAAATTTGCTTTACAAATGTAAATTTCCTTTACAAAAGGAGTTCACTAAGAGCTGCCTGCAAGGGAAAGTGCTACAGTCAAAAGTTACAAAATTGTCCTCCTAGTTTCAAGGTATTCATGTTTTTACATCCATTCCCTTTCCTGTTGCTTTTTAGTAACTTTAAAGCCTGTATTTTTATGTCTTAAAACGGTCTTTGCTCTTCATCTCATCTTCCTTTTTAGCAGCTAAAATAGTATACATGTATGACCAGCAATGCCCGCTTTGTAAAATTGGTCTGTATAATTTTTTTAAGCAAGATTAGAATCAGTCACTTCCGTGCCCTGGTTCTCAACTAGAGGTAATTTGATCCCCCAAGGGAACATTTGTGCATCTGGAGACATTTTGACTGTCACAAAGGGGAAGGTGTTCCTGGCACCTCATGGGTAGAGGCCAGAGAGGCTGCTAAAAACCCCGCAGTGTCTAGGATGAGCCCCCGCAGCAAAGAATTATCTGGCCCAAAATGTCAATGGAGCCCTTTAAAGGAGAAAGGCAGAGAGCACCTTCTGTGTTTGCTGTTTCTTCATCGCTTTCAGCCCAAGGAATAGGTCCGCCCTACCACATCGGTCTACTGACCTGAGTTAGAATCTTGCCATTCCCTTGAGACATGACTTGCAGCCAAAGCACCCACTGAGTTACATGATCTAACCTGGCAGCCAAGTCGAAGCCATAGTTTGCTCCCGAATTCGACAGCTCTGGGGCCTGCAGGTCCACATTTCTGACAGAGAACCTCGGTGGCTCGAGTAGCCTTGCCTCTCCTGGGCTGCCAACAGAAGCCGTGTACACACTGCAGGAATTAGTCTCAGTCTGGCATTTCCCACACGACTCTGCTTCTTTAAAATATTAATTAATGCAATGCAAAAAAAAAAAAAAAAGTCAAAGCTCTTGTAAAAGACTAAATGGAATAACAGCTAATAATAACTAACCAGCTGGTGTACAAAGCACTTTTCGTAACAACCTTATGAAACAGGTCCCATTACTAAGCCACTTTACAGACAAGGAAACTGAGGTGCAGAGACATTAAGTAACTCGCCCTGAGTCCCCTGTCACATAGGAAGCCCAGCCATAACTCAGTCTGTGAACAGTGGAGTTAGACCTCAGTCCTCGAGTTTGGCTAAGAAAGAATTCAGGACAAAGACCTCTGCGCAAGAAGTTTATTTAGAAAGTCACAGAGGCAGAAGAAGTGAGCCAGCCGGGCTGCGTGGACTCAGGAAACGAGTTACAGAGGCAACAGACAAGCGCTTGACGCTGAGGAGAAAGAAAGCAGAGATATCATGCCTGAGGGAAGAAGAGGAGGATAAGGTGCAGGTGTGCTCCAGAGAAACCACACCTGGGCAAAGAAGGGGGTCGGGGAAGGCAGGGTATGCTCTAGAGAGAGAGCTGGCACGTGCACACACACTGGGACCTTTGTCTTAAGAGCTTTTGCCTGTTTTCCAAAAGCAGGGATTTTAGGGCAGGTCTCAACGGAATATTCTAGTGTGTTGTTTCAGGGCTGTGGTCTCTACTAATTGGTTGGCACTACGGGGCCTGGGGGGCGGTGGTGGGAATTAGTCCTTGGATCTGGTCATGATGTCAGCATCTGGTTTTGCTGCCTTCCTGGGCCTGGAGCTGAAGCACAACTGGGGCCTAGATGTTCTCTCTGGTTTGACCGAAACTCTGTCTCCATGGGGTCAGCAGACCCAAGGCTTTGGACCTAAGATTATCTGATGTTGATCAGAACCTCACTGTCATGGGGGCTTAACGCCTAAGGGAGTGGTCATGCAAGGGCTTATATGGGAGTCATGTGACTCTCCAGTCCCTTGTTCCTCCTCTGGCCGGTTTAACCCACATGACTAGAGATATGAAAGGTCAGGGTCTAAACTGCGTGACTAGCGACACGCTGGACAAGGAAAGGTGCTGGCCTGCTACGCTGATGTCTCAGTGTTGCCCACTGCTAGGCACCTGGACCTCCTGCCCTGGTGACATGCCGTACCTGGCCTATGTTCCTCCTCTGCTCATGCCTGTCTAACTGCCTGCTCCATCAAGTCTGTATCTGTCTGATTTCACAGTATGGTTTTAATCACTGTATCTTATTTTGAAAAAGGTTCCTTTACTACAGGAGTTTTGGGACCTTTAATGAAATATATGTAGACTGCGAAATGTTCATATGCAATAGACCATCTTTCCCAAATTTTTGTGTCCAAAGAACACTTTTTTCCCTCTCACAGAGCATCTGGTGGCCTGGTTTCTTATGGGATACTCTTTGGGAAATGATGCATTGACAGCATTTGCCTCCTAGGTTTCTCAGGAAAAAGGACTGCCGAATAGTCTTGGTCAGAAATGTAGTGGAAAGTGGCAGCGAACGCTCTTGACTTCGGCCCCATATTGAATCATCATCACCTACATCTGTGGGAACGTCTCCAGGAAAGTGGCCCAGTTCTTTTGAGTAACTCTTTCCCATTCACATGGGGCAGTAACAAGTCAATTAACCACAGCTTCTACTGTGCAAAGTAGCTGAAGCTAAAGAGCAAGAGACATCGAGTGTTTGTGTTTGCGATAGCTAGAATCTGAATATCTTGTCTCCTGCTTTAAATCTTTGTGTTGCCATCAGTACTCAGTTAAAAAGAGGGGAGCAAAAGGAACTAGACACTGAAAGGGGGCACAAGCTTGTTTGCTTGCATAGCCAGGAAAGTACAGCTTCATTCACACCCCAGGGGATCACAGCATCGCTCCACCAAGGGGACTGACACTCCTCCCTCCCCCTGCCCGGTACTGAATTATTGGGGGTTGTAGGAGGAGGTGGTGGGCCACAGAGGCCTGTCAGTCTAACAGGGGGATGGACCCTATGCAAAGCCTGTGGAAAGTCTGGGAAGTTGATTGATCATTTTGAGAAAGCACCTGGCCTGTCCCAAAACCCAAGCTCATGATTATAACCCCAGGGTAACAACAAAGCTCGCTCTAGCTCTCTCTCTCTCTCTCTCTCTCTCTCACTTGCGGCCCGCACTTACACAGTACAAGTACTTATTCTTTCCATTGCCCCCAGGAGGCAGCCTGAATGCCAGTGCCCAGCGATGGACGACAGCTGGAAACTCACGCTAAGCCAGCCGGACGCTGGACTGGGTCGTACTTTAACACAGAGCATAAACTCTGGGCATGTGACCTGCATCCTGGCCCTACTGAAGTTAAGACTGGACTTCTCCATGGCAGGTTGGATGGAGGTCGGACATAGGAAAGTCAGGAGGGAACCCTCTTAATTGTGTATCATCAATAAACCATACTTCAGAGCCACATTGTCCAGTGTGGGTTTCAGGAAGCTCTTCTTCTTGAGACACCACAAGAACCCCACTTCCAGTGATAACATGTGCATGGTGATTTGGGGAGCACAGCACATAAATCTTCCACAGCCTGGCCCCAGCCTGCCTCTGAGCAGCCCCCACGCACCCATCCCCACCAAGTGCATCCCTGCGTCCACCCCCACAGACGCAAGCGATGGCTGTAGGTCAGACGTGGCAAATGGGCTTTCCCTTAAGATCACCAACAGTCCTTGTGCAGTGCCTGCCAGAAACACTGCTTAAAGAAGGCAAGCGTCACAGTGGTAGGCCCCGGAGTACCTGCCCAGGTACACCACAGTCTCCTGAGCGGGGAGGACGCACCTGGACTGATGCTGGCTACCTCCTTCCTCACCAAGCTGCTGCCATTTCCTGGACACCATCTCGTGCCTCCTGCCTTTGTTCACAGCATGTGCTCTACCTGGAATGTCTTTTCCTCTCTTCTTGGAATGGCTTCAAAAACTCCCACCTGGACTTCAAAGCCAATCACACGTGCCAGCTCCTTTGAGAGATTTTCCTGACCCCACGGCCTCCCAAGCTGGAAGAAAGTGCCCTCTTCTTAGGTGTTTGTGATGCACCTGCCAGCGCACCTGTCCACACCTTCTGCTCTAGGTGTATATGATTTCCCCAAGGACGGGAATCATATGTCTTATCTGTCTCTGTACCTCTGGTCCTGACCAGATGGCGTGGCAAATAGTAGCTCACTAAGTATTTTTCAGACAAGTCAATGAATCACTCTTTCCTTAAAAGCAAATTCAGAGATTCTTTTTCAAATGTGAGGAATGACTCAAGCCAACGAAGCATTTTTAAAAATCCAGAATTCCCCGCACAGAAAACCTCCAGGCACTTCCTGAAGCGGCAGCAACTCCTTTGTCCCCTCGGCCAGAAATAGAAGTGGAGGCGCTCAGAGGTGAAAACGGGGTCGGCTCCAGATTCGTTTTCCTCCTGGAGAAATTCCGTCGAAAGCCAGGGGAGACCAGAGCTGGGCTGCTGGTGCTCAGCCTGTCACTCCGAGCTCTCTGCAAGCTCAAGACGCGCACCTCAGATGGAAAGTCCATTATCTTACAAAACCAAGACGCACACACTTCCCTCCTTGTTCTGGTTTTTGCGTATTTGCTTTTCAAATTCCTTTTCAGCTGTTGTAATACCAGTGAGGGCCCCCCTCCTCCCACTCACCCCCCAAGCCCCGTCGAGGTGACAAGGACTGACATCCCCCAGTGGAGGAGGCAAAGTGCAGGCCCAGTTCCCTATCTCAGAACCCAGACTACAGGCCCCAGGAAATGCTGGAGCCTTCCCACCATCCTGCGAGCCAAACGCTCCAAGTTTCCAAACCGGCTGATTCAAAAACAGTATGCAAAGCTCCTTTCTCCCTCTCTCCAGCAACTGCCCGGCTCAAAAGGCCACCCCAGGAAACTGGACTGCATCAGGTTAGCGGTCAGCGAGGCCCTTGTGCCCCCCGGGGTTTCCACATGACACCTCAGCCCGGAATTAGTAATCCTGAAAGGCGAGGCCGAAGGCAAGCAGTGAGCACAGGAGGGCATCATCTCTGCCCTTCCTCCCGGTACAGCTTCCTTGTCCAGGGCACAGGCTTGGGACGAGTGTGAGGTCAGATGTCTGTCTGGGCGTTACCCCTGGCTCTGCATGTCCACAGCTCTGTGACTTTAGGCAAATTCCATAACCTGCCCACCCTCAGTGCCCTCGCCTGTAAAAGTGGCACAAGAGTGGAACTGTTCTCACAGGACTGTTGTGAAGACTGAAGCTGTAAGGCAATTAGAACAGGGCCTGCTATGGTGGTGGTATTATGATTATGATTATGATTATTAAATTACCAAGCGTGGGGACCTGGGCGAAGCAGTCTCCCCTAGGGCAACACACAGAGGTCCCACCGATGGGTAATTCTTTCTTCCTTATGCATCATAATAGAACTAGACAAGCTGTCACGGGAGCAGAGAGGACATAGCTCAGCCTGAAGGCCAAGGAGGTTTTATAGATTTGGACACATCGTTTTTCTGGGTTTAACGGAAGGGCAGAAGTTTCTAGGTAAGGAACTGGGTCAGGAGGGGAGCTGGAGGAGGAAGGCTAGGGTGAAAGACCTGGAAGGCGGGCCTGCGTGGCGAAGGCGGGAAGCCACGGCCGCCTAAGCGGCGAGCCCGACCGAAGCAGATGCAACCCACACCCTCCGACCACAGGCCCGCGTCTTGCAGGAAGGTCTTCTGTGTACACAGAGGAGACCAGGACTCAACCTCCCCTAGTCCCTTCCTCGCCAAGGGGAAGTGGGTGAGGGCTTCCATGTGGAACCCCTTAAGGGTCCCTCCAGGAAAACCAAAGGGAGGCTCTCCGCACAGAGGGCGGCCTGCCCCACGGTTACTGCACCGCTTCCCCGTTACCCGAGTCCTTCCAGCTGGGCCTGGTCAGGCCGACCCGTCAAGCTGCCCCACTGGCTGACTGCGCTGTCCTCTTCTGCACGCGAGTGGCCCTAAAGTGCTACTGCTCCATCTGCGAGCTGACAGAGGGGAGACATGGTACACCAGGCCCCACTGCGCCCCAGAGCTGGGGTTTTAGTGGGGACCAAGGCGCAGCTCCTGTCCCAGGGTGTCCCATCCTGGCTCTAAACAGGAGAACCTCAAAATGTTTCTCAGGGAAGTTTCCATTTAAAAACACAAATTTTCCTCATTCTCAGGGTTTTTGATATACTGGCCCCCTGGTGCTAAAGCATAAGCCCATCAGTAAGATAAACAAAAACAAAACCCTATAGAATTTTCTCTCTGATCTCTTTTTACCTTGGGACGCTTTTGTCAAAACTCCCTGGATTGTACGGTAGAAATCATTTCCTTCTGGTTTTTAATCTGGGCCCCCTCACAAGTTTGCCCCAATTTTTCTTAAGATAAAATACTTTCAGGCCATATGTTATCAGCATGGTCAGGTGGTCACGCTTTGAAGTTTTTCACACAAACAGCAAGATAACACTAGATCCCATGGGCTAGGGTTTGCTGTTGATGAACCAAAGGATTTCTCCTCCACAGATAAGTATATGAATCCAGAAATTTCTTACCACATTTATTTAAAAATAAATCCAAGGTACGAACTGGGGGAAGGTGGCCTGCAGCTCTATGCGAAAGTCAATATTACTGATTGTTTTCTGGGGTTACCGATCCACTTACTACCACCCTGAGGACCCCATTCTGCATGGATTTTTTTTTTTTTTTTTAACGCTCATTTCCGCTTCACTTTACCCTGGGCTAAGCTTCCCCACAACCTGTTGGCACACCCTGGGAAGCAGTGAAATTAAAGGCTGATAAGGATGGAAACAGATAGTGGGACTTCCAACTCCATGCTAGCGGTTTAGTAATTCAGTGCCTTTTAAAATCTTCCTTGGTAAATTAACCAGATGCTGATGATTTAAATTCTTTTTATTTGCACTCAGTTCTAGCAAACTTGGGACTCAACCTGCTGATATCTGCTTTAAAAAAAAAAAAGAAAAATCTAACTAGATTAGTTACAGAGATTGCGGGGAAAAAATTAGACGAGGCTGCTATGCGTCTTCTCCTTTTTCTATTACGATACACTTTGCCTTGCCAAGAAAAAGGTCAGATGTTATAAATCTTTGTGGAACACTTAAATTCAGCTGACAGGTCTGATAATGGGGTCAGACTCTAGGACCTAATTATCTGAGGCACGAATTTAATAAAGGAGGTCAAAGAAAACCAGCTTCCACTTGACACCTAAGAATTTTACTTTTTTCAGTTGTGTTTTGTTTTGGGGGGTTTGTTTTGTTTTGTTTTTTGTTTTTGAGAGAGAGAGAGACAGAGGAAGGGAAAAAGAGAGAGAGGAATGTCAATGTGAGAAAGAAACAGCCATTCGGCTGCTTCCAGCATGTGACCCAACCAGGGATTGAACCTGCAACCTAGATATGTGTCCTGACCGGGAATCGAACCCAAGGGACGACACTCCAACCAACTGAGCCATCAGCTAGGGCTCAGCTTTTTAAATGAAAGCCAAGACGGCATAAGAAAGAGGGCAGGTTTTGGAGTCAGACAGATCTGAATCTGACTGAGAAAGTGGGTGATATCTTACACCAGGGCACACGATTACCAGATTTGCATTGTGCCTGAGTCTGTAGGGACAACAGACTGGAACAGGGCGCAGACAGACTGGGGGAGTTTGGTAAGAACGTGATTGATGGCAGTAGCTGGGGCTGGGCCAGGGGCGGTGTTGGAGATGGACAAGGGGAAGGATTTATTAGCTATTTTAGGAATAAAAATCAACAGGAATTGATGGTGGACTAAATATAGGGAGGAAGGACAAGCTGAAGTTCAGGGTAACTCAGGGTTCTGTCTTACATGACGGGATACGTAGCCAGCGATGCCATTTACTGAGCTAGCCACCTGCCACAGAAGAGACGCACTCCAGCCAATGTGGGGACATCCACCGAGTCGGTGGGTGGGCAGAGCCGCCTGGGGGACCAGCGGTAAAGTCCAAGCCCCCAGGACAAGAGACACACCCCTCTTCCTTTACTCCAGGTCACACCTATAGCTCCTCGTCACGTCCGCGTTACGCTGAGAAGCAGCAGCGCAAGCAGCGGCTGCCGTGGCTAGGCCTTGTTTGCCCGGCCTCCCGGCCTGGTGGCCTTGGGAAAGCTGCTCTCGGTGCCCGGCCTGACTCAACTGTAAAAAGGGGACGACCACAGGACCCGTCTCACAGCTTTCTTGAGATGAGTGATAAGACGATGACGGGAAGGGCTGATGTTGCCATAACGTACTGTGGGCAACCTGCTGAACGGTTCCCGCACAGTAACTCGGTCCTCCCAACTGCCCTGTGACAGAGGTGTTGTCACAGTCCCCGTTTGCAAAATGAGGAAATGAAGCCACTGAGGAAACAGCCACTCACTTGGCTAGCTGGCAACCTAGCCAGTCCAAAGTCGACGTCTGGAACCGTCGTGCTGAGCTTCCTCTGACCCGGATGTCGGTGAGGGGCTTTGACAGAGCAGGGCTGCAGCTGGAGTGAGCGCCGGCTGTGTGAGCTCTGCCACTCGGCAGATCCAGTCTTTCACGAACAGTATTGTTCACAAAGTGGAAGACTTTAAGCCTTTTTCCCTTTTGGATCCAGATTGGACCTTCCCACCCCGTACTTACATAATATCAATGGTGACCCAGTGAACTTGCTTCTGACTTTGACCCCCCGGACCGGAATCACGTGGCCTGAGCTTTTCAAGCTCCACACAGACTCGCTTCTTGATCCCGGGACAGAACCCGCGACCTGACACTGCCTCTGAGACACGGCTCTGCAGGACAAGCGCCCCACGACTCGGGGCGTGCATTCCGGAGAGATCAAACCGTGTTCTCTGCGAGACCTCTATCTTTCTACCTTTGCACTTCATGAAAGGATGAGCTTTTGTGTGAGCTGACTATACTCTCCCACCCTTCTAGAGAAGGAACAGAGGGATTCTTTCATAGCAGGTAACATGACTTTATTTCTACTAACAAGGAGTAATCTTAATGGACATCTAGCCCTGCCAGAGCACAGCCTCAGAACAAGTACTCCAAACTGAAATAATGACTTTTTGGTTACAGGCCCCAGCATTTAATGAGCTTATTATGGCAAAGAACCTACAGAGTAAATCAATTCACCCAGGTACGAGAGAGTTCACTGGGAAGTTACACAGCTTACAGTGAAAGTTTACGAAACTTGACTGAGGTTTATTTAAAAAACAAACAAACAAACAAAAAACCTGAGGTACACATTTCAAACATCTACTTAAAAATTTTCCAGGCGAAAATTAATTCAGTCATGTACTAAAGCATAAACCTCTGCGGACCAACAGACACAAATTACTTTTCTGAGAAAAAATCGGCATCTACCTGAGAGTACTCCTTGGCATACCCACAAGGAGGTAGGGTGGCCACCTACCCACAAGTGACGTCACTTAGGCTCTGCCAATTTCAAAAGGATTTCAGCTCATTTCTGAGAGCGCTGACTAGTAGAGGCACTGGGGCTGCACGTCGCCGACGAATGCGAGCAATGGCATGCCGGTCCTCGATGCCATCCGTACATACGGAGAGGCCGTGGTGTTTCCTACAGGAAAACTCTATAAACAGTCTTAAGGTTTAAAAACAGGAAACTGGTTTAATAACTTATGGAAAAGCCATAAGATCGAATAGTGATCATAAAATAAAGTCACATAAAAAAAAAAGTCTACGACACTAGGCAATATTCATAATATACTTTTGTTGATTCATTTATATTCATTAACATTTAAAAGAACTCAGAAAGACGGGCATTCTCACACATCGCTGGTTAAAGAGAAGGGTTCCTTTAAAAAACAGTTCGGGCAGTTTCTTGTAATATTAAATATGTATTCCCCACGTGGCCTGGCAATTTCAATCCTAGGTATTTATTCTAAGAGAAATACAAACATATGACCACACAATGCTTTGTATGTGAATGTTCATGGTGGCTTTATTCATACAAGCTGAAAACCAGAACAATAGACGAGTCAACGAATTATGGAACAGCATCCATGTAACAGCGGACTATTCCACAGTGAAAAGAATGAAGTACTCCCACAACAACAGGCATGCATCTTAAGCGCATTATGCTAAGCCAGGGGTCAGCACACTTCAGCCGCAGGCCCAGTCTAGTCCTCTGCCCATTTTTACAAACAAAGTTTCATTGGAACACAGCCACACCTATTCAGATATATATTGTCAAAGGCGGCTTTCAGCTGTGACCAGCAGAGCTGAGCACTTCCAACAAAGGCCTTGGAGCCTGCAAGTCGAACATGTATACTATCTGAATCTTTACAGAAAAAGTTTGCCAATCCCTACGCTGAATTAAAGAAGCCAGATACAAAAGACCACATACTGCATGATTTCATTTATGTGAAATTCCAGATAAGGCAACACTGTATTGATGGAAAGTATATCGGTGCTTGCCAGGGGCTACGAGGGGTGGAGTCTGACTGCACAGGGAACACTGTGGAGCCTGAAAGTGTCTGAGTCCTGGTTGTGGCGATGGTCACATGACTACACGCACTGGTCAATTCTCACCGAATGAGAATAAAAGGTGATTAATTTTTGTGTATCTCAACAATGCCCACCAAAAAGGGTTGATACAGAGAGAGACTTCTATATTTTTCTATAGCTGAATAATTGACATATATAATGTATAGGTATATATGTAAATTACTACCTCTTGCTAAGTATCACAGCACTATCTTCTGCCAGGTATTCTTTCAGGCACTGGCAATGTGACATTGAACTTCTCGCTGAGAACAAGCTCCTGCCCAGAAGGTGCAGTATAAAATGGTGGGATTTCACACTGACCCATGGTGGACCCCTCGCTTAGCCTGGCTAACTAACGAAGGGCTCATTTCCGCACCCTAGTTACTCCCTAGCTTCCCTAGATACTGCTCCAGGTGATCTTACACAATCCCATAGTAGCGGTTCTCAACTTTTTCGTCTCATGGCACATAAACTAATTACTGAAATTCTGTGGCGCGCACACACACACACACACACACACACAAACATATTTGTTTTTTGCCAATCTGACAAAAAATATAGGTATACTTTTGATTCATTTACACTGGATGGCTACTGTATTGGCTCTTGTCATTTGTTTTATTTGACCATCTAAGGGAAAAGAGGTCAGTGCCCCTGACTAAATAGTCAGGTGTTGCATGTTTTAAACATTCTTGTGGGGCACAGGTTGAAAATCTTGGCCACGGATATATTTTAAATGTATATCCAAAATCCAAGCCTCCCTCCCTCCCTCCCCGCTTCCTTCCTTCCTCAAACATCCCACTGCCTGCTCGATACAGCTACTCGGTCACATCACAGTATGTCCAACAGCGTATCTGCAACTAAACTTTTTTCTCCAGCTCAGCTCCTCCCTCAGAGTTCTCCACATTAAAAGACGGATTTGTAGCCGACCTTTATACCAGCTCTCCTGTTTCTTCTCAGGGGCACACTTTCAGCCCCTTGAAATAAAAGGCCACACCCACACACATGACTCAGTTTGGCCAATGACACAAGAGTGCAAGTGGCAGAACAGAGCACGAGAGCTCCTTGTTCCCTGTCTTCCTGCGTTGAAAGGGGGGAAGTCTGGATCACTGGGTTTGGAGAGCAGCTGCCCAAAGGGTCACCTGAACATGTAGCCCTCTCTGAATGACTGGAAACTTTGTATTACTGACCCGAGGTTGTTTTTTCTGCAGCATGACCTCACCTCTCCTGACTGACATGGGAACCAGGGCTACTCATGCCAAACCCAGGTCCTCCTTGACGCTCCTTCTTCCTCACCCTCCAATCCACGCCAATCCCACTAAACTCTCAGATCCATCCCATTTTCTCCATCCTCACTGCAGTCCCCTAGGCTAACCCAACATCTCTCCACTGGCCTCTTGGAACAGGGTTCTAATCTCTTCTCCACAGAGCCACCGAAGTGAAAACCACGAAAATTTTTAAATGGTCCCTCAGCTGAAATCCCTTCAAGGGCCCCCCATGTACTCAGGCTTAAAACCCCAGCTTTTCACCTGGCCCGCACAAGTCTGCATAACCCGACCGGCACCCTCCTGCCTGGGCCTCATTCATTCCCACTCCTTCTTCCTCCTTCGACCCCATGACTGCAGGTTCGTTCCTTTCTCAGATGCTCACACACACCAAGCTCCCAACACGGGATGGAGCCCCCTCCTCTCTGTTTGTCCTTTCTGCCCCTAGGACTTGAGGTCTTTCCAAGACACATCCACCCTCCTTTCACTTCTTACCTTTCATTTCTTACTAGAAAGGGAGAAATGACTCTTGGAAAAAATTCTCAGGATTCGTGAGGCCATAGGATCTAACCGCTGGTAGAAGGAGAAAGAGAATCAAGCCATCCCCTCTGTCTGGGAACGCAGGAAAGAAGTGCACAGGGTGGGGAGGAAGCCAGAGGCCAGAGGAGGGTTCTCTGGAAAAAATAGTATGCCAGAGGACGCTAACGGCCACCACCACTGCCCTGTCCCGTCCACGCGTCTGTGCTGAACTCCACCCAATCCCGCAAGAACCTCTCACGCAGTTCTGTTCCAAGCAGCACCCTGCCCTAGAACACAGGTCCCTCTAACATCAAGAAGTGCTCTCCTGACAAAGAAATCCCAATACGCCCCGTCTCTGGGCCACTTTGTGCGAAGGAAGACAAACTGGAACCCTTCAAATTTTTCCCTTTGAATCAAATTCTCCAGTTTTTATGCCTTTTTAAGTATAAAATGAAACTTCAGAGATATTCAGGGGACCGTGATATAGCTGTGTGTCTAACATCGATTGTCACATATAGGATTGAATCTATGACTAAAAGTATTCAAGCATCAGATAAAAGCCCAGAATGTTAAAACATGCTTAAATTAGTGGTCTCCTGACTAGTTTTACTGACACTTGAGCATTTTTGCTTTCACCTGAATGTCGATCCAATTAGAGACTGAGGTTCCTTTTCATGTGCTTTTTTTCTTTTTAAAAAAATCTTTAGTGTACAGAAAATATAATGCAGTTCTGTAAGTCATACTTCAGACTTTATAATCTAAATCTAGTTTTTATTTTGCTGCGATTCTTACATGTTGTAATTAAGGTAAGAAAAAGTCACATCAAAGCAACTTTCTTCATTCTCTCATTTCACCATTTTAAAATTTGGCAAGTTTATCTTGAGAAAGGGGAGCAAAATAAAGTTCTTTGTGCACACATCATGTTGGTTTTTTTTTTTCAGGTGCAAGACAACTCCAGGCTTTTCCTTTTCTAACACCACTGATGGAAAAATAACTCGAAGATGAATCCAACTGAAGATGAGTGAGAAGCACCTTCAGACAAACCTCAGAATGTTTTTATCAACTCTTACATTCTGGCACTTGGCACTTGTTAATAAAAGATTATCCCTGGATGGTGTCCAAAACCTCCTTATATTGGGCAGTTGTAAATGACTGTCATGACTTCAAAGGTGAGTGATACAGGTAAGTGTTTAGCTTTATCACATCCAAAGCTCTTCGGTCCCAGAGGCTCCCGTCAAACCGGCACGGAATGAGAACGAAGAGTAATTTTCCTGCCTACTCCCATCGGCCGAAAGACACACCCACTTTTACTGAAATAACTTCTCAGAGCAGACCCCTGCCCACTTTTTGCTTTAAATTCTCTGATGTGGTCCTAAATTCTTAACAGTAACCCAAGGCTGTTAACCATGCATCACAGAGTGAAGAGTCTTTCAAATGGGTACCCGAAAATAAAAAGTTGTCTGGGTGAACACCAATTAATGCCCAAGCTTGCTGCAGGGGGTCATGTTCAAGTGTTTGCGGAAAGAGTACCGCCGGGACCTTCGGAGCCTAAAAGGGAAGAGACTGTGCCCAGCCTCCCTCTGGTTGGCTCTGGCAGGATTTAAAGCCCAGCTGCTCCTCTCCACACCGATCCCTGGGGAAGCTCTCCTCGTTAGCAAAAGAAGACTGTCATCCACGACCAAACTGCCAACGTGACAGTTCTCAAACACCAACTATTCATCTTAGTCATTATGTCTTATGACCCAAACGTTGATCTCAGCCATCATCGAAGTTCAAACCCAATGTGAAGACACGAGAAAAAAAACGATGTGGCTTCTGAGGTAAGGCAGAAAGCTGAAGAACTAAACAACAAGTTAATCCATGCAGGCTTTCCTAAAATGCCTCTTTTCCTCCACAGCAGACTCTCTCCTCTTGCTGACTTAAATAATTAGTCCAGCTCACCACTTACTTTTCCTAGGCAGATCAAGATATAATAAAGTTTCCTTCTTGTTTGGTTGTAATGTCAAATTTGTGTAATAATGTCAAGTTTCACCAGGACAAAAAGGCAAAATAGTGAATAATCACTATGTAACCTACTGAAGATGTCAGCCACTACACTGATACAGAAACATCAGAGAGCTGAACCACCAAAGGAAGATTTTACTTCTGTCTATCACCTGCCGGGCTCTCTCCACCAATGAGGTCTGAAGGTTATTAAAACGGCCCAGAAGCTATTCCCAAATTCTTCATAGAAAAGCCCATCATACTCAAAGAGGCTAAAAGATGAGAAGAAAATTTGCAAAGAATATCTTTACTTTCCCCCCTCAGTTTTCATAACTGTGCCATCCTTCTGTAAGACAAAGGAAGAAAGCACAGTCGTTCCTCAGTATCCAAGGGGGATTGGTTCCAGGACCCCCGTGGATACCAAACCCACAGATGCTCCAGTCCCTTATGTAAAATGGAGTAGTATTTGCACATAATCTCTGTTTGCATAGAGGCTGTGGTAGGGTGTGCCCAAACATCGCTTAATTTGCATGGATTCGGCATACTGCTGGGCACCTGATGAGTTCAAGTTTTGCCTTTTGGAACTTTCTGGGATTTTTAAAATGCTTTCAATGTACACGTGGTTGAATCCAGGCGTGAAACCCACAGACATGAAGGGCCAACTCTATAGTCATGTCCTTGAGGCAGTCCCGCTGGGTTGCTCAGTGTGTTAGTTCCTCAAACTTAAATTACGTTGCATGCATCGAAAATAAACTTCATGGGTAATAACTATTTTATATCAGACTTCAGCATTAACCATTTCTTATATACTAACACAAAGCAAGCCTCCGACACCCACCTAGTTTCATCGCATGTAGAATTTCTTTGAGGAGGCCAGCAAACACTGTTACATAGTCTCATTTTACAAATGAGTCCCCCAGGGGACTGGGGCAGAGAAGTTCAGAGCAGCTGAAAATCTGATTCGCTCAGCCTACTACAACCTAGGGTTCGGCACAGCAACCAAAGGAAGACAGTGCCACGGAACTGTGTGCAAACCATTTACACTTGTCTAAGTTGTATGTTTCTGTTTAAAAAGAGGAAGTCAGACTTCGAGACTCCCCCTCCCTCACACTAATGAGTCTCATCCATGAAGCAACTCAGGGCGGGGAAGACAGTACAGCTGCCCTTTTCCAAGGGTCATTCCCCTGGAGTGTTTGCAAAACAGCAGTGGGCCTCCCTTTGATGTAAAGGGTCAGCTCGAATTCAGCGACAATGCTCCCCAGGGTCCTCCAAGAGAAACAGGGTCTCCACTCGCTTCACAGATATTACCAAGGTCCTTCCTTCCATCAATCATGGAGCTGGGAAATTCTGACGGAGAGTGAAATTAACCCAGGTTCCCGCACTCAAAAAGTTTACATTCTCATTCTCAGCAACCGAATAACAGACAGAAGAAATCATGGAGAGAGCAGAAGAACAAAAACACACCAGGTGCTACTAAAATACTTCGCACCTACGTGGCTCTGTTATACCAATAAACATACAAAAGTGAATCTGTCTGATGAGGGGTTTTTACAAGGCCCACATTTTCTGGCCGCTGCCTCTTCCTCTGTCCTCATCTCCCGCTGTGCCCTCCTTGCTCACTGTCTCCTGGCCACCTGGGACTTCTCTGTCACCCACGCTTCCTACCCACTCTTCCCGCAGCTTCCCATGGCTGGCATGCTCACTGTATTCAGAATTTAGCCCAAATGTAATCTCCCCAGAGGAGCCGTCTCCACGTAACTGAATGCCAGTAGAAATGACGAACACATTCTCAGTCATCCCCTCCCACTCACTTGCCCTCCTTCACTCATTACTTATCACTGCCTTGTACCATATTAAATACACATTGGTTTACAGTCTCAACCCATCTCTAGAGTGAAAACTCTACAAGGGCAGAGATGCTGTCTTCTTCACCATTATCTCTCTAGTCACACAGTACGAATGAATATTTGGCAAATGAGTAAGTGAATAAATGAATAAACTGATCAGATTTTGAGGATGCCATTTATTTCTTAGACACTTTAAGAACATTCTCCAGAAGTACAGTGAAAACTAACAGGTTACAGGTTCAGCTCAGTAAGAGTGTGACTTGGAGAGGCTGGAGAAGACTGGGGAAGAAAGAATCGGTCACTAATGCACGGGGCAAATTATGTATCACCAGATTGTAGAAGGAAAAAAATAGTGGGCGTTAGACCTGAGTTCCAGTCATAGTCACAGAATCAGAATGCTCTCATTTTTTTTTAAAGCTGGAAATAATCGAATGAGGTCATTTACATTAAATTATTTCACAGAGCAGAAATAAGCACATAGCAAGCATATGCTACTTCCCCCATCTACCCCCTCCACTAACTTCCACTGCAGACATCACTCTTGAATCACTGAAAATAAATTTGACTCCTCTCTACCATGACGAAACAATATATCAGAATCTCAAAAGTGCAAGTCAATCATAACTGTTTAAAGCCTTTTAGCAAAGCAAGTAAGCAAGGAATAGAGAAGAACTTTATTCCTAAAGGATGTCTACAAAAAGTCTACACCAAGCATCATGTTCAATTGCAGACCATGAGGCTTCCCCTTCAAAACTGAAAACCAGGCAAGGAAGCCAAAGAGCAAAACTTCTATTAAATACTGTACTTGCCATCCCAGCCTACACAATAAGACATGAAAAACAAACATTATAAGGACTGAGTGGGATAGGGTAGCACATAGTCACTATTCAAATAAAATGACTGTCAGAAACAATTTTTTAATTAAAAAATTAGTATTAAATAAGACAGCTTGTCAAAGTTTCTGAATACAAGATCAATTAATGGAAGTGATTTGCATTTCTATAAACCAGCAACAAAGCATTAGAATGATCTTTTAAATACATAATTTGCAAAAAAAAATGAGATACTTAGGAATTTATCAAACAAAATTTGATAAGATCTTATATATAAAATAAAATTTATTGAACAATATTAAACACCAAAATAACTGGAGAGACAAATAAAGTTTATAAATAAGAGAAATCAGTATTGTAACAATATCGACAAGGATATATAACAAATACAGAGGCTGGAGAAGGACTACACACAGATGGAAGCTTGATATACGCTAGGCCTGACGCTGTGGACTAGTGCAGGGGAAAATGAACTATTTAATAAATGGCACTGAGACAACATAGGAAACAATTAAATTCAACCCCTACATCACAACCTACATTAAATGGAACAATTCCAGAGATTAAAACTTTAAATTAACAGAAAAACAGAAGGAGAAATCTTAGAAAAAAATAATACTTTTATACACACACACAAGAATGTCTTAATTACCACAGGGTAAGAAGGGTCTCTGCAAAATTTAAATAACAAAAAACACAAAGAATTCATCTACAATATAATTAAGAAATATTCATCCATTCTTATCACAAGAAAAAATAAAATAAAAATATGAGCCACATATTGAGAAGATTATTATAATACTTATAATGAATAAAGGCTTATTACACAGAATACACAAAGAGTTCCAATGAATCAATATGAAAAAAATATGCAACTCAAAAGGCATACCTGGGCATTTCACGAAAGAGAAAAGCATGACCCAATGAAAAGATGGCCAACCTCACTGTAATTAGGAAAATACAAGGAAACACTGACGTAACTCCAGTTTAAACCCAAGAAACGAGAAAATCACACCTTCTGACAATCCCAACTGTTGAAAAGGAGGTGGTGCCCCACGAATTTTCACGCACCCCTGAGAAGAACTTAGATGGGCACAGCTATGTGGGGAGCGCTCTGGCGTGGCAGGTGTAACGCTGTGGGAGTGCGCTGACCGCACGACCCCTCCTGGCCGTGCAGCCGGGAGAAGCTCATCTGCGGAAGGGCAGGGGCACCGGATACTCACAGCAGCATCCCGACAGCAAGGAAACGGGGACAACTCAATACACGTCCACCCCGGGGAAAATGCGCTACGGCAGATCCGTGAAACAGAGTACACGGTAGAGCACAAACATGAACGACAGCCACAAGCGTCCCTGTGGACGAATCTCAGGAACATGACGTTATTGTCGATCAAGTCACATAAAATTGCACACGGGATAATCCATTTTTATAAGGTTCCAAAATATTTTGTTTATATGTATCTATTCATAAAAATAAAAGACCAAAGAAATAATTCACAAAATATTCAGGACAAAGGTTACAAGGGTGGGGGAGGGCAATGGGACCAGGGCTTCAGTGCTGGTCATGTTCTATTTCTTAGGCTGGGTGGTGGGTACATGGGTATTAATTTTATTATTTTTCATTAAACAACACACCTATGTTATATATCCTCCTCTGCCTATATGGTATACTTAATAAAATTGTAAAATTCTATCATAATTTATTAAAATAAAACCGGTAGAGCTTCTATTTACTTACCTGGAAAGTGCACTTTGGTGAAACACCAATATTTTTGCACGATAACAAAAGAATGAAATGCTCCTATGCTAAAATAATGAAAACCTCGTCGCACAGATTTAAACTAGCTATGTCTTCAGAAACAATGCCTGGTGCAGAAGACTCTACGGTCTGCTCCAGAACAAATGTTTTCTTTTTTAAAGCAGTAAGGAGCGTATTCTGTACCGATGAAGAGTTTTATAACCTCCAGGTTTGAACGGCACAGAGTAAGTGCTGTCTCTTATTCCTTGCCCGGGTTCCCCTCCTCTCAGGTATCCCCTGCACTTACTCATCACTCCCTTGATGAGCTGATAGCCTGTCACGTGATGATGATTTAGCAACTCCAGGGAATGGGGGTTGTGTTGGGGTTCAGGCAGAGAGAAAGGAGGAAGCAACTGAGAGGTAGGCTCAGAAAGACCTCTTTTCCCTGTCCCAGTTACTAAAACTAATACAAATAACTGTCAAAAGGAAAATCCTGAAATGAATTAAATTGCTACAAATACTTGCTGAAAATTACCATTTAGTCATTCTCTTGACCTTTCGCGGTAAGTACAGGGTGAACATTGGCTCTCTGCTCTGTTTCAGTGTGGTTTTTTTTTTAAAAGCAATGAGCTTCCAGCTGTAACGCTCTCTGATTAATTATAAAAAGCCTAGTCCTGTTCCCACACTTTCAGATTAAGAAAACTCAGCAGAAAAAGTTAAGTCACTGAGGCAACAAACACATCTTCGTGCAATGAAGACAATCACCTCAGACGTCAGAGGGCCTCGGTTGGGATCCTGGCTCTATCAATAACTAGCCGAGTGAGTCCGGGCAAAGCCAGTGAGACCGCCAGACCTCAGCCTCCTCATCTGTGGAAGGCGGCTAGTGCTGCCGCCTTTGAAGGGCTGCTGGGATGGTTCAGTGATGCCAAACGCTTCCATGAGACCCTGGCACCATAATAATTGTTCAATAAATGACCGATATTTTTATTTCCTAAAATTACAAAGCCGGGTAGAACTTCCCGCAGATTTCTCTTTTTATCCAACCTTAACTTACACGCATCTAATTTTTTAAGGTTATAGTAACTTAACGCCTAACACTTTTTATGACTTTGAATTGTGCTAATACATTCTTCTCTCCTCCCCAGGGCTAACTGAAACATGTGCAACTCTATTTCAAACAAATAAAAAGGTAATAATTCAATAAGTAACTGTGACTCTCTTTTCTGCCAATCCCTTCAGTCTAGTTTACACACTTAATGGGTATTTTCAGCTGTGTTTCTAGATAAATCCCTTGCTCATTAAGGGATTTGGCAGTGGGCGCTTCTCTACAGCACTTTTTTTTTTTAAATAATTATCCTTCTTTTCAACCTGGCATAGAACAGAAGGGAGCAATTATCACGAGACATCTCCACAGCCAGACAGGCTCTAAATGATGGCAAATGAAGTTAGAACCAGCTCTGTATCCTGAGGTTTGGCAAAGGAGGGTTTCCCTACCCCCCTGACCAGACCCCCAGTGAGAAATCCCTACTGTGTGCTGTGGTACCTACAGAGAAAAATCACCGGGAAGATCACCGCCTAAAACCCAACTTTGCGAGTCAGCATCCCCCGTCCCCCACCCCCACCCTCGCCACCCTGCCACCAGCAGGAGCAGCAAATATCAACACTGAAGATGGTGTGAGGCGACCGCTGTCCCGAGACAGGCACACAGGGGTACCCCCAAGCCAGTATGCACAAGTGGCAGCTTAATACTTTCAGACTTCTGGGGTAGATCCCGGGCTGAGTAGCTTGCTTCAGTTTTCCATTACGAGAGGTCTAAGGCTTATTTATTCAGGGTGCTATTTTAATTGAAGCAGTGCCTTTCTTTTAAACAGCTCAACACGTTACCAACGCTTAATGGCTGTGCAAACAATTTTGATCCACCGTAAGCCAACACAACTACTGAGAGCTGCAGAAAATGCACACAGAAGCAACCCCTAATCCTCAGGCCCCCCCTGCCGCCGCCTTGCGGGGTCCGCTCTGAGGTCAGCAGAGGCTCCTGGCTTCCTCTCATTTAAGCAGAAATGTTTAATCAATGAGAAAATAGAACACAATTTGTTATTTAATATTTCTAAAAACACACTGAGGTCATCACCATGGGCAAATGTGCACTGTGTTGAATCTTTTCTTTTCATTATTTTAATTATATATAGGGTCCCATGCATGAAATGTCCAAAGGGCTAATCTGGCCAGGTCCAGCTGCAGCCTGCATTTCCAAAGAGCTCTAGTTTATTGTACTCTTGAGATGACATGTAAAATATTTAACGCCAGGACAGGGTGCACAGGACCAATCAGGATGTGCCCTAGCCATGATGGACCAGTATGCCAGGGAGCCCTGGCTGGCGGCCAGGGCTGTGGGCACCCAAGCAGCCCCAGGAAGGAAGGAGGAGATGGAGGATGCTGAGGCTTTGCTACTGTTAGCGCAATCCTTGGTGTCTCACTGTATCAGCATCCAGCTCCCACTTCGCCATGTTGTCAAGAAATTATTGACACGTTTTTGGAAGTCTTGCAAAAAGCTCGCTATCCTTAGTATATCCAAGGCATCATGACCACTTGCAAATAAAGTGAACAAGAGTTTGTTGTTTTTAAAAGATCTAGACCTTCTACATAGTACTTTTTGGTTCTTTGTTCCTATCTCCCTGATTCCTCTAATATTTCCTCTCCTCAGAAGCGAAGCAGCATTTGAAAGCACGCATAATCACATCTTAACAGGCTACAAAAGCATGGTAACTGAAAGGAAGAGATAACCCTTGTTTTTATGAGCCAGTAAACAGATAATCAAATTCTTCCATAAAGCACCAATTCATGTAGCAGGAGAGGAAAGGGCTAAACCAAACCAGTTAGCAAGATTTAGGATTATACCTTTGATCAAAGCCGTGACCTAATAATGTCCACTGTTTTTTTAAAACATTTTCATTTATCCAAGATCAAAAAGTTGCAAGAAATCAATGAACCTATAATTCACAGTATCGCTTAATTATCCATTAATTAAAAATCTACTTCTGAGTTTCAAGAAAGGGAAGCTGCTGGGCCATGTATCTACTTTTGGGTAGACAAAGGTAAAACACTAGAAGCAGATCTTAGTTCTGGGATGAATTAACAGTGGCCACACACAGTTATGCAAATGAGGGGTGAGCTACTATCACTGGGTGGGGGGCGGGGACACTGAACTTTTGTGACCTGAGAAGGGTCGCCCCTCCCAACAGTCCTTGGTAGGCAGGGCAGATCAATGGGGAGAAGGCTGGCAAATAATTTTCATAAGAAAAGAGGGGTGGCCAAGAAAAAATGAAGTTAGCTTCAATTTAATTTTACTCCGATGGATTGGGATTGTCCCATTGGAAACCTAGACTCTGAAAGGATTAATTAACGGCCCACCCAAGTGGTATTAAAATTAAACTGAAAACAGTAGAACAATCAGCAACCGCAAAAAGGAAATTATCTAAGTGGAAGAGAGCCTCCAGAAAATTCTGTACAGGAGATTGGCCCTTAGCGCCGAGAGGATGAATTCAGCTGTCCAAGAGCATCAAAACCCCAACGAAACTTTCCATGCTTTCCCACTCTGGAGCTCTAAACCCACGCCACTTTCTATTAAGTTGGTATAAAAACCCTGACCTGGGTCTATTCAGCAAGCTACTCATCCCTCACCACCCCTGAATACACAGACAACAAATCTTCTCTTTGCTCCTGTCTGCCTATTGTCAGCCACACGGCAGGACCCAGAGCGTCTGAACTTAAGTAAGTGGAGGGAAACTTATTTCTCTCAACAGGTCCCAAAGACAGAAGAAGTCGGAAGCATAAGCCAGGTTCAGAAACAGGACCCCGAGAGTGCCACCACAGTCCTGTACTGGCCTGGGGAGGCTGCTGGCCTGGACTACACGGCACTGGAAGGCCGCTGCCGGCGCACTCCGTGGCCTGAACAAGCAAGGACCTGGGTCAGACCAGTCAGCCAGCTCTCTCTCCCTGGCATCCTGAGGCAGGTCTGAGACCTGGGCCAGGTGAACTGCCCAAGTTGGCAGAAGGTAGCAGGACTGAGGACGTGAGGGGTTCACTGACTTCCAAGGAATGTGTGCAAAAGAATGTTCAGAAAATTGACGTGAAAAAGGAAAGAATACTGACCAAATTTGGATGCTGATTCACAGTAATCTACAGAGAAAAAGACAGAGAGAAAAAGAACAAACATCACCTGAAGTTGCTAGGGCAGGTTAAAAAGGGGAAAAGAAACAAGTATTTATGTCTTGTCAGCTCTGTAAGTACATTTGCATCTCATTGGTTGAATTCTTGACTCTGCTCCCCACATAGTTTCCCCCTCAACATTTCCTCTTTCAGACAGTGAAACTTCTATTCAAGCAACCTGAGAAACATTGCAGTCTTTTCTCAGCCCAGACATGCACATTCAGTGTCAAGGCCAGCAGATCTGACCTCCTAAGTATTGGCCTGGCTAAAAAGTTCATTTGTTTTTTTCAGTACAATGACACTAGCAGTGCTTAGTTGTCTTTTACTTCATTCAAAACAATTTTGTTAGATTGTATTATGACAGCTGTCCTATCAGCGTGCATTTTTTAAAAACTTATCGAAATTGGTGAATTTTTGTGCAGCCATTTTAATACTGATCATAGAAGAAGATGCACAACATTTTCAGCATATTATGCTTTACTATTTCAAGGAAGGTAAAAATACAACTGAAGCCCAAAAAAGAGATGTGTGGACTGTATGGAGAAGGTGCTGTGACTGACGAACGTGTCAAAAGTGGTTTGTAAAGTTTCTTGGTCCTACTGACATGTTGACCAAAGATTTCTTTGCTGTGGGGCTGTCTTATGCATTGGAAGATGTTTAGCAGCACCCCTGGCCTCTACCCACTAGAAGCCAATAGTGGGAAGTAGCTGACATCCTCAAAATATCCAAATCAATAAAGTTATTGGTAAAAATGAAAAATATATCTTTACTTTATGAAAAAAAGGTAACAGACATTTTGGCCAACCCAGTATCTCTTCCAAACAATCTTCCACCTTCACTGCCACCACCACTTCCGCCACGACTCCCGCAGTGACCACTGGATGGTCCCTTGCTTCCACTGGCTTTTCTCCCCACCCCCAACTCCAGGCATCACAGAGAACTTTTAGAATGTCTTATCACTTCCTTACCCGAAATCCCTCAGTGGATTCCCATTGCTCCTTAGAGTCCTTACCTTCACCTTATCCTGTATCTTTTTCTCCTTGTTCGTTACTTTTCAGACACTCAGGTCTGGCTGGGAAGACTCAGACTCCATCCTCCCTCACTGTCTACTTAGAAAGCTCTTCTGAACTGACACTCAGTCTCTGGCCCTGGTTTAAATGTCACCCTTTTGGAGACACCTTCCCTGCCTCACCTGCCAGCTTCAAAATCAGATACTTACTCCCTCCAATAATTGCCTGTTCTTTTCCTTTGTACATCTGGCCACGGTGTGTGACAACATACTTATCTGTGTGCTTATACGTTCATGTCCCCTCTTCCAATAGATGGTAAACCCCAAGAAGACAGAGGACAAGGTGACTGGTCACCACGCACACCTGCTGCATACTACAGTACGCGGCCCCATGGGAGGTGGCTGATAAATGTTTGCTGAATGCTGCTGAAGTCAGGGGTCAGTCTCCACCTGCCTGTCCCAGGATGAGCGCGTGGCCCAGTGATCTCAGTGCCGTCCTTGCTCCCCCTGTCGAAGGAGCGTAACGATCGATAAACCCTCACTTTCACTCTGGGCTGTGTGACGAATAACGTGGTCACCCTACCTGTAAGGAAGCTGGAATTCAGAAAGATCCAATAAGGACTCAATTCTCCTAATTCATGGTAGCTGAACACGATAAAGACACCGTACACTCTGAATTAGCCGATGCTGAACCATGGCTCCTGGGGAAATACAGGGTTAGGTTCCTATGAGCCGCGGGCTACATTTTTGTCGGTCAATCAATACCTAACCTTGTTTTATGTATATTCTATTTAAAGGCACCTTATTTAATCTGTGTTATCGATTCAGCTCAGTAACTCGTGCCTGTATGAAGCTCGCCTAACACATGTGTTTTCTCCGAAACGCACAGCACAGCCATCTTGCACTTCAGGACACTGGACAGTACTCTTATCACTGCACTGGAAGCTAATTTTAAACAGGAAAATCACAAACAAGAAGCACAAAAATGGGAAAAACATGGCAATAAATAGACCGGTAATATGACACTTGTTTATAGAATGAGAGCTGAATCAGGAAGGCAAAGTGTCGCCTTGTTTGACCTCAGCTGGGCACGTGCTCACTGGATAACTGAAACTTTTCACCATGTCCCAGAATGACTGCAAAAGCACCACAGGTGTTGACTTGGTTAAAATAAATACTTGCAAGTAGGTGAATTCACAAATATAGAATCGGTGAACAGTGAGGGGCAGCTATAGCTTGTCTAAGGTTATACAGCCACTATAGCGTGAGTACAGACCCCAGATAACGTCCCACTTCCCACCCTATGTCCATTCATTAAATCAGTGTTGCCCAAAAAACTGCTCTTTCTAAAACAGGGTACCACTACTCTAGGCAGATTGGTCATCATTGTTAAAACCCCTGGATTGTGAGTCTATAAAATTCGGACGGAAAGCTCTCAGTGAGAGGCGCAAAACTCTGCTTCATGATGTGAACATCAGTTTGTATAAAATCTGCACTATGAAGAATTGAACTGCAGGAATGAGCTGCTACTTTAGTCACAACTGACAAGGTCGGGGGGTCGGTTACTTATAATAGCAATGGGTGATTTCGCAATGCAATGTAGGCCCTGAAATGAACAAGAATGTAAATTTATGCAAATTAAATATTTTTAAGAGTCAACGTTTGAACCATATACAAAGCAATGTCCAGGTAAATTCACAGGTAGAACAGGAGAAACCCAATATCCTCGCCACTTCCTGGGCCACAGGGATGGAGAGATTCCTCCACAAACTTTCAGTGCTGGGTCATCGCCATTGTTCAGGAAATCCCCGTATGATGAATTTCTCACTTTTTATTAAATGTTTATTTCCTCTTTTAAAACACATTCAATAATAAGAGTGGGAACCAATCTGCAAGGTTATAAACAGAATGAATAAAATGTTTTAAGTTACACATTGGTTTTCTGTTTAAGAACTGAAAAGACTATTTAAGAGTTCGACATTAGGAAAATACTTCCAATGGGTCCACTTTATCCCAGCTGGCTGTTTTGCCATGTCAGGACTCACACGGCTCTGTGAATATCAAGTAATGTCTGAAACATTTTTAGCTAGTTGTTACACATTTAAGATGATCTCAGAAACACTTCCCTCACATTAAAAAAAAGAAAAGTCTTCTTCCTACTTTTTTAGAAACCAAGAGCTTAAAGGGGGTTCTGAAATTCTGGAGAAAATGAAGTATCCTCTCGTAAACTCAATTGAGAGTTCATAATTTGAAATAATTTCAGACTTACATGAAAGTTCCAAGATGAGTACGACATATGCCCTTCACTCAGAATTTTCAAACGCTGATATTTTATCTCAGTAGCTCTCTCTCTTTTTCCTATATTACTATGTTCGTCTAAGCTGTGAAGGAGTACAGAATTTGCCACCCCAAAAGACGCCTCTCTGGCATAAGAAGTGCTGTGAGCTGCGGGCAATTTTCATAAAAGCAGACAGAGAATGAACTGTCTGCCCTCTGCCAATCTGCCTGAAAACAGAGCATACATTGCCCTTACAAAGGTGCCCCCCACTTGCCATTCCAAGAAGGGAATAAGAACTTATCACCTGAGATAAGACTGCACTGTTACCAGTCCAGAGTTTGCGTGCCCAACATTTTAAAAGGCCAAATCTCAAAACGTCCAAGTAAGGAAAGTTTTATGCGTGGAGAAGGTGCCAACTGAGAAGATAAGAGTCCTACTAGTTCCTCAAATCCAACTTAAGAAAGTACAGAGTTCAAGGTTTCTCTTATTCCAGGGGGAGGGGCGGGGGGGGAGAGGGCATTTTTTATATAACTCAAGCCCTAAGTAGAATTCCTCTACTGATCAGCACGTCTCTATGCGAGACAAAGCTGGAGCTGGTGGCCCGGAGGCCAGGGGACCTGGAAGGTGGGACCGGGATGGAGTCAGAGAGGCCAAGCATCTCACTCTGTTACAGCTCCAGCATGGACGTCCACAAACAAACCTCAGGAAATTAACCCTAATCTTCCATTAGATCCCCACATAATCATCCTTCCCCTAGTTTGTTGCCCTTTAGGCTTTGAAGCCTAAAAATCTTTTCCTCTGTCTTGTCACTTTTCTAAAATTTATTCTTCTTTTGTTAAGATGCTACCCAAGTCCGAGTTCTAACCACTGCTTTGAGTTACTCGTCACTGAGTCTCTCCCGTGTGCATGCAGGCTGCCTGTGTTGGGAAACTTGTTTTTCTCCCGTTATTTTGCCTTTTATTAGTCTAACCAGAGGAGCAGGTCACAGCTGGAGAACCTATAACAGGGGAAAATGAAGAGTTTTTCCTCCCTTCTTACTGCGTGTAAGTTGCAAACATAATGCCCCCTACCCGAAATACTTCAATGTATGTTTCTTTTTTTTTCTTTTAAATTCTCACCCGAGGATATGTTCATTGATTTTAGAGAGGGAAGGAGGAAGAGAGAAAGAGAGAGAGAAACCCTGATGTAAGAGAGGAGCATTGACTGGTTGGCCCTCGTATGCACCATGACAGACCCACAACCTGGGCCTGTGTCCTGACCAGGAATCAAACCTGCGACCCCTTGGTGTACGAGATGATGCGCCAACCAACTGAGCCACCCAGTCAGGGCTTCAATGTCTATTTCTAAAGATCATGGTCAAAACTTACATAATCACAGCACATTTATCAAAGTCAGAAAAATAAAATTAATATAACACTATTGTACGATCTACAGGTCCTATTCAAATTTCACTAGTTGTCCCAATAATGTCCTTTATTGCAAAAGATCAACAAATGTGTTTCCCTGGTCCAGAAGCCAGTCCAGAATCACTTACGGTAATGAGTTGTCTGTCTCTCTGAGATAGCTCTTCAGCCTTTCTTTGTCTTTTGTGACCTTGACATTTTTAAGGGGTAAAATTTGTTTTGTAGAAAGTCCCTCTGTTTGGGTTTATCTAACCTTGCAATGAGAATCTAGTTATAGATATTGGCAGAAATATGACAAGGGTGATGTCACACCTCATATTAGGAGACACGTATAGTGGGTTTGTCCCATTGACAGGGTGTCAACTTTGAACGCCTGGTTAGTTTTATGCCTGCCTAGTGAGTTTATGAATTTTTGCTTGCCATTTATATTATAGGTCATCTGATACAAAATTCTCAAAAATTTCACACACCAGTCTGCTTATATCATTTCTACTGCCTGCATTTTTTTTTTGTTACATTTTCAGAGATTTTATTTGAGGGGTCATCACTATTTTCCACCTACTTCATTGTTCTATTTCTGAGTATCATGTTTCCAGCACTTCCCATTTTTATTTTATAACATGTGTTACAGAAAGTGTCATGTCTAAGATTACTTCAGGTGTCATTTAAAATTATGTTAGTTTTAGGCAAGCTTTGAAATATCCTGGTCTTGTTAGCTTCTCCATTTTACGCGTGGTATGTATGGAATATGATGGTGACACAATCCACTGAACACCAATGTCCATCTTGGTCACAGGAACTGAAAATAAATGCACATGAAAGATATGCTATTATGTGCATTCTCTCAGTCCATTCTGGGGGTAATTATCAAAGTCTCATAGACTGGGGGACATTAACGGCAGAAATTTATTTCTTACAATTCTGGAAGCCAGAAGTCTGAGCCCGGGGGTGGCACGGTGAGTCTCCGGTGAGAACCCTCCTCTGAGGTGCTGATCCCCGACCACTCCTTCCATCCTCACACCGCAGATACAAAAATCTCACTGCTCTCCGGCCTCTTCCTATAAGGGCACTCATCTAGTTCCTGACAGCGCCACCCTCACGACCTAATGGCCTCCCAAAGGCTCCACCTCCAAACACCCTCACACTGCGATTCGATTTTCAGCATATAAATTGCGGGAGGATATAAGCATTCGGCCCTTAACACACATTGAATTACTTACACTCAAGATTAATGAAGTGATACAAATGCAAATAAAAAGTGCAAATCATTAGAAAAGATAGCTTTATAAACAACAGTGAGCAAAATAATTAGTTGCCTGAAAACTGGAAATGTTCTATTTGTTTATTTACTAGAAAGACACTAAGTTCTAGATCTATTCAAAGGGCTGCCTCAGAGATTTGACCGCAACGAATGACTTCTTTCACGCTAGTCTAAAATAAAACTAGCAAGGGTTGCACAGACGAAAATACACGAATCCAAATGCATGCACACCGACCTGTCTGAACTTGAGACCCTGTCCAAATAACACTGCAGCTATTATACTTGAACTACACAGGCTGATGGGACCAAGTGAAAAAAGCACACTTTGCTGTCGCCCAGTTCTGAGGGAGGCTCCCAGTCGGAGGTCAAGGTGTCGGTCAGCGGACCCTTGCTCCCCTGGAGATGCTTGGGGAAGATCTTTTCCGGGACTTTGTCCTGCCTCATGGTCGCTCCTTGATCAATGTGCACATGACACGTGTGTGCACATGTGCGTGCGCCCGAGTCTCCCCTTTACCCGACTGTGCTGGACTAGGAGCCCGCCGGACTCCACTGTGACCTCCCCTCTATGGGTTACAACAGCAAGGACTTGATTTCCAAATAAGGTCTCGTTCTCAGGTAGTCGGTGGGTGAGACGCCCACACATCTTTTTTGCAGGGAACACAGTCCGACCCACCCAGGTCGGTGGAGCCGGACTCTGAGGTAGTGTCCCCCAACTGTCCGGTTGTGGGGTGCGACATGTCCCTCCTGCTCACTGTCCTGGCAACTCTCAATGCACATTTTAGGTCAAAAGCCTGGGAGAGCCCTTCAGACCTGCTGGTTTTGTTGACCCTGGTGTTTCTGAAATTTATTTGGCCATGGAATCCTGGCTATTAGTCACCAGTGGGACGCACTTCGGGAAACACCTTCAGTGTCCAAGCGTGAGGTGAACCGTGATGGAAGACACCCTCGCCCGAGGGTGAAAGCGTCAGCATCCAGAGGTGGACAGTCTCACATGGAGGCCATGGGTCTCTCCTTGAGCAAACACCCATAGAAACTAAAATCAAACAATAACTAATCACGAACTGCAACGGTTTACAGCCTTGTAATAAATGATACTGATTTCTGGTCCACAATCCATGTAGCTGATTACGTGTAATACAGACAATCCTAGATTCAGGGTGGCTCCACTTATGACTTTTTGACTTTACAGTGGTGTAAAAGCAACACACATTGATTAGAAACTATGCTTCGAATTGAATTTTGATCTTTTCCTGGGCTGGCCGTGGGTGGGTACGATCATCTCTCATGATGCCGGGCAGCGGCAGGCACAGTGTCCATCAATCCTGCAATCACGAGGGCCCACCATTGATGCCCTGCAGCGCACTGTGTTGTTGGCATTTTTCGGGTCTTGTGTTTTGTGTTTTCCCCTCCCATTGTGCCCATCTGTGTCTCTTGCTTCTGGTGAAAGGAAGAGGACGCCAATGACTCTTGAGATGAAACTCAATGTAACTTCCCAACGGTAGGCTGATGTGAGTGTTCTGAGCACGTTTAAGGTGGCTTCCCTAAACCATCATGTTCAGTAGTTTAGGCATATTAAACATATTTTCAACTTAGAATATTTTCAATTTACTGTGGGTTTATCAGGACTTAATCCTGTCACAAATCTGGGATTATCTGTATGATAATTCACATGCTGCCACATTTCAAAAAATAACATTTCAGTCCAAAGGGAGGTTGAGTTTGGGGGAAAGAACTACTATAATTTGGGGCAGACATGCTGTGGCTGGGGAAACCAAATGTCACCTGGACTCCCCACCCACATTGAGCCACTGCCTAACACTAAACAGAAGTCAGGGAAGGTAACTGTGGCCTTTTTCATCCGCTGCCTCCATCAAAAATCCACAAGCCATACACAAGATGGTAATAATATTTTCAGAAGGGACCACACAAAATACAGCCTCCACCTGCTCAACACAAAACATTCTGAATTGCTCCCAACACTCGGAGTGGGATACCTTTAAGTAGCACGCAAAATAATCCAACACACACAGTGTGTCTTCTAAAAATAAAACCACGTAACTGACATGTTTTTGAAGCAGGACTTGCTCAAACAGTTCCCTAAATGCAGGGAACCATGGGCCATTTTGATGCTGAAAGGCTTACGTTTTTCCAGTTTTTCTCTTTTGAGCAAACTGGACTTTCTTTCTGAAACTTTTAATTCAAGAAAGAAATTACAACGCCACACCAAAGCAGTACTTTCCACGGCAGCAAATTAGAGAGTGCTAATGTGTGGGCACAGCCTTGCTCTGTGATCTGTCCTTGTCACTTTAATTTAGCACAAGCTAAACCTCGCCATTGCTTTTGTTTTTACTTCTCCACACAGCAGAATTTCAGCCTTCATTCTGGGTTACAAAAAGTCCAAAATAAAACCAGCCCACATGAAGCAAAACAGCCACATAAGACCTCTCCTTCGTGGGTGGAGAAAAAGATTTTCAAAGTTCAGAAGGAGGATTTTTTTTTAAGGCACAAACTGGTCTTGGTAATGTTTTTAAAAGTCTATTTTAAAACGTCCAGAGTTTTTCCTCCGTTGTGCTGACGTGTCTGCGGACAGACAAGTGTAATTCCTCCAACAGAAGCAAGGAGGTTGTTACTCGAAATCTGTCCAGCTCAATTCGCTACTAAAACATCTCAGCAATGCACGAGTCTCCGGGGGTCACAGATTGTCAAGTTGGAAGACACACCTTCCATCCTGATGCTCCGTGAAGCTTTTACAAACACAAACGATTGCCTAGGCTCAGGGGACAGATAAGCGAGCAGACCCCCAATGTCCTGCTCTTACAGTAGGGAATCCAACCGTCCTTCGACCAGAGGAGACACACTGTCAGGAGGTGTCCTTGAGCTGAAGGTTTCCACCTCCACCCTTGTGTCTGCATAAAGCACGAAGCCCCAGAGTCCCCAAGACCCTTTACTAACACTGCTCCAGCTTGTGCTGCCCTCATCGGGCAAAGATGCTCCCTGGAACAAACACGAATCCTTATGAACAGAAACAAAAGCCATTTTCCACAGCACCACGGGTGTCCCCCAACTTCCACAAACCTTACATCCATGTCTCCATCCCGCCTGCCTTTCCCAGATCTTCAAACCCCCAGCACATTCCCAGCATGTCGTCACCCGAGGAGCAAAGCCTGAAGCATGTACCACCTGTGCTCTCGTTCTGTAAATCATTTGGTTACAAGTAAGGTTGATGGGGACTGGCGGTGCAAAGGCTACTGCCGTTCCAGTTGCAAAAATGCACCAGACATGGAAATGGGGACCCTTTGGAAACACCAGCAGTAATTGGAATTCAGGGCCAGTGCCCCCCACCACCCCCCTATAAATCTGTACTTTGCAGCTGTCACTGGGAGTAGAAAGTCTGCCTCTCACCTGAGCAGGGAGCGTTTCCTTACCTAGCTGTCAGAGTCGTGCCACTTGTGTGAAAAGAGATTAGCTTCCCATCAAGCCCACACCCTCGCCACAGGCAAAGCTGGGCAGAGTTGCCGAGGGCAGAGCTCTTCCCACCAAACAGGAATCGGACTGACAGGCACAGCCCCTCTGGGCTCTCCAAGCAACCCAGCGCTGTCACAGCCCACAGTTTTTTTCCTGAGCCCCACAGGCAAGGAGGTCCAGGGACAGAAGGAAAGTGTGAGTTATAAGCCCTGGCCAGTGCGGTTCATTTGGTTGGGGTGTCGTTCCGCACACCGAAAGGCTGAAAGTTTGATTCCCGGTCGGGACACATACCTAGGCTGTGGGTTCAATTCCCAGTCAGGGCACACGCCTGGGCTGTGTTTTTGATCTCTGGTCAGGGCGCATGCCTGGGCTGCAGGTTCCGTCCCCGGTCGGGGCGCATACAAGAGGCAACTATCAATGTTTCTCTCCCTCTCTCCCTCCTTCCCTTCCCTGCTCTCTAAAATCAATAAGCATGTCCTCAGGTAAGGGCTTTTAAAAAAAGAAAAAAAGAAAAGAAAAAGAAAGTGAAGTGAAAGTTAGAGGTCCCTAAACAGACCACAGGGGAACAGCCTACGTTTTTGAATAGCCTATTCAAAATGGGGGGATAACAAATAGGCTATTTGTTTGACGGCCTGTTGCTGGTGATGCTATGCCTAACCCTTTCCACTGGTCCAGAGAGTCTGATGCTCATCACAGCCCCTGACCCTGAACACGCATCACACAGATGGCTAAGGCTAGTGCCAGAATTCATGTGTGACTATTGGTTTGTCTTGTTTGCAAATGGGAACCACGTGTCTGTACTTTGGGCCTTGCAGGTGCTCTCCACGCTCACCACCCCACCCCCCAGCTCGTTTCTGTCCCCCAGGTGCTAAGGGCCACAAGCTCTTCATGTGGCAGCACTTTTGGATGAGAGGACAGACCTGTTGCTGACATCTGCCATGGAGCACAGATGGCCAAGCCAGGACCCCGCAGCTAACCTAGTGACCATTCTGCTGCTGTTTCGCTGTCCCCGACGGAACACGTATCGAACAGTATCGAAACGCCAAATCAGGCATTTGGATGAAGGTCTTTTGATTCAGGCAAAGGAAGAAACAAAATGTGAAATTAGACAAAACTGAGGGCCCTTAAAGTTGGGTCGGTGCGGGCCAGCCCGTGTGGGTACACCGCTTCCTTTGAAGAACACAGGGCACCCGCTGCCTTCATCACTCATGGAAGGACCCAGGCCCTCGTGGTCTCTAACCACTGAGCTAGCCGCCCAGGACCCTGGCTTCTCGGGCACAGGCTGGCTGTCAGCCAGGCTTCGGGTGTCAGGCCTCCGCTCCAAACACAAGCTCTAACACTGAAGAGCCTCAAGGTCTGGGCTACCCCAAGAGCACCCACCAGGAAACAATGCCTTTCACATAAGGAGCCATTTGGGACCCTGGGGCTACAAAGAACCCTGGAGGATATGTGGCCACACCCGTGAGAGAAAGAGCAGCAAACCCTAACGGGGATGGGCGGGATGTCACGCCTGGGTCAGCACTACTCAGCCGCCGAAAGAACTGCAACTGCCACCCATACAACAGCCCTGCACGGACTTGGCACCAAGGGACTGAAAACCTGGTTTGAAGGACGGAAAGAACTGCAACTGCCACCCATACAACAGCCCTGCACGGACTTGGCACCAAGGGATTGAAAACCTGGTTTGAAGGACGGGGCACTTGCTTCTCAAAAGGGGACACACCCCTTTTGGCTGAATCTCTAAGGGAGAGTCTGCAACCTGGGGACATTAGAGAGCTCTAGAGATAACAAGAAAGACCTAGAAGGTGATAAAAAAAAAACAACCCAAAACAAAACGGGCTTTCCTTCCTTTTACAGGCTCCAGACTTTAAAAAAAAATAAACAGAAAGAGGGAAGTTCCTACTCTGGTGTGCAGCCTCTTCTAACCCAGTTTCCAAGTGGCCAGAAGTGGCAAGGGGGGCCTCTAAGGGACCCCGATACAGTGGGACATGATTCTGAGAGGGGACAGCTGAAGTCCACTCACAAGGAGTAGGCACAGAAGCACAGACATGCAGAGATGATCGAGAGCCCACACCCTGACTGAGGCCAGGACTGTAATCTCCAAAGAAAGAACACATCGGTCAGAGGCAGAGAAGCAGCCGGCCAGGAAGTGGACAGACTCTGGAGCCCTGAGGCCACCCCATCTCTAACCAAGGGAGGGTCAGCCCCGCCCCCGGCTCCTGCCTCAGGGTCCTGGCCCAGTGCGAGGCTCCCGCACGTGGTGCAGGAGCCGGGCTGCCCGCCCGGGGTACCCCTGAACCGTCTGGCCAGCGTGTTTAATGGGTTCTCTGATTGCCACCCAGCTTCCCTTGAAGTTTGCTACAGGGAGAAAACCTGCTTACAGGTCTCACAGGAAATCATCCCACTGGCGTCTGGTTCCGCTGCTCCTGGGAACCTGCTGCCTGCACCTGCCCTGGGAGGTGCTCAGCTCTCCTGGAGCTGACGGTCTGTCTTCGAGCCTATGTTCCCCGCAGCCACCTGCTGAGGGTTGTGGAGATAAGATGCAGGTTTCCTCTCAGCCCTGTCCCCCGGCTTCGCCCTCCTCTTCACCCCCAATTCTTCTCAAGGAAGACCAAGACCCCTCTTAAGCAAATTCCATCAGCACGTAACACAGAGGGAATCACCTCTCCTCAGGACAACCGTCCACAGTCAATTTTGTTTATTGCCTTTTTTCTTTAAAAATATTTACTTTGACGCACTTTCAAACTTACGCAAGATGTGGCGGCAACAACAGCACAAAGAACCTTTCTTTTTGAACCACCTGAAAGTCACCAGGCAACCCGAAACCCCGTCACTCTCTAGCGAGCATTTCCCACAACAACGACAGTCCCCTCTGTCACAACACAACCACGACAATCAGGAAATCAGCATGAATTGTGCTACATTTGCTCCTTAGGCCCCATGTCAGTTTTGCCAGTGTCCCCATACTGTACTCTGTGGCCACGGACTCAAGTTCAGAATCACACAGGGCCTTCTGCTGGTGCGTCCCCTTAGTCTCCTCCCCATCCTGCAGCCTTTCCTTGATTTTTCTGACCTTGACAGTTGGTAGGCTTACAGGTTGTTTATTTTGTGCAAAGTCCCTCAATTTGGTTTCATCTGATGCTTCCTCTGATTACAGTCAGGTTATGAATCTGGGGCAGGAAAGTCACAAAAAGGTGAAGTGGCCTCCTTTTCCTTGCACGTTACCAGCTGCTGTGTGATGCGAACTGGTCCCTTGACCAGTAACGCTCACTTTAACCGCAGCCTGTGTGTGTGCCTGTGTGTGTTTGTGCGTGCATGCATGCATATATGCATGTGCTGTGTGTGTGCATGCATGCATACATGCATGTACTATGTGTGTGCATGTGCACGCACCTCAGATTCCCACATTCCATGAACACCGGCCTGCCTATCCCAAGGACAGGCGAGCTCAGCGGGCCTGGGCATGTCTTGGTTTGGGTCTCCCCTGCCCTCGGTCCCTGGAGGGAACTGCAGTGACGGCAACGGCGGCTGATCTATACGGATAGGTTTACGGGGATGGGACAATGCAGGGACAAGGTAGCAAGGGAGCTGACGTGATTTCGTGGATAAATACCACCACCTTAGGTCCCCCCGGCACCATTTTTTCATAGCTAAATAGAGGCAAGTTACATCGACTTTTTCATGCAAGATAGGCCCCATTGCATTCATTCGTTCATTCACCATTCAAGACACACACATTTACGGGGAGCCTCTCTCTGTTAGGCAAAGGGATGCCCGCTTATATCAGATACCGTCCTGCCCCAAAGAACAGCACGGTCACTTACAGAAGTGTTACAAACGAGCAGCCACGGTGCCGTGCTGAGCTGCTCATCATGGTCCAGGCGGAGGGGGAACCAGGCTGGCCCAGCAAATGCCGGCACGTTCTGCCTGAAAGCGGGGGCAAAGCGGCCCCAGATGCTCCTGAGCGAAGGTGAGCTACAGGAAGGCAGGGGCTGGAGGACAAGGCAGCTGGGGACTGGGTCCGAGGGGCCTGGTGTGCTCACAAGAGTCTGTCGTCTCTGAAGCCATGGGAGGCAACGAAATGGGTCAATGCAGCCACGGGGCAAGATGACGCAGATATTTTTACAACAATCCGAGGGGCCCTTCTGCAGAGGGGACAAGGGGACACAGGGGGAACCCCAGGTGCCCAGGACACACGTGAGGAGCCTGCGCACTCATCTTCCCAACCGGAGGCTGATGAGGGTTCACCTGGGGCAGAAACAGCGTGGAGGAACCGGAGACCAGACTCCACAGAAACACAGGACGCAGAGCCCCCGGGATCTTGCAGGAGTGGTGTGAGAAACGGAGGAGGGAGAGGGATGCGGAGGGCCCAGAGGGCTTCTGGGTAAAGTGGACAGGAGCAGGGCTGCCTCTAATCCTGATGCAGAATATAACAGCAGGCATTGCTAGCTCAGCATTTCCAGACACAAAACCAGCTTCCCAACCGTGTAAATTTGGAATCCTAGTGAATTACGCTCACGCTGGTGAGGAGAGTGTTTCAGGGACAGAGTTTGCTGTTATAGATGGATAGGGCAGCGTGCTGAGCTGCAGTCCTCGTATTTTAATTACATTGGAGTTTCTAACATTACCCGCTGAAGTGATGATTGTGGGCGTAGCTGGGAATAGTTTCACAGGATGAGAGAGACATTTAAAGACTTGTTCATCCTTGCCTGTCTCCCTGCCACCTCGCTCTTTGGTTTCCCTAATCGGTTCCAGTAATTTTGGAGCTGAGGAAGCCTACTGTTGACTTAATTTCATAGCAGACCCCTCATGTATTTACTTTTAAGTACAGCAAATTATAACCATTTTTTTTCTTGAGGACTTGATGAGATCCTTGGGGAAAAAATACTGAAAACACCCTGCAGTGTTTAAAAAAAAAAAAGCTAAGTTTTGGAAGTACACATTTATATAGTAGAAATGAAGACTCAATGTTTGGCCAGGTCGAGAAGCATTACAGTTCTCCATCTCACCCAGCGCTTTGTTGTTTTGTTCCGCTGGCATAAAGCAAGCACCTGTGCTACTTCTGATTTGAACCACTTCTCCGCATATGCCCGATAAGCAAATATGTGGGTCTGAGGCAGGAAACGGGGACATTCCAAGTGAAATCTATCCAGTGAATAAAAACAATTGCATAGACATCTTGCACACTTTAGTTTTGATCAACGGGGAGAAAAAAAACAGTAGTGCCATAGTTCCTTTGCAGCACACCTCGGTCTACTTTTCTTCACTTATTTCTTCCTTTTATTTTTCTGTATTCTCTCGTGCACCATAGTGAGTCAGTCTCAGTCACACTTTGTCATCACCCTCCTTGGCGAGAAGCCTAGGAGTTTCCAGGGAAACACAGCCAAGTGTAATCAGTAAGGAAACTTGATTCGTACAAACCTGTTCGAGGTCCCTTGACCACTGCAAAGCCTGTTTCTTTCCAAGTGCAGTGCAGCCCGCGTAAGCTTTCCCAGCAGGTTGTGAAGATTCAACTGCACGAAGCACGTGACAAAGATTCTCTCCTTGACCAAACTTTAGTCAAGCTTCTCGAGCCCCTCTGCTCAACTAGGACTGACCTTGGGCTTCCGTCTCCCTCCTTGCAGAGTCCAATTCGAGCAAGAAACCTGCTAAATCAGTTCAGAGGGAACTGCCACCCTGCATATCTGATCGTCCCCCAGACAGATATCTGACCAAACGCCTCGGCTCTTCATCCCCCAGGACTCAGGTGATCACTCTGCTCTGCTTTCCGCAAGAATCCTGTTTAGTCAGTTTTGCAAGAATCCCCCATTCTTGATGAGTCCGCTCAGGAGTTTTCCACCCACACGCCTGCACTCTGCTCCTTGGCTACCGGTGCATTTGGAGATCAGCCCAGCTCGATACTGAGGCCTCAGCCCCTGCTGCAATCGCTCCTTGGCGACGGCTATACTCTAGCTCGGATCTCTCTCCAGTGCTGGTTTTGCTCTGACACAGGTGAAAGCTGCTGACAGGGTTCCTCGTATAAAGCCACTTTCAAAAAGTTAAAAACGTGACCCTCATAGAAACATAAAATTAATAATGAATACACAGCACAACTGTATTTAATTCAAGAGAAAACCGACAAGAAAAGCTGTTTCAGAGGCTTACAGGGAGGGAGGCGTACATATGTACAGCCACTGAAAGGAAGAATGCTGACATCAGAGGGCTCAAGCGCATGCAAATCTGGTTAACGCCTTGCAAAACACCCAAAATTATACCTTTGGGGTTGTCTTGTCTAACAAGCAAGGATCACTTGCACTGTACCATTTTCCATAGGTATTCACCTACCTGTATAGCCATGCAAAATATATTAATCAACAGTAAATAGTAAATCAAAAGCAAAGAAAGGCACACAGGCCTAGACAATGAGATAACCCTTGGGTGGGAAACAGTAACCAATATGACTTTGAAGGGACACATGAACATTCTTTTGCCAATTTACCTATTTCCAAATTTTAGGTATATATATGTAGATATATTTTAATATATATTTCTATATATTTTATATGTTTATATTTTTTCTTTACACTAGAATATCACAGGTGTCCAATAAATGTTGACCGGAAAATAATTATTTTGATATATGAAACCCTATATGACTCAGACAAAGGAGTAATAAGAGGAAAATTCATAGCATCAAGTGCTTTCACTGAACAAGAAAAAAGTGGAAAACAATGAGTGCATCACATCATCATTCATTGGCCTAAATCTAAGAGTTGAACCCGAAGAAAGACAGAATGGTAGAGACTGAAGATAGGAATGTTCATTAGGAAAAAACAAAGTAGCTGGAAATAAAAAATTAGCCATAGTCTCAAACTCTAATAAATAGAGTAGAATTCCTTCAAAATGCGTAATCCACTGAACTGTACTTATTTTACTTACATAGTAAGATAAGAAATAACATAAGACCAAAGGGAAACTCAAAATACTTTTTCGTGGCCTGCCATACTAATAAGCTTTTCAATTTCACTTCTTCTTTGTCTTTCTGTCCCTTTGAAGGACAATAATTACAATCCTTCATGCTCAAAATAGGAAACTTCCATTATCAGAGTCTGAGGAAACTGAAAGAAGGTTCAAGCTCCTCTTTGAATCAACACACGGAGGAAAGTGCAGGGTGAAAGGAACGCCCATACAAGGCAGCCCCGTTCGGTAGCATGCACACAACAGGGTCGTGGACAGCACATCTGTGGTCACCGGGGTGGGTCTCTCGGGCCCATGTGCCGGTAGTCCTCCCCAGGGAGCCCCCATAATCTCTCTGAGCCTCAATTTCCTCATGCAGTGAGCTTGCATTCATACCAACCAGCACCGGCCCTGACGCACGGCAGACACTAACAAATATGTGTCACCGTTGTCTGCCCAGGGTCATTTTTTTTTTAAGACGTATACACACATGAAAAGCATGTATTTATATGCTTTTTGTGTGTTCTCAGCCACCCAGGAATTAAGGTTAACATTTTTTACCTCTTCATATTCCCTTCCTATCTCTAGCACTTCAACGTTGCTCTCACATGAGAACTCACTCAACCCCCATATCCACTGAAATGTAAGTGTTCGGCTCACCGTCCCTGCTCTTCTCCGAAGCTCCCTCCACTGCTCAAGTCAAATAGCGGGATAAGGAAACTGAGGCAGGAACCAAAAACAGACAGGCTTCGCCTTCTTCACCTTCCTGCTTTGTTCGCATTATTTTATTAACCTCCTGTCACACAATCCCTGGACCCTTGAAACACAAGAAAACTTTTGTAGGTAAGGAAGTCGAAGGGCGCAAGTGTCCTCCCTGCGGAAACGACAAAGGGTGAAGGGTCAGAAGACAGCGCAGGCTCGAAGTACCGCAGCTGCTGCTACGTGATTTCTCAGCCTGTTTCACTGGTAAGTCCCTCTTGGAAATTTTTTTTTAAAAAAAAGAAGAAGAAAAAGAAGAAGAAGAAGGATGACCTTAACTAGGACTCTTTGATGCTTCTCCTAGAGTCGGTCTCCCTAGAGACCTGTGTGCTGTGTAGGAGGCCTCACCCTCCCCGTCCCGCACCCTCACCCGAGAGGCACAATAAGGTTTCCTTCAAGGGTCCCTATTGCTGGCTCCTCCCTGGGAGCTCAAAGGCCTGACCTCCTAGTGGGATCATCCTCACTTTCCTGGCCTGTTCCCCCACACCCCAGTTTCCTCTGTCGAGTTACGCTGGATTACTAGAGGAAGCCGGTCCGCACCCAGCATCCTGAGGGCTAAATCTTGGTGGGACAAAGAGAGCCCACCCCAACCCAGCAAGCCAGCTGCCGGCCTGACACCTGCCCTGGCAGCCTCCAGTCTGGAAGCTACATTCTGCCACTCGGCTGGACAAAGACCCTCCGTCTCCAGCTGGGTTCATGTCCTGCCATCCAGAATGACCTCGAGCCCAGAGGCACAGCCATTCTAGGCTCTGGCTGGACCCGATCTGTCTTGCCTTGATGTCCTCGGTCCACCCTGTCCTCCCGGGCAGGACAATGATGGCTGGGATCACGGCCCTTTCTCAACTCACTTGACGAACTCTGGGCAGAGGAGGGAGGGAACAATTCTCTCCCAAGACTTGGGAAGGGAGATGTCAAGTAATTTTGCCACATATGGATCTCAAATTTACATAGATTTTCAGCCAGTTCTTGCAGGGGGGTCCACCAATTTTCACCAGGGCCCTAACCTACTCTTGGGAAGCCCAGTGAACAGTGTCCCGGTTCCAGCACATTCAGCCCCAGTGCCAGCCCAAGGCGGGCAGGGATGGGGAACGCCCATGCCTGACGACGAGTCCCGGGAACTTTTTGCCTCTTTCTTCCAGTGGACTAGCATCTGCCACCCTCTTGGGCAACGCACAGCTCTGTGCCCCCTGAGACAGGAGTAAGCTGAGTGACTCTGTGTTGGGAGAATCTTGTAAGTTCACAGAAGCCATGTTACCTGGAGTTGCTAGGAGCGCCATTCCTCCAACGGCGGGGACAGATTTTTACATGTCCTTGAGGGACCCGTTTCCTCAATGGTTCACAACAACACTCGGTTTGCTGTGACATTAAAGGGGATGACACTGCAACTGCCACTCCACGTACTGGCATACTCTTCTCCCCCTAGAGCCGTGGTGAGGACTGAATATTTTTAAATATGCAAATCATCTGGCATAACACAAGGTGTTCCAAAAACTGATAGTTGTCTTTCACTTGTATTTGCGTGAGAAGTGCCGATTAACTTGAGAGGGGCAGCGTAGCTGGTTTAGCAGGAAATGGTCGGTCTTCCGGGGAGGCTTTGGCCGCAGCTCTGACCCTTCCTAGCTACTTTCTGGGGTACGGGTCTGGTGTTTCACGGTCTCCATTGCAAAATGGGAGGGCACCTACTTTGGAGGCAGTTATGTGTTGTCAATAAGATGACACGTGTCAACAGACAGCATCAGGCAGCACGTGCTCCCTGAGAACTAAGACACTTTGGCACACGGCAGGGCCCTTTACTTAAATACTGTCCAATTAGACCCAAAAGGTAGCAGGCTGCTCAGGATCAGGGGACATCCAGGACCAGAACCAGCATCTACACGACATCCAGAGACCACGACGAGCTTTGCGAACCGTGAAGCCACTGGGGTTACTGCAGCACCAAGACAGAAAACGAGGACTACGGTCTGCTTCACCCAGGGGCAGAGTCGCCCATTCGTCCTCAGGGCGCACAGACCTAGCTTTGTTTTGTTTTTAAATGTCATTTTCTCTTCCCCCAAATTCATGAAATCCCTTCAGGGCATAAATGCTGACTGCAAAACACTCTGACTGGAATGCATGTTTAAAGCCCACAGCGTGTTCCAGCACAAATGAAATAATGACCTCAGATGTAAAACGCCCACCTGAAAAGGCCACACATTTCACGAAAAGTTAAAAGGGAGTCAGAAACAGGTAGAAAAGCGCACCAATCATCCATGTCAGTTACTTGAGGACCTTTGATTAAACGGTGTTTGGAAAGCCCATGAAAGATCAGACTTTTCGTGTTTTAGGGGTAATGCTCGAGGTGCCAACTGGCTTCTTATCTTCCGCCTCCAGACCACCTCCTTGTCGAGGAAGAAGTAAGACTGACACCACTTTACAAACAGTCATGTCCTCCTCCTTTGGGACAGAAAACAAAACCGACTTCCTCTCAATGTGTGTACAACATGTGCACCTACTAAAGCTTGCAAAGACAAAATTTCTACAGATTTTGTAAAGCACAAAACAGCCTTATCTCACCCCGGCCCGGAAGTCGGAGTCTGAGAATTGAGAGCGACATCTGCCGCCATCTGACCCCGGAGGCACTTGCCCTTAACTGAGGGGCAGAAGCCTTGTCCACAGGGAAGCCTCCTCGGGGAGGGAGCCAGAGGTGTGCTTGTCCAGGAAGAAGTGGGAGGTTGTTCACTGTCCCTGCAGGGTCCCCTCCGCTGCATCTTCAGAGACTTGAGGCTGGAGGACTAAAGAGTTCAGGCTTCCTATCACAGATGAATGAGGACATTTACCCAAAAAGTGGCATGTAGGTCCCGCAACAGTCCTCCCCTGGATAAGTGAGCAAAGCCTGGTCCAAAAGAGTGATTACATTGCCCACTGGAGGCCGAGACAACATCAGAGAAAATCTGCTACATGTTGCTTTTCTGCTGAAAGGGGCAAGGCAAGCCGACGGTGTTTCCCCTTCCTCTTTCTTTCCTACTGGGCCTGTGAGAGTGTGATAGCCAGTGCCACAGCAGCCATCTTGAGACTATGAGGTAGGACCAAAAGACAAAAGGTTAACAGACTGACTTCCTATAGAGCAGAAGGAAGGAAAAGAGCTAAAGTCCTTAAGGACATCTTGAGCTACTTAATGAACCTGAAGCCCCCTGCCCCGGACTTCTGGATAAGTAAACAATAAACATAAATGTCCTCATAGTAAAGACCCTATCGGTCTTCCCCCATGATACCCTACTAAACACGAAACACTTGTTGAGGTATTTCAGAATCAGTGCATATTTTTGCACAAATTGTCGCTAAGCTCTGTTCCTAAAGTCATGTGGAAAGTTAAAAAGCAAGGAGGAATGGTAGAGCCACCTTGGAAGACAATTCGGCACTTCCTTGTAAAGTGCAACATTTAGTCTTATCCTACAATCCAACAATCACACTAGAGCTATCAAGGCTTGAAATAACCCAGATGACTCTTAGGTGCACACTTTTAACTGAAGGAAGCCAGTTTGAAAAGGCGACAGGCCGTTTGATTTCAACTAGATGACATTTTCAAAAAAGGCAAAACTATAAAAACAGTAAAAAGATCAGATTAGTGGTTGCTAGGGGCTTGGGGGTGACAAACAGATAGGGGGCAGTAAAGCTACTCTGTGTGATGCTACAATGGTGGATGCCTGACGATATTCCCTTGTCAAAACCCTGCACAACACAAAGAGTGAACCTTAGTACAAACTGAGGACGTTAATGAATAATAATGTATCAATATCGGTTCATTCATTTGTTAAAGTGGACCACACACTAATGCAAGATGATGGCAACAGGGAAAACTGCAGAAGTTGTTCTAAAAAACAAAATCTACCAGTACAAAAAAATAGGAAAGACAAAAGAGGGAATGAGGGGGAAAAGAATCCCTCAAATGGTAATGGTTTCCTTCTCAAATCAGTCCAGAAACTAACCCAACGCAAGGGGTGCAGGGACAGGTTTGACGCTGTCCCTTTCGGCCTCACCTGTCCACAAACCACCCCTCCCTGCCCCCACCAAGACCAACCTCTGCACTTGACCTTTGCTCCGCTCCCTGTGCGGAAGGTCTCTCCCATGCGGCAGGTCTCTCCTGTGCTGGCTGTGTGCTCGCCAACAGGGTGACCACGGTTCCCACGGGTGCTCCAGGCTCCTGGCTCACTCTTGCCCTCCTACTGCCACCCCCTCAGCTTTCTAGGGCATTCTAGGGCTGCCGGGCTATTCTTACCTCCGGTAATGACATCTCTGGGAAACAAAGTATGCTTCAGATGCTTCTCTGCCTTAACCGAAGTAACCACCCAGCAAATAATCAATCCCCAGGCACTCAGGTGGCTTCTATAAGGGTTCTCTTGTATCCAAGACACTGTTCGATCGCTCCAGTCCTTGTCTACAGGGCCCATGTAGCTTCGCTGCAGGAATGTAGTGAGGTTTCTAATTTCAGTAGGAACAGGAGGAGGTACCACACTCCCGTCCATAAAGCTTCCTAAGTATTTTTCCCCATAGTTTTCTTTGGGGTCTGGAAGGCTGACTTAAAAATGTATATCTAAACAGACTGAGGTTGTAGCTGGGTAATTGTTATTTGATGAAAAAAACAAACACACACAGAATATCAAGTTTAAAAAACCAGCCATTGCTTGGCTCAGATCTCTTCTTTTTTTCCTTTTTTATCTTTTCTGAATAAAAGCGAATGGGCACATAATCAGGAGTCTTCACTAAAAGTGTGGACTTTATGAAATTGGCTGGAAAAAGGCATTTGCTGAGCAAACATTCCCTGGAGAGAAGTCACTGTGGCCAGATCAATGAGGCATTCGTAATGGGGGCCACCAGCTGGGGGCTGAAATGCCTGTGTTAAAAGGCATAATTTTGGGTGATAATGGGATTTTATCTGAATGAATCATTCCCACAAGTAGGGCACGGGTGTTTTTAAAACGTGCAGACCAAACAACAAGGATGAATAATAACGAACGGTTCTTCGGAAATGGTCAGGCTTTCTC